>JAIUJO010001383.1:82500-100000 GCA_023846275.1 Vanilla planifolia
AGAGGAAGAAAAAAAAAGGAGTTGAAGAAGAAGGAGAGGAGGAGGAAGTAAAAGAACAAGAAGAAGGAGAAGCAGATGGAGAAGGATAAGAATTAAAAGAAGTTGATGAAGAAGAAGTAGTAAAGAAACTCGAGGGGAAAATGAAGCAAAAGAAGAAGAAGTAGCAACAATATGAGAAGAAGAAGAAGAAAGGGAAGAAGAAGGAGAGTGAGAGAGAGGAGGAGGAGAGGAAGTAGTAGTAGTAGTAGAAGAAGAAGAAAATGTCGAAGAAGGTGAAGAAGAAGAAAATGATGAAAAATAAGAAGCAGTAGGAGGAGGAGGAAGAAAAGTAGTAGTAGGATCAGAAGAAGAAGAAGAAGAAGAAGAAGGAGGAGAATAAGAAGAGGTAGAGGAAGAAGAAAGATGATAAGGAGAAGAAGAAGAAGAAAAAGAAGTAGAAATAAAAGAAGAAGAAGAAGAAGAAGCAAAAGAAGAAGAAGATGAGGAAGAAGAAGTAGTAGTAGTAGTAGAGGAAGAAGAAGAAGAAGAAGAAGAAGAAAAGATTAAGAGGAAAAGAAGAAGACGACGAAGAAAAAGAAGATGAAGAAGAAGAACAAGAAGAGGTAGAAGAAGAAGAAGAAGAACAAGAGGAAGAAGAAGAAGAAGAAGGAGAATGACAAGAAGAACAAGTAAGAGGAGGAAGAAGAAGAGGAAGAAGAAGAAGAAGAAGAAGAAGAAGGAAAAGGGGAAAAAGAAGAGAAAGAAGAAAAACAAGAAGAGGAGAAAGAAGCAGAAGTAGTAGAAGAAGAAAAAGAAGAAGGGGAAGAGGAAGAAGTTGAAGAAGAAGTAGAAGTAGCAGGAGAAGAAGAAGAACAAGGAAATGAAGGAGAAGAAGAAGAAGATAGAGAGAAAGAAGATGAAGAAGAAGAAGATGCAGTAGAAGTAAAAGAGGAAGAAGAATAAGAAGAAGGATAAGAAGAAGAATAGGAAGAAGAGAAATAATAATAATAATAATAATAATAATAATAATAACAAGAAGGAGGTGAAGAAGAAGTAGAAATGGTAGAAGAAGAAAAAGAAGGAGGAGAAAAATAAGAAGATAAAGGAAGAATAAGAAGAACAAGAAGAAGAAGAAAGCGAAGAAGAAGATGAAGAGGAAGAATGAGAAGAAAAAGAAGAAGGGGAAGTAGAACTAGATGTTGAAGAAGAAGAGAAAGAAGAAGAAGAAGATGAAGTAGAAGAATAAGAAGAATTAAGGGAAGATGAAGAAGAAGATGGAGGAGGAGAAGAAGAAGAAGAAGAAGAATAAGAAAAAGAGGTAGAAGAAGAAGTGGAAGGGGAAGAAGAAGAAGAAGAGGGAAAGGAAGAAGAAGAAGAAGAAGAGGAAGAAGAAGAAGGAGAAGGAGAAGAAGAAAAAGAAGAGAAGAAAAGAAGAAGTAAGAAGAAGAAGAAGATGAAGAAGAAGCAAAAGAAGAAGATGAAGAAGAAGAAGAAAAAGAAGTGGAAGAAGAAGAAGAAGATGAAATCGGAGAAGAAGAAGTAGGAGGAAGAAGAAGAAGAAGAAGAAGAAGAAGAAGAAGAAGAAGAAGAAGAAAAAGAACAAGAGAACAAGAAGATGTTGAAGAAGAAGATGGAGAAGAAGAAGAAGATGATGATGATGATGATGAAGAAGAATAACAATAAGAAGAACAAAAGTTATAAGAAGAAGAAGGAAGAAGGTTAAAGAAGTTAAAGAAGAAGAAGTAGAAGAAGAAGAAGTAAGTAGAAGAAGAAGATGAAGAGGAAGAAGATAAAGAAAGAGAAGAGAAAGAAGAAGAAAATGAAATCATAGAAGAAGAAGTAGGAGGAAGAAGAAGAAAAAGAAGAAGAAGAAGACGAAGTAACAAGAAGAAGATAATGAAAATGAAGAAGAAGAAGAAAAAGAAGAAGAAGAATCAGAAGTTGAAATCGGAGAAGAAGTAGGAGGAAGAAGAAGAAGAAGAAGAATAAAAATAATAATAATATTGATAATATTAATAATAATAATAATAATAATAAGAAGATGATGAAGAAGAAGGACAAGACGACGAAGAAGATAAAGAAGAAGAAGAGGAAGAAGAAGAAGAAGAAGAAGAAGAGGAAGATGAAGAAGAAGAAGGTAAGGTAGAAAAAGAAGAAAATGTAGAAGAAGAAAAATAAGAAGTAGAAAAGAAGAAGAGGAAGTAGAGGAGGAGGAAGAAGAAGAAGGAGAAGTAGAAGAAGTTGAAGAAGAAGAAGAAGAAGAAAAAGTAAGAGGAAGTAGAAGAAGAAGAAGAAAAATTAGAAGAATAATAAGATATAGACAAAGAAGAAGAATTAGAACAAGAAGAAGAGTGAAAAAAGGAAGAAGAAGATTACAAACAAGAAGAAGAAGAGGAAGAAGAAGAAGAAGAAGAAGAAGAAAAAGAAGTAGTAGTAGAAGAAGGGAAGAAGAAGAGGAAGAGGAAAAAGAAGAAGAATAGGTAGAAGAAGAAGAACAACAAGAACAAGAACAAGAAGAAGAAGAAGAAGTAAATGAGGAAGAAGAAGAGGAAAAAGAAGAAGATGTAAGATAAGAAGAATAAGGTGAAGAAGAAGATGGAGGAGAAGAAGTAGAAGAAGAAGAAGAAGAAGAAGTAGAAGAAGAAAAGAAGAAGAAGAAGAAGAAGAAGAAGAAGAAGAAGAAAATGATGAAAAAGAACAAGAATTGGAAGAAAAAGAAAGAGAAGAAGAGGAAGAAGAAGAAGAAGAAGAAGTAAACGATGGTGAGGAAGAAGAAGAAGAAGAAGTATTAGAAGAAAAACATGAACAAGAAAAAGAAGATGAGGAAGAAGAAGTTGAAGTAGAAGAACCTAGAGAAGAAGAAGAAGGGGAAGAGGAGGAAGAAGAAAAAGTAGAAGAACAAAAAGATGATGAAGAAGAAGAAGAAGTTGGAGAAAAACAAGTGGAAGAAGTTGAAGTGAATGAAGAAGAAGGACAAGAAGGAGAAGAAGAAGAAGAAGATGTAGAAAAAGAAAAAAAGAAGAAAAAGTAGAAGAGAAGAGGAAGAAGATGAAGGAGAGGAAGAAGAAGAAGAAGAAGAAGAAGAAGAAGAGCAAGAAGAAGTAAGAGGATGAAGAAGAAGTAGAACAAGAAGAAGAAGAAGAAGAAGAAGAAGAAGAAGAAGAAGAATAAGAAGAAGTTGGAATAAAAGAAGTAGGAGAAGAAGACGAAGGAGAGGATGAAAAAGAAAAAGAAAAAAATAAGAATAAGAAGAAGTAGAAGAAGAAAATGAAGAAGAAGAAGCATAAGAAGAAGGAGAAGATGAAGAAGGAGAGGAAGAAGAAGAAGAAGAAGAAGAAGAAAATGATGAAGAAGAAGATGAAGAGGTGGAAGGAGAACAAGAAGAAGTAGGAGAAGAAGAAGATGTAGAGATAGAAGTAGTAGTAGTAGAAGTAGAAGAAGAAGAAGAAGAAAGAGGAAGCTAAAGTAGAAGAGGAAGAAGGAGAAGAAGAAGAGAAAGATGAAATCAAAGAAGAAGAAGAAAGGAGGTGGAAGAAGAAGAAGAAGAAGAATAAGAAGAAGAAGAAAAAAAAGAACAAGAAGATCATTAAGAAGAAGAAGAAGAAGAGGGAAGAAGTGGAAGAGCAAGAAGAAGAAGAAGAAAAAGAAATAATAGAAGAAGTAAAAGAAGAATAAGAAGAAGAAAAAGACGAAGAAGAAGATGAGGAAGAAAAAAGAAGTAGAAGAACTTGTTCTTTTAGTTGTAGTAGTATAAGAAGAAGAAGAAGTTGAAGAACAAGAAGAAGACCGAGAAGTGGAAGAAGAAGAAGAGGAAGCAGAAGAAGAAGAAGAAGGAGAAGAGGAAGAGGAAGAAGAAGAAGAAGAAGAAGAAGAAGAAGACGAAGAAGAAAAAGAAGAAGAAGAAGCAAAAGAAGAAGGAGAAGGCAAAGAAGATGAAGAGGAAGAGAAGGAAGTAGAAAATGAAAAGGAAGAACTAAATGAAGTAGAAGAAGTAGATAAAGAAGAAGATGTAAAAATGGAAGAGGAAGAAGAGGAAGAAGTAGTAGTTGAAGTAGTAGTAGAGGAAGAAGAAGAAGAAGAAGAGGAAGAAGAAGTATAAAACGAAGAATAAGGTGAAGAAGAAGGAGAAGAAGAAACAAAAGAAGAATAGGAATAAGAAGAAGAAGAAGGACAAGAAGAGGTAGAAGTGAAAGTAGTAGAAGAAGAAGAAGAAGAAGAAGAAAATGAAAAAGAAGATGAAGAAGAACAGGAAAAGGTAGAAGAAGAAGAAAAAGAGGAAGAAGAAAAACAAGAAGAACAATTAGAGGAAGAGGAAGAAGGGGAAGCATAAGTTGAAGAAGAAAGTGAAGAAGAAGAGGAAGATGATGATGAAAAGAAGAAGAGGAAGAAGAAGAAGAAGAAGAGGAATAACATGAATAAGAATAAAAATAAGACGAAGAAGAAGAAAAAAAAGTATAGGAAGAAGAAGAAGAAGAAGTCATAGTAGTAGTAGAAGAAGAAGAGCAGAAGAACAAGAGGATGAGGAAGAAGACGACGAAGAAGAAGAGGAAGAAGAAGCAGAAATAGATTTAGATAAACAAGAAGAAGAAGAAGTAACCAGAAGAAGAAGCAAAAGCAAAAGAAGTAGAAGAAGAAGAAGATGTTTAAGAAGAAGAGAAGAGGAAGAAGAATAAGAAGAAGAAGAAGAAGAAGAACAAGAAGAAGTAGAAGGAGAAGAAGAAGTAAGAGGAAGAAGAATAAAGAGAAGAGGAAGATGATGAAGATGATGATGAAGAAGAAGTTATAGAAAAAAAAGAAAGAAAAGAAGAGGAAGTGCAATAACAAGAAGAAGAAGAAGAAGTAGAAGAATAAGAAGAGGAAAAAAAGTTGACAAAGAGGAAGAAGAAGAAGAGGATGGGGAAGAAGAAGAAGATGAAGAAGTAGTTGTAGAGCAGTAGTAGTAGTAGTAGTAGTAGAAGAAGAAGAAGAAGAGGACGAGGAAGAAGAGGAAGAAGAAGAAGAAGAAGAAGCAAGAGGAAGAAGAAGTTGGAGGTGACAAAGAAGGAGGAGGAGAAGAAGAAGAAGAAGAAGAAGAAGAAGAAGAAGAAGAAGAGGTTTGAAGTGGTAGAAGTAGAATAAGAAGAAGAAGAAGAAGAACAAGAAGAGGAGGAAGTAGTAGTGGTAGAACTAGAAGAATAAGAAGATAATGAAGAAGAAGAAAAAAAAAGATGAAGAAGAAGAATAACAAAAAGGCAAAGAAGAATAAGAAGAAAATGAGGAGAAGGGAAGAGAAGAAGAAGAAGAAGAAGAAGATAAACAAGAAGAAGAAGAAGAAGTGGAAGAAGTGGAAGAAAAAGAAGTAGAGGAACAAGCGGTAGAAGATGAAGACGAAGAGGATGAAGTAGAAGAATAAGAAAATGATGGAGAAGAAGAAGATAGAAGAAGAAGAAGATGAAGAGGAAGAAGCAGAAGAAGTAGGATAAAAAGAAGAAAATGTTGAAGAAGAAGAATTAAGAGGAGGAAGAAGAAGAAGAGGAAGCAGAAGAAGAAGAAGAAGAAGAAGAAGGAGAAGAAGAAGAAGAAGTATGGGATGAAGTAGAGGTTAAGATGAGAAGTAGAATAGGAAAAAGAAGAACAATAAGAAGAAGAAGAAGAAGAAGAAGAAAAAGAAGAAGAAGAAGAAGGAGAAGCAGAAGAAGTGGACGAAGTAGAAAACGATAAAGTAGAAGAAGAAGCAGAAGAAGTAGAAGAAGAAGAAGAAGAAAAAGGAAGAAGAAAAAGAAGAAGAAGAGGTAGAGGAGGAAGAAGAAAAAGAAGAAGAGGAAGAAGAAGAAGATGAAGAAGAAGGAGAAGAAGAAGAAGAAAATCAAGAAGAAATTGAAGAAGCTGAGGAAGGAGTGGAAGAAGAAAAAGAAGAAGAAGAACAAGAAGAAGAAGAAGATTAAGAATAAGAAAAAGGAGTAAGAGGAAGAAAAAAAGAGGAAAAAGAAGTGGAAGAGGAAGAAGAAGATAAAGAAGGGGAAGAAATAGAAGGAGAAGAAGAAGAAGGTGGGAAGAAGAACGAGATGAAGAGAAAGGAGGACAAGAAGAAAAAGAACAAGAAGAAGAAAAACAAGAATAAGAAGTAGAAGAAGAAGAAGAATAAGAAGAAAAAGAAAAAAGAGAAGAAGAACAACAAGTGGAGGAATGAGAAGAAGAAAAAGATGAGGATGAAGAAAAAGAAGAAGAACTGGAGGAAGAAGAAGAAGTAGAAGAAGACGAAGAAGAAGAAGAAGAAGAAGAAGAAGCGGGGGAAGAGGAAGAAGAAGAAGTAGAAGAAGAAGAAGAAGAAGGAGAAGAAGAAGAGGCAAGAGGTAGAAGAAGAAGAAGAGGGTAAAGAAGAAGAACAAGTCATACAAGAAGGAGGAGAAAAAGAAAAAGAAGAAGAGGAAGAAGAAGTAGAAGATGAAGGTTTAATTATGAGAAAAAGATGTAGAAGAAGAAGAAGAAGATGAAGAAATAGAAGAAGAAGAAGAAGAAGGGGAATAAGTAGTAGTAGTATGGGAAGAAGAAGAAGAAAACAACAAGAATAAAAAGAAGAGAAGAAGAAGAAGAAGAACAAGGAGAACAAGAAATAGGAGAAGAAGGCTAAGAATAAGAATAAGAGGAAGAACAAGAACAAGAAAAAGAGGAAGATGATGATGAAGAAGAATAAGTAGATGAGGAAGTTAAGGAAGTGGAAGAAGAAGATGAAGAAGAAGAAGAACAAGAAAAGGAAATAGGAGAAGAAGAAGAAGAAGAGCAAGAAGTGGAAGATGTAAGATAAAGAAGAAGAAGAGGAAGAGGAAGAAGAAAAAGAAGAAGAAGAAGAAGAAGAAGGAGAAGAATAAGAGGAAGATGAAGAAGTGGGACAAGAAGAAGATGGTGAAGAAGAAGTAGAAGAGAAGAAGAAGACGAAGAAGAAGAATAGGAAGAAGAAGAAGAAAAATAATTAGAAGAAATAGTTGTAGAAGAAGAAGATGATGATCATGGTGAAGAAGAAGTCGAAGAAGATGAGGAAGAAGAAGAACATATAGTAGTAGTGGTAGAAGAAGGAGAAGAAAAAGAGGAAGTGAAAAATGAGGAAGAAGAAGTAGTAGAAGAAGAAGAAGAAAAAGAAAAAGAAGATGACAAATAGGAAGCTGATGAAGTAGAGAAAGAAGTAGTAGTAGAAGAAGAAGATGATGATGATGAACAAAAAGAAGATGTAGGAGGAAGAAGAGCAAGAAGACGTAGAAGAAGACGAAGTAGGAGAAGAAGAAGAAGGTGAAAATAAATAGGAAAGAAGAAGAAGATGTAGTAGTAGTGGTAGAAGAAGAAGAAGAAGAAGAAGAAAAGATGATGATGAAGAAAAAGAAGAAGAAGACAAAGAAGGAGAAGTAGTTAAAGAAGGGGAAAGAGTAGAAGAAGAAGAAGAAGAAAAAGAAGAGGAAGAATATGAAGAAGAAGAACAAGAAGAAGAAGTGAAAGAGGTAGAAGAAGAATAAGAATAAGAATAAGAAGAAGCAAAGAAGAAGAAGTACAATAACAAGGAGAAGAAGAAGAGGAAGAGGTAGAAGAAGCAGAAGTAGTAGAAGAAGAAGAACATGTTTAATAAGGGGAATAAGAAGAAGTGCAGGAACAAGGAGAAGAAGAAGAAGTTGTTGAAGAAGAAGAACAACAATAAGAGGAGGAACAAGAGGAAGGAGAAGAAGAACAAGAAGAAGAAGACGAAAAAGAAGACGAAGAAGAAGAATATTAATAAAAAGTGGAAAAAGAAGAAGAAAAACTAGACAATGAAGAAGAAGAAGAAGAAGATAGAGAAGAAGAAGAAGAAGAAAAAGTGGAAGAAAAGGAAGAAGTAGAAAAAGCGGTATAAGATGAAGAAGAAGAAGAAGAAGAAAATTAAGACGAAGTAGAAGTAGTAGTAGTAGAAGAAGAAGACAAAGAAGAAGAAGATGAAGAGGAAGAACTAGTAGAATAAGAAGAAGTAAGAGGAGCTAGAAGAAAAAGAGGAAAACTGAGAATAAGAAGAAGTAAGAGATGAAGTAGAAGGTTAAGGTGAAGAACTAGAAGAAGAAAAAGAAGAAGAATAAGAAGAAAAAGAAGCAGAAGAAGAAGTAGAAGTAAAAGAAGGAGGAGAAAAAGAAAGAAAAGAAGAGGAAGAAGTAGAAAAAGTGAAGAGGAAGAAGAAGAAGAAGAAGAAGAAGCAGTAAGAAGAAGAACAAGAGCAAGCAGAGGAAGAAGAAGAAGAAGAAGAAGAAGAAGAAGTGGATGAAGTGATAGTAGTAAGGGTTGTAGTAGTAGTAGTAAAAGAAGAAGACGAAGAACAAAAAGAAGAAGAAGAGGAGGAAGAAGAGGAAGAAAATGAAGAAGAATGAGAAGATGGAGAAGAAGAAGAACAAGTAGAGGAAAAAATAGAAGAAGAAGAAGAGGTGGAAGAAGAATAAGAAGAAGAAGAAGAAGAAGGAAAAGAAGAAGAAGAAGAAGAAAGAAGAAGAAAAAGAAGAAGAGGAAGAAGAAGTAGGAGAAGAAGAAGAAGAAGAAGAAGAAGAAGAAGAAGATGAAGAAAATGATGAAGAAGAAGGAGAAATAGTAGAAGAATAAGAAAGGGAAGAAGAAGAAGAAGAAGAAGAAGAAGAAAAAGAAGAAGAAGAAAAAGGGGAAGAATAAGAAGAGGAGGAAGAAGAAGAAGTAGAAGAGAAAAAAGAAGAATAAGAATGAAAATAAGAAGAAGAAGAAGAAGAAGAAGAAGAAGTAGAAGATGAAGAAGAAGAAGAGAAGAAGGAGAGGTAGAGGTAGAAGAAGTAAAAAACGAGGAAGAAGAACAAGAAGAAGAAGAAGAAGAAGAAGAACAAGAGAAGAAGTAGAAGTAGAAGAAAAAGAAGAAAAGAGGAAGAAGAAGAAGAAGAAAAAGAAATAATAGAAGAAGTAAAAGAAGAATAAGAAGAAGAAAAAGACGAAGAAGAAGATGAGGAAGAAAAAAGAAGTAGAAGAACTTGTTCTTTTAGTTGTAGTAGTATAAGAAGAAGAAGAAGTTGAAGAACAAGAAGAAGACAGAGAAGTGGAAGAAGAAGAAGAGGAAGCAGAAGAAGAAGAAGAAGGAGAAGAGGAAGAGGAAGAAGAAGAAGAAGAAGAAGAAGAAGAAGACGAAGAAGAAAAAGAAGAAGAAGAAGCAAAAGAAGAAGGAGAAGGCAAAGAAGATGAAGAGGAAGAGAAGGAAGTAGAAAATGAAAAGGAAGAACTAAATGAAGTAGAAGAAGTAGATAAAGAAGAAGATGTAAAAATGGAAGAGGAAGAAGAGGAAGAAGTAGTAGTTGAAGTAGTAGTAGAGGAAGAAGAAGAAGAAGAAGAGGAAGAAGAAGTATAAAACGAAGAATAAGGTGAAGAAGAAGGAGAAGAAGAAACAAAAGAAGAATAGGAATAAGAAGAAGAAGAAGGACAAGAAGAGGTAGAAGTGAAAGTAGTAGAAGAAGAAGAAGAAGAAGAAGAAGAAAATGAAAAAGAAGATGAAGAAGAACAGGAAAAGGTAGAAGAAGAAGAAAAAGAGGAAGAAGAAAAACAAGAAGAACAATTAGAGGAAGAGGAAGAAGGGGAAGCATAAGTTGAAGAAGAAAGTGAAGAAGAAGAGGAAGATGATGATGAAAAGAAGAAGAGGAAGAAGAAGAAGAAGAAGAGGAATAACATGAATAAGAATAAAAATAAGACGAAGAAGAAGAAAAAAAAGTATAGGAAGAAGAAGAAGAAGAAGTCATAGTAGTAGTAGAAGAAGAAGAGCAGAAGAACAAGAGGATGAGGAAGAAGACGACGAAGAAGAAGAGGAAGAAGAAGCAGAAATAGATTTAGATAAACAAGAAGAAGAAGAAGTAACCAGAAGAAGAAGCAAAAGCAAAAGAAGTAGAAGAAGAAGAAGATGTTTAAGAAGAAGAGAAGAGGAAGAAGAATAAGAAGAAGAAGAAGAAGAAGAACAAGAAGAAGTAGAAGGAGAAGAAGAAGTAAGAGGAAGAAGAATAAAGAGAAGAGGAAGATGATGAAGATGATGATGAAGAAGAAGTTATAGAAAAAAAAGAAAGAAAAGAAGAGGAAGTGCAATAACAAGAAGAAGAAGAAGAAGTAGAAGAATAAGAAGAGGAAAAAAAGTTGACAAAGAGGAAGAAGAAGAAGAGGATGGGGAAGAAGAAGAAGATGAAGAAGTAGTTGTAGAGCAGTAGTAGTAGTAGTAGTAGTAGAAGAAGAAGAAGAAGAGGACGAGGAAGAAGAGGAAGAAGAAGAAGAAGAAGAAGCAAGAGGAAGAAGAAGTTGGAGGTGACAAAGAAGGAGGAGGAGAAGAAGAAGAAGAAGAAGAAGAAGAAGAAGAAGAAGAAGAGGTTTGAAGTGGTAGAAGTAGAATAAGAAGAAGAAGAAGAAGAACAAGAAGAGGAGGAAGTAGTAGTGGTAGAACTAGAAGAATAAGAAGATAATGAAGAAGAAGAAAAAAAAAGATGAAGAAGAAGAATAACAAAAAGGCAAAGAAGAATAAGAAGAAAATGAGGAGAAGGGAAGAGAAGAAGAAGAAGAAGAAGAAGATAAACAAGAAGAAGAAGAAGAAGTGGAAGAAGTGGAAGAAAAAGAAGTAGAGGAACAAGCGGTAGAAGATGAAGACGAAGAGGATGAAGTAGAAGAATAAGAAAATGATGGAGAAGAAGAAGATAGAAGAAGAAGAAGATGAAGAGGAAGAAGCAGAAGAAGTAGGATAAAAAGAAGAAAATGTTGAAGAAGAAGAATTAAGAGGAAGAAGAAGAAGAAGAGGAAGCAGAAGAAGAAGAAGAAGAAGAAGAAGGAGAAGAAGAAGAAGAAGTATGGGATGAAGTAGAGGTTAAGATGAGAAGTAGAATAGGAAAAAGAAGAACAATAAGAAGAAGAAGAAGAAGAAGAAGAAAAAGAAGAAGAAGAAGAAGGAGAAGCAGAAGAAGTGGACGAAGTAGAAAACGATAAAGTAGAAGAAGAAGCAGAAGAAGTAGAAGAAGAAGAAGAAGAAAAAGGAAGAAGAAAAAGAAGAAGAAGAGGTAGAGGAGGAAGAAGAAAAAGAAGAAGAGGAAGAAGAAGAAGATGAAGAAGAAGGAGAAGAAGAAGAAGAAAATCAAGAAGAAATTGAAGAAGCTGAGGAAGGAGTGGAAGAAGAAAAAGAAGAAGAAGAACAAGAAGAAGAAGAAGATTAAGAATAAGAAAAAGGAGTAAGAGGAAGAAAAAAAGAGGAAAAAGAAGTGGAAGAGGAAGAAGAAGATAAAGAAGGGGAAGAAATAGAAGGAGAAGAAGAAGAAGGTGGGAAGAAGAACGAGATGAAGAGAAAGGAGGACAAGAAGAAAAAGAACAAGAAGAAGAAAAACAAGAATAAGAAGTAGAAGAAGAAGAAGAATAAGAAGAAAAAGAAAAAAGAGAAGAAGAACAACAAGTGGAGGAATGAGAAGAAGAAAAAGATGAGGATGAAGAAAAAGAAGAAGAACTGGAGGAAGAAGAAGAAGTAGAAGAAGACGAAGAAGAAGAAGAAGAAGAAGAAGAAGCGGGGGAAGAGGAAGAAGAAGAAGTAGAAGAAGAAGAAGAAGAAGGAGAAGAAGAAGAGGCAAGAGGTAGAAGAAGAAGAAGAGGGTAAAGAAGAAGAACAAGTCATACAAGAAGGAGGAGAAAAAGAAAAAGAAGAAGAGGAAGAAGAAGTAGAAGATGAAGGTTTAATTATGAGAAAAAGATGTAGAAGAAGAAGAAGAAGATGAAGAAATAGAAGAAGAAGAAGAAGAAGGGGAATAAGTAGTAGTAGTATGGGAAGAAGAAGAAGAAAACAACAAGAATAAAAAGAAGAGAAGAAGAAGAAGAAGAACAAGGAGAACAAGAAATAGGAGAAGAAGGCTAAGAATAAGAATAAGAGGAAGAACAAGAACAAGAAAAAGAGGAAGATGATGATGAAGAAGAATAAGTAGATGAGGAAGTTAAGGAAGTGGAAGAAGAAGATGAAGAAGAAGAAGAACAAGAAAAGGAAATAGGAGAAGAAGAAGAAGAAGAGCAAGAAGTGGAAGATGTAAGATAAAGAAGAAGAAGAGGAAGAGGAAGAAGAAAAAGAAGAAGAAGAAGAAGAAGAAGGAGAAGAATAAGAGGAAGATGAAGAAGTGGGACAAGAAGAAGATGGTGAAGAAGAAGTAGAAGAGAAGAAGAAGACGAAGAAGAAGAATAGGAAGAAGAAGAAGAAAAATAATTAGAAGAAATAGTTGTAGAAGAAGAAGATGATGATCATGGTGAAGAAGAAGTCGAAGAAGATGAGGAAGAAGAAGAACATATAGTAGTAGTGGTAGAAGAAGGAGAAGAAAAAGAGGAAGTGAAAAATGAGGAAGAAGAAGTAGTAGAAGAAGAAGAAGAAAAAGAAAAAGAAGATGACAAATAGGAAGCTGATGAAGTAGAGAAAGAAGTAGTAGTAGAAGAAGAAGATGATGATGATGAACAAAAAGAAGATGTAGGAGGAAGAAGAGCAAGAAGACGTAGAAGAAGACGAAGTAGGAGAAGAAGAAGAAGGTGAAAATAAATAGGAAAGAAGAAGAAGATGTAGTAGTAGTGGTAGAAGAAGAAGAAGAAGAAGAAGAAAAGATGATGATGAAGAAAAAGAAGAAGAAGACAAAGAAGGAGAAGTAGTTAAAGAAGGGGAAAGAGTAGAAGAAGAAGAAGAAGAAAAAGAAGAGGAAGAATATGAAGAAGAAGAACAAGAAGAAGAAGTGAAAGAGGTAGAAGAAGAATAAGAATAAGAATAAGAAGAAGCAAAGAAGAAGAAGTACAATAACAAGGAGAAGAAGAAGAGGAAGAGGTAGAAGAAGCAGAAGTAGTAGAAGAAGAAGAACATGTTTAATAAGGGGAATAAGAAGAAGTGCAGGAACAAGGAGAAGAAGAAGAAGTTGTTGAAGAAGAAGAACAACAATAAGAGGAGGAACAAGAGGAAGGAGAAGAAGAACAAGAAGAAGAAGACGAAAAAGAAGACGAAGAAGAAGAATATTAATAAAAAGTGGAAAAAGAAGAAGAAAAACTAGACAATGAAGAAGAAGAAGAAGAAGATAGAGAAGAAGAAGAAGAAGAAAAAGTGGAAGAAAAGGAAGAAGTAGAAAAAGCGGTATAAGATGAAGAAGAAGAAGAAGAAGAAAATTAAGACGAAGTAGAAGTAGTAGTAGTAGAAGAAGAAGACAAAGAAGAAGAAGATGAAGAGGAAGAACTAGTAGAATAAGAAGAAGTAAGAGGAGCTAGAAGAAAAAGAGGAAAACTGAGAATAAGAAGAAGTAAGAGATGAAGTAGAAGGTTAAGGTGAAGAACTAGAAGAAGAAAAAGAAGAAGAATAAGAAGAAAAAGAAGCAGAAGAAGAAGTAGAAGTAAAAGAAGGAGGAGAAAAAGAAAGAAAAGAAGAGGAAGAAGTAGAAAAAGTGAAGAGGAAGAAGAAGAAGAAGAAGAAGAAGCAGTAAGAAGAAGAACAAGAGCAAGCAGAGGAAGAAGAAGAAGAAGAAGAAGAAGAAGAAGAAGTGGATGAAGTGATAGTAGTAAGGGTTGTAGTAGTAGTAGTAAAAGAAGAAGACGAAGAACAAAAAGAAGAAGAAGAGGAGGAAGAAGAGGAAGAAAATGAAGAAGAATGAGAAGATGGAGAAGAAGAAGAACAAGTAGAGGAAAAAATAGAAGAAGAAGAAGAGGTGGAAGAAGAATAAGAAGAAGAAGAAGAAGAAGGAAAAGAAGAAGAAGAAGAAGAAAGAAGAAGAAAAAGAAGAAGAGGAAGAAGAAGTAGGAGAAGAAGAAGAAGAAGAAGAAGAAGAAGAAGAAGATGAAGAAAATGATGAAGAAGGAGAAATAGTAGAAGAATAAGAAAGGGAAGAAGAAGAAGAAGAAGAAGAAGAAGAAAAAGAAGAAGAAGAAAAAGGGGAAGAATAAGAAGAGGAGGAAGAAGAAGAAGTAGAAGAGAAAAAAGAAGAATAAGAATGAAAATAAGAAGAAGAAGAAGAAGAAGAAGAAGAAGTAGAAGATGAAGAAGAAGAAGAGAAGAAGGAGAGGTAGAGGTAGAAGAAGTAAAAGACGAGGAAGAAGAACAAGAAGAAGAAGAAGAAGAAGAAGAACAAGAGAAGAAGTAGAAGTAGAAGAAAAAGAAGAAAAGAGGAAGAGAAAGAAGAAGAAAAAATGGAAGAGGAAAAAGAAGAAGAAGAATAAGGAGGAGAAGAAGAAGAAGAAGAAAATGAGGAAGAAACTGAAGTAGCTGAAGAAGGAGGGGAAGAAAAAAAAAGAAAAAGAAGAAAAAGAAGAAGAAGAAGAAGAAGAAGACAAAGTTTAAGAAGAAGAAGATGCAAAAGAAGACGAAGATGAAGTAAGAGGAAGAAGAAGATGATGATGAAGAAGAAGAAGAAAAAGAACATTAAGAAGAAGAAGAAGAAAGAGAGAAAGAAGAAGCAGAGGAAGATAATGAAGAAGGAGAAGAGGAAGAGGAAGAAGAAGAAGAAGTAGTAGTAGTAAGAGAAAGAAGAAAAAGAAGTGGAATAAGAAGAAGAAGTAAGAGGAAGAAGAAGAAGAAGAAGAAGAAGAAGGAGAAGGAGATGAAGAAGATGGTGAGAAAGAAGAAGGAGAAGGAGAAGATGAAGAAGATGATGATGAAGAAGAAGTAGGAGAAAAAGAGGAAGAAGAAGGAGAAGAACAAGAAGAAGAAGAAGTAAAAGAAGGACAAGAACAAGAAGAAGAGGAAGGATACAAAGAAGAAGAAGTGGAAGAAGAAGAAGAAGAAGCTAGGGAAAGTAGAAAAAGAGGTAGAGGAGGAGGAGGAGGAAGAAGATAAAGAAGAAGTTGAAGAAGTCAGATAAGAAGAAGAAGGAGAAAAACAAGCAAAAAAAGAAGAAGTAGAAGAAGGAGAAGTAAAAGAAAGAAAAAGAAGTAGAAGAACAAGATGATGATGATGATGATGATCACGAAGAAGTAGAAGAAGAAGAAGTATGGGAAGAAGATGATGAAGAAGAAGAAGAAGAAGAAGAAGAGGAGGAAGTAGTAGAAGAAGAAGAAGAAAAAGAAGATTAAGAAGATGAAGAAGAAGGTGGAGGAGAAGAAATGGGAGCATAATAATAATAATAACAATACTAATAATAATAGTAATAATAATATTTATTATGATAATAATAACAATAATAATAATAATAATAATAAGAGAAAGAAGTGGAGGAAGTAGAAGAAAAAGACAAAAAAGAAGAATAAGAAGAAGAGGAAGAAGAACAAGAACAAGAACAAGAAAAGGAAAAAGCATAAGAAGAAGAAGAAGAAGAAGAAGAAAAAGAAGAAAGAGAGGAAGAAGAAGAAGAAGGGGAAGAAGAACAAGATGTAGAAGTAGTAAGAAAAAGAAGAAGAAGAGGAAGAGGAGGAGGAGGAAGAAGAAGAAGAAGAAGAAGAAGAAGAAGAAGAAGAAGGAGAAGAATAAGTGGGAGAAGAAGTAGTAAGAGAAGAAGAAGAGGAAAAGAAGAAGAAGACAAAGAAGAAGAAGAAGAAGAAGAAGAAGAATTAAAAGAATTAGATGAAGGAAAGGAAGTAGAAGAAGACAAATAAGAAGAAGAAATATTAGTAGAAGAAGAAGATGATGATGATGAAGAAGAAGAAGAAGAAAAAAAAGAAGTAATATTAGTAATAGTAGTAGAAGAAGAAGAACTAGAAGAAAAAGAAGAAGAGAAAAAGGAAGAAGAAGATGAAGAAGAGGAAGCTGAAGAAGAAGAGAAAGAATAAGAAGAAGAAGAAGATGATCAAGAGGAAGAGGAAGAAGAAGAAGATGATGATGAACAAGAAGAAGTAAGAGGAAGAAGAACAAGAAGACGTACTAGACGAAAAAGAAGAAGAAGAAGAAAGAGAAGAAGAGGAACATGAAAAAAATAAGAAAGAAGAAGAATTAGAAGTACTAGTAGAAGTAAAAGAAGAAGAGGAAAGAGAACAAGATGAAGAAGAAGAACAAGAACAAGAAGAAGTAGAAGAGGTAGAAGAAAAATAAGAAGAAGTAGAAGAAGAAGTTGATGATCAAGTTAAAGAAACAGAGAAGAAGAAGTGGAAGTGGTAGAACAGGTAGAAGAAGAAGAAGAAGAATAGGTAGAAGAAGAAGATGAGGAAGAGATAGAAGAAGAAGAAGAGCAAGAAGAAGTAGAACAAGAAGAAGAAGTAGAAGAAGAAGAAGAAGAGCAAGCAGAAGTAGAGGAAGAGATGAAGAAGAGGAAGAGGTAGAAGAAGAATTTGAGGAAGAAGAAGAAGAAGGAAAAGAAGAAGATGAAGAAGTGGAAGAAGAAGAAGAAGAGGAAGAAGATGAAGAGGAAGAAGAAGAAGATGATGATGTTGAAGAAGAAGAAGAAAATGAAGAAGAAATTTAGCAAGCTGGAGAAGAAGGGGAAGAAGAAGAAGAAGAAGAAGAAGAAGAATATGAAGAAGTAAGAGGAAGAGAAGATGAAGAATAAGAAGAAGAATAAGAAGAAGAATAGGAAGAAGAAGAAGAAGATGATGAAGAAGAAGAACTAGGAGACGAAGAATTATGTCAAGAAGAAGAAGGCAAAGAAGAACATGAAGAAGAAGAAAAATAAGAAGAAGATGAAGATGAAGAGGAACAAGAAGAAGAACGAGTAGAAGAAGAAGAAGAAGAAGAAGAAGAAGAAGAAGAAGAAGGGGAAGAAGAAGATGAAGAAGATTAAAAAGAAGAAGAACAAGATGAAAAGGAAGAAGAAGAAGAAAACAATGAGGAAGAAGAAGAAGAAGAAGTAGAAGAAGAAGAAGGAGGAGGAGGAGCAGGAGAAGAAGAAGAAGAAGAAGAAGAAGAAGAAGAAGAAGATGAAGGAGAAGAACAAGAAGAAGAGGAAGTTGAACAAGAAGAAAAATAAGAAGAAGAAGTAAAAAAAGAAGAAGAAGAAATAGAAGAAGAAGATGATGATGATGATGAATAAGTAGAGGAAGTAAGAGGAGGAAGAAGAAGAAGCAGAAGAAGAAGAAGAAGAAGAAAAAGAAGATTAGTAGAAGAAGAAGTAGAAGAACAAGAAGAAGAAGAAGACGGAGGAAATGTAAGAGAAGATGAAGAATGTGAAGAAGAACGAGGAGGAGGAGGAGAAGAAGAAGAAGAAGAAGGAGAAGTAAGAGCGGAAGAAGAAGAAGAAGAAGAATTCAGAGTAGAAGAAGTAAGAGAGGAAGAAGAAGAAGAAGAAGAAGAAGAAAAAGAAGATTATGAAGAAGAAGAACAACAAGATGGAAGAATTAGAAGAAGAAGAGGGAGAAGGAGAAGATGATGATGAACAAGAATATAATGAGAGGAAGAGGAAGAAGAAAAAGAAGAAGAAGAAGAAGATGAGGTAGAAGAAGAAGTAGTTGTAGAAGTACTAGTAGCAAAAGAAGAAGAACAAGAAGTAGAAGAATCAGAGCAGAAGAAGAAGTAGAAGACGAAGAAGAAGAAGAGGAAGAAGTGGAAGAAGAAGAAGAAGAAGGAGGAGGAGGAGGAGGAAGAGGAGAAGAAGAAGAAGGAGATGAAGTAAGAGGAAGAAGAAGAAGAAGAGGAAGAAGAATA
>JAIUJO010001383.1:110000-117500 GCA_023846275.1 Vanilla planifolia
AGAAGAAGAAGAAGAAGAAGAAGAAGAAGAAGATGATGTTGAAGAAGGAGAAGAAGTATACGAAGAAGAAGAAGAAAAAGGAGAAGATAAAATAGTAGCAGTAAAAGAAGAAGATGATGATGAATAATTTGAGGAGGAAATAAGTGGAGGCAGAAGAGGAGGAGGAGG
The DNA here is from genome assembly GCA_023846275.1 of Vanilla planifolia. Lineage (NCBI taxonomy): Eukaryota > Viridiplantae > Streptophyta > Magnoliopsida > Asparagales > Orchidaceae > Vanilla > Vanilla planifolia. The sequence goes on from JAIUJO010001383.1 coordinate 110,169, forward strand.
AAGAAGAATAAGAAGAAGAAGAACAAGACGAAGAAGGAGAAGAGAAGAAGAAGAAGGAGAAGAAGAGGAAGAAGAAGAAGAAGAAGAAGCAAGTGGAAGAAGAAAAAGAATAAGAAGAAGAAGAATGAGAAGTTGATGAAGAAGCCAAAGTAAGAGAAGAAGAAGAAGAAGATGGCGAGGAAGAAGGCAAAGAAGAAGAAGAAGAAGAAGAAGTTAGAGAAGAATAAGGAGAAGAAGAAGAAGAAGAAGAAGTAGAAGTGGTAAAAGAAGAAGTAGAAGTGGTAAAAGAAGAAGAAGTAGTAGTAGTAGTGGTTGAAGTAGAGGGAGAAGAAGAAGAAGAGAAGAATAGGGAAGAAGAACAAGAAGAAGGAGTACTAGTATTAGTAGTTGTGGAAGAAGAAGAAGAAGAAAAAGCAGTAGAAGAAAAAAAAAGAAAGGAAGAAGAAGAAGAAGAAGAAAGAGAAGTAGAAGAAGAAGATGAAGTGGAAGAGGAAGATGAAGAAGAACATGAATAAGAAGAAGAAAATGAAGAAGAAACTTAAGAAGCGGGGAAGAAGAAGAAGAAGAAGAAGGAGTAGATGTAGAAGATGAAGAAGTAAGAGGAAGAAGATGAAGAAGAAGAAGAAGAAGAAGAAGACGAAGAAGAGTGTGAAGAAGAAGAATATAAACTAGAATAAGAAGAAGGAGGAGAAGAAGAAGAAGACGAAGAAGAATAAGAATAATAATAATAATAATAATAAGAAGAGGAAGAAGGGGGAGTAGTAGTTGTAGAAGACGAAGAAGAAGAAATAGAAGAAGAAGAAGTTGAAGGAAAAAAAAGGAGAGAAAGAAGAAGAAGAAGAAGAAGAAGAAGAAGAAGATGGTGATGATGATGAAGAAGAAGAAAATGAAAAAGTAATTTAAGAAGCTTAAGACGAAGGGGAAGAAGAAGAAGAAGAAGAAGAAGAAGAAGTAGGAGAAGAAGATGAAGAAGATGAAGAATTAAGAGGATGAAGAAGAAGTACAAGAAGAACAAGAAGTAGGAGACGAAGAAGAGTGTGAAGAAGAAGAAGGTGAAGTAGAAGAAGAAGAAGTAGAGGAAGAAGAAGGAGAATAAGAAGAAGAAGTAGAAGAAGAGAAAGAAGAAGAGAAAGAAGAAGAAGATGAAGAGGAAGAAGAAGAAGAAGGAGAAGAGGAGTAGGAATAAGTTGAAGAAGAAGAATAAGAAGATGGGGAAGAAGAAGATTAAGAAGATTAAAAAGAAGAGAAACAAGAAGAATAGGAAGAAGAAGAAGGAAAACATGAGGAAGAAGAAGAAGAGGAGGAAGTGGAAGTAGAAGGAGTAGAAGAAGAGGATGAAGGAGAAGAAGAAGAACAAGGGAAAGAAGAAGATCAAGAAAATTAAAAAGAAGAAGAATAAGAGCAAGAGGAAGAAGAAGGAAAAGATGAGGAAGAACAAGAGGAAGTAGAAGATGAAGAAGAAGGAGAAGGAGAAGAAAATGAAGAAGTGGAAGAGGAATAAGGGGAGGAGGAAGAAGAAGAAGAACAAGAAGAAGAGGACGAAGAAGAAGAAGAAGAAGAAGACGAAGAAAAAGAAGCAGAAGAAATAGTAGAAGAAGAAGATGATGATGATGATGATGAATAAGAAAATGAGGATGTAAGAGGAGGAAGAAGAAGAACAAGACAAATGAGATGTAAGAGAAGATGAAGAAAGTGAAGAAGAAGAATGATGAGAAAAAGAAGAAGAAGAAGAAGAAGCAAAAGAAGAAGAAGAAGAAGAAGAAGAAGAAGAAGAAGAGGGGGAGGAAGAAGAAGAAGAAGGAGAGGAAGAGGAAGTAGAAGAAGAAGAAGAGGAAGAAGAAGAAGAAGAAAAAGAAAAATAAGAAGAAGAAGAAGAAGAAGAAGAAGATGATGAAGAAGAAGGCAAACAAGATGAAGAAGAAGAAGAGGAGGAAATAAAAGAATAAGAAGTAGTAGAAGAAGAAGAAGAAGTAGAAGAAGAAGAAGAAGAAGAAAAAGAAGAAGAAGAGGAGGAAGAAGAACCGGAGGAAGATGAAGAGCAGGGGAAGAAGAAGAAGAAGAAGAAGTAAGAAAAATTAGAAGAAGAAGAGGAAGAGGAAGAAGATGAAGAAGAAGAAGAAGAAGTTAGAGAAGAAGAAGAAGAAGAGGAAGAAGAAGTAGAAGAAGATGAAGATGAGAACGAGGAAGAAAAAGAAGAAGAAGAAGAAGAAGAAGAAGAAGAAGAAGAAGTAGAAGTAGAAGAAGAAGAAGAAGGCAAGGATGAGGAAGAAGAAGAATGAGAAGTAGCAGAAGCAGTATTAGAAGAAGAAGGAGGAGGAGGAGGAGAAGAAGAAGATGAAGAGGAAGTGGAAGTGGAAGAAGATGAAGAAGAGAAGAAGAAGAAGAAGAAATAGAAAAAGAAGAAGAAGAAGAAGTTGCAGAAGAAGAAGAGGAAGAAGAAGAAGAAAAAGATGGAGAAGAAGAAGAAGATGATGATGATGAAGAAGACAAAGAAGAAGTAGAAGAAGGAGAAGAGTACGATGAAGAAGAGAAAGATGAAGTAGATGATGAAGAAGAACTAATAGAAAAAAAAGAAGTAAAAGGAAGGAAAAGAAGAAGAGGAATAGGAAGCTGAAGAAGAAGAAGAAGAAGAAGAAGAAGAAGTAGGAGATGAAGAAGAAGGTGAAGAAGACGAAGATGAAGAAGATGTAGAAGAAGAAGAAGGAAAAGAAGGAGAAGAAGTGACAAGAAGAAGAAGAACTAGAAGAAAAATATGAATTTAAAGGAGAAGAAGAAGTAAAAGAAGAGGAAGAAGTAGGATAAGAAAAAGATGGTGAAGAAGAAGAAGTTGAAGAAGAGGAAGACAAAGAAGATGAAAAGGAGGAAGAAAAGAAGAAGAAGAAAATGAGGAAGTAGGAGAAGAAAAAGAAGGTGGAAAAAAGGAGAAGAAGAAGTAGGAGAAGTATAACAGAAGTAGTAGTAGAATAAAAATTATAATAATAATAATAATAAGAACACGACGATAAAGAAGCAGAAGAAGATGAAGAAGATGTAGTTCTAGAAGAAGAAGTAGAAGAAGAAGAAGAACAACAACAACAACAACAAGTAGAGGGAGAGAAGAAGAACAGGAAGTGGTAGAAGAAGATGTCGAAGAAGATTAACAAGAAGAAGAAGAAGAAGAAGAGGATGAAGAAGAAGGAGATGAGGAAGAGGAAGAAGAAGTAGAAGAGGAAGAAGAAGAATAATAAAAAGAAGAAGAAGAAGAAGAGGAAGAAGAAAAAAAGAAGAAGAAGAAGAAGAAGAGGAGGAAGAAGAAGAAGAAGAAATTTAAGAAGTTGAAGAAGAAAAGGAAGTATAAGAAGAAGAAGAAGAAGAAGATGAAGAAACAATTGGAAGAAGAAGAAGAGGATGATGAAGAAGAAGAAGTTGAAGAAGAAGAAAAGGAAAAGAAAATGATGAAGAAAAAAAAGAAGTAAGAGGAAGAAAAATTAGTAGAAGAAGAAGAAGAAGAAGAAGAAATAAAGAAAGAAGAAGAAGGTGAAGAAGAAGAAGAAGAAGAATTAGAAAAAGAAGAAAAAGAAGAAGAAAGAGAAGAAGAAGAAGAAGTAGAATAAGAACATAGAGAAGAAGAAGAAGAAGAAGAAGAAAAGAAGAAGAAGAAGAGTAGGAAGAAGAAGAACAAGAAAAAGAAGAGGAAAAAGAAAAGGAACACGATAAAGAAAAAGAAGTTTTAGAAGTAAAAGAAGAAGAAGAAAAAAAAAGAAGAATAATGAGAAGAAGAAGAAGAAAGTGAAGAAGAAGAATAAGAAAATGAAAAAGAAGTAGGAGAAGAAAGAGGCAAAGAAGAAGAAGAAGAAGAAGAAGAAGAAGAAGAGGAAGAGAAGAAGAAGAGGAAGAGGTAGAAGAAGAAGATGAAGAAGAAGAAGAAAATGAAGAAGCAATTTAAGAAGCTGAAGATGAAGGAGAAGTACTAGAAGAAGAAGATGAAGAAGAACAAGAAGAAGATAAAGATGAAGAAGAAGTAAAAGATGAAGAAGAATGAAAAGAAGAAGAAGGTGAAGAAGAAGAAGAAGAAGAATTAGACTAATAATAATAATGTTAGTAAGAAGAAGATGAAGAAAAGGAAGAAGAAGAAGTTGAAAAAGAAGAAGAAGAAGGAGAAGAAGAACAAGATGAAGAAGATGAAAAAGAAGAAGAATAGGAAGAAGAGTAAGGAGAAGAAGAAAAGGATGAGAAAGAAGAAGAAGAAGAAGTAGAGAAGAAGAAGAAGAAGAATAAGGAGAAGAAGAAGAAGAAGAAGAAGAAGATGAAGAACAAGAGGAAGAAGAGGAAGAGGAAGAAGAAGAAGAAGAAGAGGAAGAAGAAGAAGTATAAGAAGAAGAAGTAGAAAAAGAAGAAGAAGAAATAGTAGTAGAAAAAGAAGATATAGGTGATCAATAAGAAGTGGAGGAAGAAAATGAAGAAGAAGAAGAACCAGAAGAACAATACGAAGAAGGAGAAGTAAGAGTAGAAGAAGAAGAAGAAGAAGGTGAAGGGGAAGAAGGAGAAGAAGATGGAGAAGAAGAAGTAGAAGGAGAAGGAGAAGAACAAGAAGAAGAAAAAGTGGGGGAGGAAGAAGAAGAAGAAGGAGAGGAAGAGGAGAAAGAATAAAAAGAAGAAGAAGACGAGGAAGAAGAAGAAGAAGAAGAGAAGAACAAGAAAAAGAAGAAGAACCAGAAGAAAAAGAAGAAGAAGAAGAAGAAGAAGGCAAAAGAGAAGAAGAAGAAGAAGAAGGCAAAAGAAGAAGTAGGAGGAAGAAGATGAAGAAGAAGAAGAAGAAGTAGGAGGATAAGGAGAAGAAGAAGAAGAAGAAAAAGAAGAAGGAGAAGAAGAATAAGAAAAAGAATTAGAATAATAATAAGAATTAAAAGAAGAAGAAGATGAAGTAGAAGAGTGAGAAGAAGTAGAACAAGAAGTAGTAGAAGAAGTAAAAGAATAAGAAGTTGATGATGTGAAAATGAAGAAGAGGAAAAATAAGAAGAAGGAGAAAAGGATAAAGAAGAAGAAGATCATTATGATAACGTGCAAGAGGAAAAAGAAGTTGAAGAGAAAGAAGAAGAAGAAGAAGAAGATGAAGAAGAGAAGAAGATGAAGAAGTAGGAGAAGAAGAAGAAGGACAAGTTGTAATAGTTGAGATTGTAGTAGTTGAGATAGTAGTAGTACCAATAATAATAGTAGTAGTAGAAGAAGAAGAAGAAAAATAAGCAAAAGAATAAGAAGAAGAAGAAAGAGAAGTAGATGATGAAGAAGAAAGAGAAGAAGATGATCAAGAAGAACAAGTTGAAGAAGAAGAAGAAGAAGAAGAACAATATGATAAAGAAGAAGATAAAGAAGAACAATTTGATAAAGAAGAAGAAGAAGAAGGGGAATAAGAAGTAGTAGATGTAGATGTAGAAGAACATAAGAAGAAGAGGAAGTGGAAGAGTAAGAGGAAGAAGAAGAAGAAGAAGGAAAAGAAGAAGTTGAAGAAAAGGAAAAAGAAGAAGAAGAAGAGGAAAAGGAAGAAGAAGAAGAAGTGAAAGAAGAAAAAGAAGGCGAAAATTAAGAAGAACACAAAGAAGAAGGAGAAGAAGAAAAAGAAGAAGAAGAAGAAGCTGAAAAAGAAAAGGAAGAAGAAGAAGAAGAAGATATAAATAGAGGGGGGAGAAGAAGAAGAAGAAGAAGAAGAAGTAGGAGAAGAAGAAAAAGGTGAACAAGAAGAAAGATAAGAAGAAGAGGAAGAAGAAGAAGAAGAAGAAGAACAAGAAGAACAATACAAAGAAGGAGAAGTACGACAAGAAGAAAAAGAAGAAGGTGAAGGAGAAGAAGGAGAAGAAGATGGAGAAGAAGAAGGAGAAGGAGAAGGAGAAGAAGAAGAAGAAGAAGAAGAAGAAGAAGAAGAAGAAAAAGTGGGAGAGGAAGAGGAAGAAGAAGGAGAGGAAGAGGATGAAGAAGAAAAAGAAGAAGAAGAGGAGGAGGAAGAAGAAGAAGAAGAAGAACAAGAACAAGGAAAATAAGAGCCAGAAGAAAAAAAAGAAGAAGAAGAAGGCAAAGGAGAAGAAGAAAAAGAAGAAGAAGAAGAATAAGAAGTAGGAGGAAGAAGACGATGAAGAAGAAGAAGAAGTAGGAGGAGGAGGAGGGGAAGAAGAAGAAGAAGAAAAAGAAGAAGGAGAAGAAGAATAAGAAGAAGAATTAGAATAAGAATAAAAATTAAATAAAGAAGAAGATGAAGTATAAGAGTTAGAAGAAGTAGAAGAAGAAGTAGTAGAAGTAGAAAAAGAATAAGAAGAAGTTGATGATGATGAAGAAGAAGAAGAGGAAAAATAGGAAAAAGGAGAAAAGGATAAAGTAGAAGAAGATCATTATGATAACGTGCAAGAGGAAAAAGAAGTTGAAGGGAAAGATGAAGAAGAAGAAGAAGATGAAGAAGAAGAATAAGATGAAGAAGAAGTAGGAGAAGAAGAAGGACAAGAAGTTGTAGTAGTTTTAATTGTAGTAGTAGTTTTAGTAGTAGTAGTAGCAATAATAATAGTGGTGGTAGAAGAAGAAGAAGAAGAAAAATAAGCAAAAGAATAAGAAGAAGAAGAAAGAGAAGTAGATGAAGAAGAAGAAAGAGAAAAAGATGATCAAGAAGAACAAGTTGAAGAAGAAGAAGAAGAAGAACAATATGATAAAGAAGAAAAAGAAGAAGAAAAATATGATGAAGAAGAAGAAGGAGGGGAATAAGTAGTAGTAGATGTAGATGTAGAAGAACATAAGAAGAAGAAGAAGTGGAAGAGGAAGAAGAAGAAGAAGAAGAAGAAGGAAAAGAAGAAGAAGAAGAGGAAAAAGAAGAAGAAGAAAAAGAGGAAAAGGAAGAAGAAGAAGAAGTGGAAGAAGAAAAAGAAGGCGAAAATTAAGAAGAAGACAAAGAAGGAGAAGAAGAAGAAGAAGAAGAACAAGAAGAAGAAAAAGAAAAAGAAGTAGAAAAGGAAGAAGAAGAAGATGATATAAAAGGAGAAGGGAGAAGAAGAAGAAGAAGAAGAAGAAGAAGAAGAAGTAGGAGAAGAAGAAGAAGGTGAATAAGAAGAAAGATAAGAAGAAGAAGAAGAACAATACGAAGAAGGAGTAGTAAGACAAGAAGAAGAAGAAGAAGGTGAAGGAGAAGAAGGAGAAGAAGATTGAGAAGAAGCAGGAGAAGGAGGAGGAGAAGAAGAAGAAGAAGAAGAAGAAGAAAAAGTTGGGGAGGAAGAGGAAGAAGAAGGAGAGGAAGAGGAGGAAGAAGAAAAAGGAGAAGAAGAGGAAGAGGAAGAAGAAGAAGAAGAAGAACAAGAACAAGAAAAAGAAGAAGAACCA
>JAIUJO010001383.1:127500-135000 GCA_023846275.1 Vanilla planifolia
TAGTAGTAGTAGTAGAAGAAGAAGAAGAAGAAAGAGGAAGCTAATTTAGAAGAGGAAGAAGGAGAAGAAGAAGAGAAAGATGAAATCAGAGAAGAAGAAGAAAGGAGGTGGAAGAAGAAGAAGAAGAAGAAGAAGAAGAATAAGAAGAAGAAGAAAAAAAAGAACAAGAAGATCATTAAGAAGAAGAAGAAGAGGGAAGAAGTGGAAGAGCAAGAAGTAGAAGAAGAAGAAGAAGAAGAAGAAGAAAAAGAAATAATAGAAGAAGTAGAAGAAGAAGAAGAAGAAGAAAAAGAAAAAGACGAAGAAGAAGATGAGGAAGAAAAAAGAAGTAGAAGAACTTGTTCTTTTAGTTGTAGTAGTATAAGAAGAAGAAGAAGATGAAGAACAAGAAGAAGACGGAGAAGTGGAAGAAGAAGAAGAGGAAGCAGAAGAAGAAGAAGAAGGAGAAGAGGAAGAGGAAGAAGAAGAAGAAGAAGAAGAAGAAGAAGAAGACGAAGAAGAAAAAGAAGAAGAAGAAGTAAAAGAAGAAGGAGAAGGCAAAGAAGATGAAGAGGAAGAGAAGGAAGTAGAAAATGAAAAGGAAGAACTAAATGAAGTAGAAGAAGTAGATAAAGAAGAAGATGTAAAAATGGAAGAGGAAGAAGAGGAAGAAGCAGTAGTTGAAGTAGTAGTAGAGGAAGAAGAAGAAGAAGAAGAGGAAGAAGAAGTATAAAACGAAGAATAAGGTGAAGAAGAAGGAGAAGAAGAAACAAAAGAAGAATAGGAATAAGAAGAAGAAGAAGGACAAGAAGAGGTAGAAGTGAAAGTAGTAGAAGAAGAAGAAGAAGAAGAAGAAAAAGAAAAAGAAGATGAAGAAGAACAGGAAAAGGTAGAAGAAGAAAAAGAGGAAGAAGAAAAACAAGAAGAACAATTAGAGGAAGAGGAAGAAGGGGAAGCATAAGTTGAAGAAGAAAGTGAAGAAGAAGAAGAAGATGATGATGAAAAGAAGAAGAGGAGGAAGAAGAAGAAGAAGAGGAATAACATGAATAAGAATAAAAATAAGACGAAGAAGAAGAAAAAAAAGTATAGGAAGAAGAAGAAGAAGAAGTCATAGTAGTAGTAGAAGAAGAAGAGCAGAAGAACAAGAGGATGAGGAAGAAGACGACGAAGAAGAAGAGGAAGAAGAAGCAGAAATAGATTTAGATAAACAAGAAGAAGAAGAAGTAACCAGAAGAAGAAGCAAAAGCAAAAGAAGTAGAAGAAGAAGAAGATGTTTAAGAAGAAGAGAAGAGGAAGAAGAATAAGAAGAAGAAGAAGAAGAAGAACAAGAAGAAGTAGAAGGAGAAGAAGAAGTAAGAGGAAGAAGAATAAAGAGAAGAGGAAGATGATGAAGATGATGATGAAGAAGAAGTTATAGAAAAAAAAGAAAGAAAAGAAGAGGAAGTGCAACAACAAGAAGAAGAAGAAGAAGTAGAAGAATAAGAAGAGGAAAAAAAGTTGACAAAGAGGAAGAAGAAGAAGAGGATGGGGAAGAAGAAGAAGATGAAGAAGTAGTTGTAGAGCAGTAGTAGTAGTAGTAGTAGTAGAAGAAGAAGAAGAAGAGGACGAGGAAGAAGAGGAAGAAGAAGAAGAAGAAGAAGCAAGAGGAAGAAGAAGTTGGAGGTGACAAAGAAGGAGGAGAAGAAGAAGAAGAAGAAGAAGAAGAAGAAGAAGAAGAAATAAAAGAAGAAGAATATGGATAAGAAGAAGAAGAGGAAGAAGAAGAAGAAGAAGAGGTTTGAAGTGGTAGAAGTAGAATAAGAAGAAGAAGAAGAAGAACAAGAAGAGGAGGAAGTAGTAGTGGTAGAACTAGAAGAATAAGAAGATAATGAAGAAGAAGAAAAAAAAAGATGAAGAAGAAGAATAACAAAAAGGCAAAGAAGAATAAGAAGAAAATGAGGAGAAGGGAAGAGAAGAAGAAGAAGAAGAAGAAGATAAACAAGAAGAAGAAGAAGAAGTGGAAGAAGTGGAAGAAAAAGAAGTAGAGGAACAAGCGGTAGAAGATGAAGACGAAGAGGATGAAGTAGAAGAATAAGAAAATGATGGAGAAGAAGAAGATGAATGAGAAGAAGAAGATAGAAGAAGAAGAAGATGAAGAGGAAGAAGCAGAAGAAGTAGGATAAAAAGAAGAAAATGTTGAAGAAGAAGAATTAAGAGGAGGAAGAAGAAGAAGAGGAAGCAGAAGAAGAAGAAGAAGAAGAAGAAGGAGAAGAAGAAGAAGAAGTATGGGATGAAGTAGAGGTTAAGATGAGAAGTAGAATAGGAAAAAGAAGAACAATAAGAAGAAGAAGAAGAAGAAGAAGAAAAAGAAGAAGAAGAAGAAGGAGAAGCAGAAGAAGTGGACGAAGTAGAAAACGATAAAGTAGAAGAAGAAGCAGAAGAAGTAGAAGAAGAAGAAGAAGAAAAAGGAAGAAGAAAAAGAAGAAGAAGAGGTAGAGGAGGAAGAAGAAAAAGAAGAAGAGGAAGAAGAAGAAGATGAAGAAGAAGGAGAAGAAGAAGAAGAAAATCAAGAAGAAATTGAAGAAGCTGAGGAAGGAGTGGAAGAAGAAAAAGAAGAAGAAGAACAAGAAGAAGAAGAAGATTAAGAATAAGAAAAAGGAGTAAGAGGAAGAAAAAAAGAGGAAAAAGAAGTGGAAGAGGAAGAAGAAGATAAAGAAGGGGAAGAAATAGAAGGAGAAGAAGAAGAAGGTGGGAAGAAGAACGAGATGAAGAGAAAGGAGGACAAGAAGAAAAAGAACAAGAAGAAGAAAAACAAGAATAAGAAGTAGAAGAAGAAGAAGAATAAGAAGAAAAAGAAAAAAGAGAAGAAGAACAACAAGTGGAGGAATGAGAAGAAGAAAAAGATACGGATGAAGAAAAAGAAGAAGAACTGGAGGAAGAAGAAGAAGTAGAAGAAGACGAAGAAGAAGAAGAAGAAGAAGAAGAAGAAGCGGGGGAAGAGGAAGAAGAAGAAGTAGAAGAAGAAGAAGAAGAAGGAGAAGAAGAAGAAGCAAGAGGTAGAAGAAGAAGAAGAGGGTAAAGAAGAAGAACAAGTCATACAAGAAGGAGGAGAAAAAGAAAAAGAAGAAGAGGAAGAAGAAGTAGAAGATGAAGGTTTAATTATGAGAAAAAGATGTAGAAGAAGAAGAAGAAGATGAAGAAATAGAAGAAGAAGAAGAAGAAGGGGAATAAGTAGTAGTAGTATGGGAAGAAGAAGAAGAAAACAACAAGAATAAAAAGAAGAAGAAGAAGAAGAAGAAGAAGAAGAACAAAGAGAACAAGAAATAGGAGAAGAAGGCTAAGAATAAGAATAAGAGGAAGAACAAGAACAAGAAAAAGAGGAAGATGATGATGAAGAAGAATAAGTAGATGAGGAAGTTAAGGAAGTGGAAGAAGAAGATGAAGAAGAAGAAGAACAAGAAAAGGAAATAGGAGAAGAAGAAGAAGAAGAGCAAGAAGTGGAAGATGTAAGATAAAGAAGAAGAAGAGGAAGAGGAAGAAGAAAAAGAAGAAGAAGAAGAAGAAGAAGGAGAAGAATAAGAGGAAGAAGAAGAAGTGGGACAAGAAGAAGATGGTGAAGAAGAAGTAGAAGAGAAGAAGAAGACGAAGAAGAAGAATAGGAAGAAGAAGAAGAAAAATAATTAGAAGAAATAGTTGTAGAAGAAGAAGATGATGATCATGGTGAAGAAGAAGTCGAAGAAGATGAGGAAGAAGAAGAACATATAGTAGTAGTGGTAGAAGAAGGAGAAGAAAAAGAGGAAGTGAAAAATGAGGAAGAAGAAGTAGTAGAAGAAGAAGAAGAAAAAGAAAAAGAAGATGACAAATAGGAAGCTGATGAAGTAGAGAAAGAAGTAGTAGTAGAAGAAGAAGATGATGATGATGAACAAAAAGAAGATGTAGGAGGAAGAAGAGCAAGAAGACGTAGAAGAAGACGAAGTAGGAGAAGAAGAAGAAGGTGAAAATAAATAGGAAAGAAGAAGAAGATGTAGTAGTAGTGGTAGAAGAAGAAGAAGAAAAGATGATGATGAAGAAAAAGAAGAAGAAGACGAAGAAGGAGAAGTAGTTAAACAAGGGGAAAGAGTAGAAGAAGAAGAAGAAGAAAAAGAAGAGGAAGAATATGAAGAAGAAGAACAAGAAGAAGAAGTGAAAGAGGTAGAAGAAGAATAAGAATAAGAATAAGAAGAAGCAAAGAAGAAGAAGTACAATAACAAGTAGAAGAAGAAGAGAAGAAGAAGAGGAAGAGGTAGAAGAAGCAGAAGTAGTAGAAGAAGAAGAAGAGGTTGAAGAAGAAGAAGAACATGTTTAATAAGGGGAATAAGAAGAAGTGCAGGAACAAGGAGAAGAAGAAGAAGTTGTTGAAGAAGAAGAACAACAATAAGAGGAGGAACAAGAGGAAGGAGAAGAAGAACAAGAAGAAGAAGACGAAAAAGAAGACGAAGAAGAAGAATATTAATAAAAAGTGGAAAAAGAAGAAGAAAAACTAGACAATGAAGAAGAAGAAGAAGAAGATAGAGAAGAAGAAGAAGAAGAAAAAGTGGAAGAAAAGGAAGAAGTAGAAAAAGCGGTATAAGATGAAGAAGAAGAAGAAGAAGAAAATTAAGACGAAGTAGAAGTAGTAGTAGTAGAAGAAGAAGACAAAGAAGAAGAAGATGAAGAGGAAGAAGTAGTAGAATAAGAAGAAGTAAGAGGATCTAGAAGAAAAAGAGGAAAACTGAGAATAAGAAGAAGTAAGAGATGAAGTAGAATGTTAAGGTGAAGAACTAGAAGAAGAAAAAGAAGAAGAATAAGAAGAAGAAGAAGCAGAAGAAGAAGTAGAAGTAAAAGAAGGAGGAGAAAAAGAAAGAAAAGAAGAGGAAGAAGTAGAAAAAGGTGAAGAGGAAGAAGAAGAAGAAGAAGAAGAAGCAGTAAGAAGAAGAACAAGAGCAAGCAGAGGAAGAAGAAGAAGAAGAAGTGGATGAAGTAATAGTAGTAAGGGTTGTAGTAGTAGTAGTAAAAGAAGAAGACGAAGAACAAAAAGAAGAAGAAGAGGAAGAAAATGAAGAAGAATGAGAAGATGGAGAAGAAGAAAAACAAGTAGAGGAAAAAATAGAAGAAGAAGAAGAGGTGGAAGAAGAATAAGAAGAAGAAGAAGAAGAAGGAAAAGAAGAAGAAGAAGAAGAAAGAAGAAGAAAAAGAAGAAGAGGAAGAAGTAGGAGAAGAAGAAGAAGAAGAAGAAGAAAATGATGAAGAAGAAGGAGAAATAGTAGAAGAATAAGAAAGGGAAGAAGAAGAAGAAGAAGAAAAAGAAGAAGAAGAAAAAGGGGAAGGATAAGAAGAGGAGGAAGAAGAAGAAGTAGAAGAGAAAAAAGAAGAATAAGAATGAAAATAAGAAGAAGAAGAAGAAGAAGAAGAAGAAGAAGTAGAAGATGAAGAAGAAGAAGAGAAGAAGGAGAGGTAGAGGTAGAAGAAGAAGTAAAAGACGAGGAAGAAGAACAAGAAGAAGAAGAAGAAGAAGAAGAAGAAGAAGAACAAGAGAAGAAGTAGAAGTAGAAGAAAAAGAAGAAAAGAGGAAGAGAAAGAAGAAGAAAAAATGGAAGAGGAAAAAGAAGAAGAAGAATAAGGAGGAGAAGAAGAAGAAGAAGAAAATGAGGAAGAAACTGAAGTAGCTGAAGAAGGAGGGGAAGAAAAAAAAGAAAAAGAAGAAAAAGAAGAAGAAGAAGAAGAAGAAGACAAAGTTTAAGAAGAAGAAGATGCAAAAGAAGACGAAGATGAAGTAAGAGGAAGAAGAAGAGGAAGAAGAAGATGTTGATGAAGAAGAAGAAGAAAAAGAACATTAAGAAGAAGAAGAAGAAAGAGAGAAAGAAGAAGCAGAGGAAGATAATGAAGAAGGAGAAGAGGAAGAGGAAGAAGAAGAAGAAGTAGTAGTAGTAAGAGAAAGAAGAAAAAGAAGTGGAATAAGAAGAAGAAGTAAGAGGAAGAAGAAGAAGAAGAAGAAGAAGAAGGAGAAGGAGATGAAGAAGATGGTGAGAAAGAAGAAGGAGAAGGAGAAGATGAAGAAGATGATGATGAAGAAGAAGTAGGAGAAAAAGAGGAAGAAGAAGGAGAAGAACAAGAAGAAGAAGAAGTAAAAGAAGGACAAGAACAAGAAGAAGAGGAAGGATACAAAGAAGAAGAAGTGGAAGAAGAAGAAGAAGAAGCTAGGGAAAGTAGAAAAAGAGGTAGAGGAGGAGGAGGAGGAAGAAGATAAAGAAGAAGTTGAAGAAGTCAGATAAGAAGAAGAAGGAGAAAAACAAGCAAAAAAAGAACAAGTAGAAGAAGGAGAAGAGAAAGAAAAAGAAGTAGAAGAACAAGATGGTGATGATGATGATGATCACGAAGAAGTAGAAGAAGAAGTATGGGAAGAAGATGATGAAGAAGAAGAAGAAGAAGAAGAAGAAGAGGAGGAAGTAGTAGAAGAAGAAGAAGAAAAAGAAGATTAAGAAGATGAAGAAGAAGGTGGAGGAGAAGAAATGGGAGCATAATAATAATAATAACAATACTAATAATAATAGTAATAATAATATTTATTATGATAATAATAACAATAATAATAATAATAATAATAAGAGAAAGAAGTGGAGGAAGTAGAAGAAAAAGACAAAAAAGAAGAATAAGAAGAAGAGGAAGAAGAACAAGAACAAGAACAAGAAAAGGAAAAAGCATAAGAAGAAGAAGAAGAAGAAGAAGAAAAAGAAGAAAGAGAGGAAGAAGAAGAAGAAGGGGAAGAAGAACAAGATGTAGAAGTAGTAAGAAAAAGAAGAAGAAGAGGAAGAGGAGGAGGAGGAAGAAGAAGAAGAAGAAGAAGAAGAAGAAGAAGAAGGAGAAGAATAAGGGGGAGAAGAAGTAGTAAGAGAAGAAGAAGAGGAAAAGAAGAAGAAGACAAAGAAGAAGAAGAAGGAAAGGAAGTAGAAGAAGACAAATAAGAAGAAGAAATATTAGTAGAAGAAGAAGATGATGATGATGAAGAAGAAGAAGAAGAAAAAAAAGAAGTAATATTAGTAATAGTAGTAGAAGAAGAAGAACTAAAAGAAAAAGAAGAAGAGAAAAAGGAAGAAGAAGATGAAGAAGAGGAAGCTGAAGAAGAAGAGAAAGAATAAGAAGAAGAAGAAGATGATCAAGAGGAAGAGGAAGAAGAAGAAGATGATGATGAACAAGAAGAAGTAAGAGGAAGAAGAACAAGAAGACGTACTAGACGAAAAAGAAGAAGAAGAAGAAAGAGAAGAAGAGGAACATGAAAAAAATAAGAAAGAAGAAGAATTAGAAGTACTAGTAGAAGTAAAAGAAGAAGAGGAAAGAGAACAAGATGAAGAAGAAGAACAAGAACAAGAAGAAGTAGAAGAGGTAGAAGAAAAATAAGAAGAAGTAGAAGAAGAAGTTGATGATCAAGTTAAAGAAACAGAGAAGAAGAAGTGGAAGTGGTAGAACAGGTAGAAGAAGAAGAAGAAGAAGAATAGGTAGAAGAAGAAGATGAGGAAGAGATAGAAG
>JAIUJO010001383.1:165000-172500 GCA_023846275.1 Vanilla planifolia
AAGAAGAAGTAGAAGAGAAGAAGAAGACGAAGAAGAAGAATAGGAAGAAGAAGAAGAAAAATAATTAGAAGAAATAGTTGTAGAAGAAGAAGATGATGATCATGGTGAAGAAGAAGTCGAAGAAGATGAGGAAGAAGAAGAACATATAGTAGTAGTGGTAGAAGAAGGAGAAGAAAAAGAGGAAGTGAAAAATGAGGAAGAAGAAGTAGTAGAAGAAGAAGAAGAAAAAGAAAAAGAAGATGACAAATAGGAAGCTGATGAAGTAGAGAAAGAAGTAGTAGTAGAAGAAGAAGATGATGATGATGAACAAAAAGAAGATGTAGGAGGAAGAAGAGCAAGAAGACGTAGAAGAAGACGAAGTAGGAGAAGAAGAAGAAGGTGAAAATAAATAGGAAAGAAGAAGAAGATGTAGTAGTAGTGGTAGAAGAAGAAGAAGAAGAAGAAGAAGAAAAGATGATGATGAAGAAAAAGAAGAAGAAGACAAAGAAGGAGAAGTAGTTAAACAAGGGGAAAGAGTAGAAGAAGAAGAAGAAGAAAAAGAAGAGGAAGAATATGAAGAAGAAGAACAAGAAGAAGAAGTGAAAGAGGTAAAAGAAGAATAAGAATAAGAATAAGAAGAAGCAAAGAAGAAGAAGTACAATAACAAGTAGAAGAAGAAGAGAAGAAGAAGAGGAAGAGGTAGAAGAAGCAGAAGTAGTAGAAGAAGAAGAAGAGGTTGAAGAAGAAGAAGAACATGTTTAATAAGGGGAATAAGAAGAAGTGCAGGAACAAGGAGAAGAAGAAGAAGTTGTTGAAGAAGAAGAACAACAATAAGAGGAGGAACAAGAGGAAGGAGAAGAAGAACAAGAAGAAGAAGACGAAAAAGAAGACGAAGAAGAAGAATATTAATAAAAAGTGGAAAAAGAAGAAGAAAAACTAGACAATGAAGAAGAAGAAGAAGAAGATAGAGAAGAAGAAGAAGAAGAAAAAGTGGAAGAAAAGGAAGAAGTAGAAAAAGCGGTATAAGATGAAGAAGAAGAAGAAGAAGAAGAAAATTAAGACGAAGTAGAAGTAGTAGTAGTAGAAGAAGAAGACAAAGAAGAAGAAGATGAAGAAGAAGATGAAGAGGAAGAAGTAGTAGAATAAGAAGAAGTAAGAGGAGCTAGAAGAAAAAGAGGAAAACTGAGAATAAGAAGAAGTAAGAGATGAAGTAGAATGTTAAGGTGAAGAACTAGAAGAAGAAAAAGAAGAAGAATAAGAAGAAGAAGAAGCAGAAGAAGAAGTAGAAGTAAAAGAAGGAGGAGAAAAAGAAAGAAAAGAAGAGGAAGAAGTAGAAAAAGGTGAAGAGGAAGAAGAAGAAGAAGAAGAAGAAGCAATAAGAAGAAGAACAAGAGCAAGCAGAGGAAGAAGAAGAAGAAGAAGTGGATGAAGTGATAGTAGTAAGGGTTGTAGTAGTAGTAGTAAAAGAAGAAGACGAAGAACAAAAAGAAGAAGAAGAGGAGGAAGAAGAGGAAGAAAATGAAGAAGAATGAGAAGATGGAGAAGAAGAAGAACAAGTAGAGGAAAAAATAGAAGAAGAAGAAGAGGTGGAAGAAGAATAAGAAGAAGAAGAAGAAGAAGGAAAAGAAGAAGAAGAAGAAGAAAGAAGAAGAAAA
The DNA here is from genome assembly GCA_023846275.1 of Vanilla planifolia. NCBI lineage: Eukaryota > Viridiplantae > Streptophyta > Magnoliopsida > Asparagales > Orchidaceae > Vanilla > Vanilla planifolia. Next base: position 166,635 of record JAIUJO010001383.1, read on the forward strand.
AGAAGAAGAGGAAGAAGAAGTAGGAGAAGAATAAGAAGAAGAAGAAGAAGAAGAAGAAGAAGATGAAGAAAATGATGAAGAAGAAGGAGAAATAGTAGAAGAATAAGAAAGGGAAGAAGAAGAAGAAGAAGAAGAAGAAGAAGAAGAAGAAGAAGAAGAAGAAAAAGAAGAAGAAGAAAAAGGGGAAGAATAAGAAGAGGAGGAAGAAGAAGAAGTAGAAGAGAAAAAAGAAGAATAAGAATGAAAATAAGAAGAAGAAGAAGAAGAAGAAGAAGAAGAAGTAGAAGATGAAGAAGAAGAAGAGAAGAAGGAGAGGTAGAGGTAGAAGAAGAAGTAAAAGACGAGGAAGAAGAACAAGAAGAAGAAGAAGAAGAAGAAGAAGATAAACAAGAAGAAGAAGAAGTAGTGGAAGAAGTGGAAGAAAAAGAAGTAGAGGAACAAGCGGTAGAAGATGAAGACGAAGAAGATGAAGTAGAAGAATAAGAAAATGATGGAGAAGAAGAAGATGAACGAGAAGAAGAAGATAGAAGAAGAAGAAGATGAAGAGGAAGAAGCAGAAGAAGTAGGATAAAAAGAAGAAAATGTTGAAGAAGAAGAATTAAGAGGAGGAAGAAGAAGAAGAGGAAGCAGAAGAAGAAGAAGAAGAAGAAGAAGAAGGGGAAGAAGAAGAAGAAGTATGGGATGAAGTAGAGGTTAAGATGAGAAGTAGAATAGGAAAAAGAAGAACAATAAGAAGAAGAAGAAGAAGAAGAAGAAAAAGAAGAAGAAGAAGAAGGAGAAGCATAAGAAGTGGACGAAGTAGAAAACGATAAAGTAGAAGAAGAAGCAGAAGAAGTAGAAGAAGAAGAAGAAGAAAAAGGAAGAAGAAAAAGAAGAAGAGGTAGAGGAGGAAGAAGAAAAAGAAGAAGAGGAAGAAGAAGAAGATGAAGAAGAAGGAGAAGAAGAAGAAGAAAATCAAGAAGAAATTGAAGAAGCTGAGGAAGGAGTGGAAGAAGAAAAAGAAGAAGAAGAACAAGAAGAAGAAGAAGATTAAGAATAAGAAAAAGGAGTAAGAGGAAGAAAAAAAGAGGAAAAAGAAGTGGAAGAGGAAGAAGAAGATAAAGAAGGGGAAGAAATAGAAGGAGAAGAAGAAGAAGGTGGGAAGAAGAACGAGATGAAGAGAAAGGAGGACAAGAAGAAAAAGAACAAGAAGAAGAAAAACAAGAATAAGAAGTAGAAGAAGAAGAAGAATAAGAAGAAAAAGAAAAAAGAGAAGAAGAACAACAAGTGGAGGAACGAGAAGAAGAAAAAGAAGAACTGGAGGAAGAAGAAGAAGTAGAAGAAGACGAAGAAGAAGAAGAAGAAGAAGAAGAAGAAGAAGAAGAGGGGGAAGAGGAAGAAGAAGAAGTAGAAGAAGAAGAAGAAGAAGGAGAAGAAGAAGAAGCAAGAGGTAGAAGAAGAAGAAGAGGGTAAAGAAGAAGAACAAGTCATACAAGAAGGAGGAGAAAAAGAAAAAGAAGAAGAGGAAGAAGAAGTAGAAGATGAAGGTTCAATTATGAGAAAAAGATGTAGAAGAAGAAGAAAAAGATGAAGAAGTAGAAGAAGAAGAAGAAGAAGGGGAATAAGTAGTAGTAGTATGGGAAGAAGAAGAAGAAAACAACAAGAACAAAAAGAAGAAGAAGAAGAAGAAGAAGAAGAAGAAGAACAAGGAGAACAAGAAATAGGAGAAGAAGGCTAAGAATAAGAATAAGAGGAAGAACAAGAACAAGAAGAAGAGGAAGATAATGATGAAGAAGAATAAGTAGATGAGGAAGTTAAGGAAGTGGAAGAAGAAGATGAAGAAGAAGAAGAACAAGAAAAGGAAATAAGAGAAGAAGAAGAAGAAGAGCGAGAAGTGGAAGATGTAAGATAAAGAAGAAGAAGAGGAAGAGGAAGAAGAAAAAGAAGAAGAAGAAGAAGAAGAAGGAGAAGAATAAGAGGAAGAAGAAGAAGTGGGACAAGAAGAAGATGGTGAAGAAGAAGTAGAAGAGAAGAAGAAGACGAAGAAGAAGAATAGGAAGAAGAAGAAGAAAAATAATTAGAAGAAATAGTTGTAGAAGAAGAAGATGATGATCATGGTGAAGAAGAAGTCGAAGAAGATGAGGAAGAAGAAGAACATATAGTAGTAGTGGTAGAAGAAGGAGAAGAAAAAGAGGAAGTGAAAAATGAGGAAGAAGAAGTAATAGAAGAAGAAGAAGGAAAAGAAAAAGAAGATGACAAATAAGAAGCTGATGAAGTAGAGAAAGAAGTAGTAGTAGAAGAAGAAGATGATGATGATGAACAAAAAGAAGATGTAGGAGGAAGAAGAGCAAGAAGGCGTAGAAGAAGACGAAGTAGGAGAAGAAGAAGAAGGTGAAAATAAATAGGAAAGAAGAAGAAGATGTAGTAGTAGTGGTAGAAGAAGAAGAAGAAGAAGAAGAAGAAAAGATGATGATGAAGAAAAAGAAGAAGAAGACAAAGAAGGAGAAGTAGTTAAAGAAGGGGAAAGAGTAGAAGAAGAAGAAGAAGAAAAAGAAGAGGAAGAAGATGAAGAAGAAGAACAAGAAGAAGAAGTGAAAGAGGTAGAAGAAGAATAAGAATAAGAATAAGAAGAAGCAAAGAAGAAGAAGTACATTAACAAGTAGAAGAAGAAGAGGAAAAGGTAGAAGAAGCAGAAGTAGTAGAAGAAGAAGAAGAGGTTGAAGAAGAAGAAGAACATGTTTAATAAGGGGAATAAGAAGAAGTGCAGGAACAAGGAGAAGAAGAAGAAGTTGTTGAAGAAGAAGAACACAATAAGAGGAGGAACAAGAGGAAGAAGAAGAAGAACAAGAAGAAGAAGACGAAAAAGAAGACGAAGAAGAAGAATATTAATAAAAAGTGGAAAAAGAAGAAGAAAAACTAGACAATGAAGAAGAAGAAGAAGAAGATAGACAAGAAGAAGAAGAAGAAAAAGTGGAAGAAAAGGAAGAAGTAGAAAAAGCGGTATAAGATGAAGAAGAAGAAGAAGAAGAAAATTAAGACGAAGTAGAAGTAGTAGTAGTAGAAGAAGAAGACAAAGAAGAAGAAGATGAAGAGGAAGAAGTAGTAGAATAAGAAGAAGTAAGAGGAGCTTGAAGAAAAAGAGGAAAACTGAGAATAAGAAGAAGTAAGAGATGAAGTAGAAGGTTAAGGTGAAGAACTAGAAGAAGAAAAAGAAGAAGAATAAGAAGAAGAAGAAGTAGAAGAAGAAGTAGAAGTAAAAGAAGGAGGAGAAAAAGAAAGAAAAGAAGAGGAAGAAGTAGAAAAAGGTGAAGAGGAAGAAGAAGAAGAAGAAGAAGAAGAAGCAGTAAGAAGAAGAACAAGAGCAAGCAGAGGAAGAAGAAGAAGAAGAAGAAGAAGAAGTGGATGAAGTGATAGTAGTAAGGGTTGTAGTAGTAGTAGTAAAAGAAGAAGACGAAGAACAAAAAGAAGAAGAAGAGGAAGAAAATGAAGAAGAATGAGAAGATGGAGAAGAAGAAGAACAAGTAGAGGAAAAAATAGAAGAAGAAGAAGAGGTGGAAGAAGAAGAAGAAGAAGGAAAAGAAGAAGAAGAAGAAGAAAGAAGAAGAAAAAGAAGAAGAGGAAGAAGAAGTAGGAGAAGAAGAAGAAGAAGAAGATGAAGAAAATGATGAAGAAGAAGGAGAAATAGTAGAAGAATAAGAAAGGGAAGAAGAAGAAGAAGAAGAAGAAGAAGAAAAAGAAGAAGAAGAAAAAGGGGAAGAATAAGAAGAGGAGGAAGAAGAAGAAGTAGAAGAGAAAAAAGAAGAATAAGAATGAAAATAAGAAGAAGAAGAAGAAGAAGAAGAAGAAGAAGTAGAAGATGAAGAAGAAGAAGAGAAGAAGGAGTGGTAGAGGTAGAAGAAGAAGTAAAAGACGAGGAAGAAGAACAAGAAGAAGAAAAAGAAGAAGAAGAAGAACAAGAACAAGAGAAGAAGTAGAAGTATAAGAAAAAGAAGAAAAGAGGAAGAGAAAGAAGAAGAAAAAATGGAAGAGGAAAAAGAAGAAGAAGAATAAGGAGGAGAAGAAGAAGAAGAAGAAAATGAGGAAGAAACTGAAGTAGCTGAAGAAGGAGGGGAAGAAAAAAAAGAAAAAGAAGAAAAAGAAGAAGAAGAAGATGCAAAAGAAGACGAAGATGAAGTAAGAGGAAGAAGAAGAGGAAGAAGAAGATGATGATGAAGAAGAAGAAGAAAAAGAACATTAAGAAGAAGAAGAAGAAAGAGAGAAAGAAGAAGCAGAGGAAGATAATGAAGAAGGAGAAGAGGAAGAGGAAGAAGAAGAAGTAGTAGTAGTAAGAGAAAGAAGAAAAAGAAGTGGAATAAGAAGAAGAAGTAAGAGGAAGAAGAAGAAGAAGAAGAAGAAGAAGGAGAAGGAGATGAAGAAGATGGTGAGAAAGAAGAAGGAGAAGGAGAAGATGAAGAAGATGATGATGAAGAAGAAGTAGGAGAAAAAGAGGAAGAAGAAGAAGAAGTAGAAGCAGAAGAAGAAGGAGAAGAACAAGAAGAAGAAGAAGTAAAAGAAGGACAAGAACAAGAAGAAGATGGAAGGATACAAAGAAGAAGAAGTGGAAGAAGAAGAAGAAGAAGCTAGGGAAAGTAGAAAAAGAGGTAGAGGAGGAGGAGGAGGAAGAAGATAAAGAAGAAGTTGAAGAAGTCAGATAAGAAGAAGGAGGAGAAAAACAAGCAAAAAAAGAACAAGTAGAAGAAGGAGAAGTAAGAGAAAGAAAAAGAAGTAGAAGAACAAGATGATGATGATGATGATGATCACGAAGAAGTAGAAGAAGAAGAAGTATGGGAAATGATGATGAAGAAGAAGAAGAAGAAGAGGAGGAAGTAGTAGAAGAAGAAGGAGAAAAAGAAGATTAAGAAGATGAAGAAAAAGGTGGAGGAGAAGAAATAGGAGCATAATAATAATAATAACAATACTAATAATAATAGTAATAATAATAACAATAATAATAATAATAATAAGAGAAAGAAGTGGAGGAAGTAGAAGAAAAAGACAAAAAAGAAGAATAAGAAGAAGAGGAAGAAGAACAAGAACAAGAAAAGGAAAAAGCATAAGAAGAAGAAGAAGAAGAAGAAGAAGAAGAAGAAGAAGAAAAAGAAGAAAGAGAGGAAGAAGAAGAAGAAGGGGAAGAAGAACAAGATGTAGAAGTAGTAAGAAAAAGAAGAAGAAGAGGAAGAGGAGGAGGAGGAAGAAGAACAAGAAGAAGAAGAAGAAGAAGAAGAAGAAGAAGGAGAAGAATAAGGGGAAGAAGTAGTAAGAGAAGAAGAAGAGGAAAAGAAGAAGAAGAGGAAAAGAAGAAGACAAAGAAGAAGAAGAAGAAGAAGAAGAAGAATTAGAAGAATTAGATGAAGGAAAGGAAGTAGAAGAAGACAAATAAGAAGAAGAAATATTAGTAGAAGAAGAAGATGATGATGATGAAGAAGAAGAAGAAGATGATGAGGAAGAAGAAGAAAAAAAATAAGTAATATTAGTAATAGTAGTAGAAGAAGAAGAACTAGAAGAAAAAGAAGAAGAGAAAAAGGAAGAAGAAGATGAAGAAGAGGAAGCTGAAGAAGAAGAGAAAGAATAAGAAGAAGAAAAAGATGATCAAGAGGAAGAGGAAGAAGAAGAAGATGATGATGAACAAGAAGAAGTAAGAGGAAGAAGAACAAGAAGACGTACTGGACGAAAAAGAAGAAGAAGAAGAAAGAGAAGAAGAGGAACATGAAAAAAATAAGAAAGAAGAAGAATTAGAAGTACTAGTAGAAGTAAAAGAAGAAGAGGAAAGAGAACAAGATGAAGAAGAAGAACAAGAACAAGAAGAAGAAGTAGAAGAGGTAGAAGAAAAATAAGAAGAAGAAGAAGA
>JAIUJO010001383.1:177500-182500 GCA_023846275.1 Vanilla planifolia
AAGAAGAAGAGGAAGAAAAAGAAGTGCAAGAAGAAGAAGAAGAAGAAGATGACGATGATGATGAAGAAGAAGAAAATGAAGTAGAAATTTAAGAAGCTTAAGACGAAGGGGAAGAAGAAGAAGAAGATGAAGAAGTAGGAGAAGAAGATGAAGAAGATGAAGAATTAAGAGGATGAAGAGGAAGAACAAGAAGTTGGAGACGAAGAAGAGTGTAAAGAAGAAGAAGGTGAAGCAGTTGAAGAAGTAGAGGAAGAAGAAGAAGAATAAGAAGAAGTAGAAGAAGAGAAAGAAGAAGAAGATGAAGAGGAAGAAGAAGAAGAAGGAGAAGGGGAGCAGGAAGAAGATGAAGAAGAAGAATAAGAAGAAGGGGAAGAAGAAGATCAAGAAGATTAAAAAGAAGAGGAACAAGAAGAATAGGAAGAAGAAGAAGGAAAACATGAGGAAGAAGAAGGAGAAGAGGAAGAGGAAGTAGAAGAAGAAGGAGAAGAAGGCAAAGATGAGGAAGAAGAAGAAGAAGTAGCAGTAGTGGCAGTAGTAGTAGTAGTAGAAGAAGAAGATGATGAAGAACAATATGCAGTGGAAGAATATGAAGAAGAGAAAGAAGAAGAAGAAGAAGTTGCAGAAGAAGAAACAGAAAAAGAAGAATAAGAAGTAGCAGAAGAAGAAGAGGAAGAAGAAGAAGAAGAAGATGGAGAAGAAGAAGGAGAAGAAGATGAAGAAGACAAAGAAGAAGAAGAGCAGGAAGAAGAAGAAAAAGCTAAAGAAGATGAAGAATAAGAAGTAATAGAAGAAGAAGAGGAAGAAAATGAAGAAGAAGAAGAGGAAGAAGAAGAAGAAGAAGAAGAAGAAGGAGAAAAAGATGAAGAAGAAGAAGTAAGAGATTAAAAAGAAGGCAAAGAAGAAGAAGATGAAGAACAAATAGAAGAAGAATAAGAAGAAGAAGAAGAAGAAGAAGATGAAGAAGAAGATGTAGAACAAGAAGAAGAAGAACTAGTAGAAGGAAAAGGATTTAAAGAAGAAGAACAAGAAGACGAAGAAGAAGAAGAAGCAGAAGTAAGAGAAGAAGAAGATGGTGAAGAAGAAGAAGAAGAAGAGGAAGAAGAAGAAGAAGAAAAGGAAGACAAAGAAGAAGAAGAAGAAGAGGAAGTAGAAAAAAAAGGTGAAAAAAAGGAAGAAGAAGAAGAAGAAAAAATAGAAGACGAAGAATAATAACAAGGAGTAGAAGAAGTAGAAGAAGAAGAAGATGAAGAGGTAGAAGAAGAAGTGGAAGAAGAAGAAGAAGAAGAAGATGATGATGATGATGAAGAAGAAGAAGTAGAAGAAGAAGAAGAAGAAGAAGAAAAAGAAGAAGAAGAGGAGGAAGAAGGACCGGAGGAAGATGAAGAGCAAGGGGAAGAAGAAGAAGAAGAAGAAGTAAGAAAAATTAGAAGAAGAAGAGGAAGAGGAAGAAGATGATGAAGAAGAAGAAGAAGTTAGAGAAGAAGAAGAAGAAGAGGAAGAAGAAGTAGAAGAAGATGAAGATGAGAACGAGGAAGAAAAAGAAGAAGAAGAAGAAGAAGAAGAAGAAGAAGTAGAAGTAGAAGAAGAAAAATAAAAAGAAGAAGAAGAAGGCAAGGATGAGGAAGAAGAAGAATGAGAAGTAGCAGAAGCAGTATTAGAAGAAGAAGAAGGAGGAGGAGGAGAAGAAGAAGATGAAGTGGAAGTGGAAGAAGATGAAGAAGAGAAGAAGAAGAAGAAGAAATTGCAGAAGAAGAAATAGAAAAAGAAGAAGAAGAAGAAGTTGCAGAAGAAGAAGAGGAAGAAGAAGAAGAAAAAGATGGAGAAGAAGAAGAAGATGATGATGATGAAGAAGACAAAGAAGAAGTAGAAGAAGGAGAAGAGTACGATGAAGAAGAGAAAGATGAAGAAGATGATGAAGAAGAACTAATAGAAAAAAAAAGAAGTAAAAGGAAGGAAAAGAAGAACAGGAATAGGAAGCTGAAGAAGAAGAAGAAGAAGAAGAAGTAGGAGATGAAGAAGAAGGTGAAGAAGACGAAGAAGAAGAAACAGAAGAAGAATAAGAATAAGAAGACGAAGATGAAGAAGATGTAGAAGAAGAAGAAGGAAAAGAAGGAGAAGAAGTGACAAGAAGAAGAAGAACTAGAAGAAAAATATGAATTTAAAGGAGAAGAAGTAGAAGAATAGGAAGAAGTAGGATAAGAAAAAGATGGTGAAGAAGAAGAAGTTGAAGAAGAGGAAGACAAAGAAGATGAAAAGGAGGAAGAAAAAGAAGAAGAAGAAGATGAGGAAGAAGGAGAAGAAAAAGAAGGTGGAAAAAAGGAGAAGAAGTTTAATAGAAGTAGTAGAATAATAATAATTATAATAATAATAATAATAAGAACACGACGATAAAGAAGCAGAAGAAGATGAAGAAGATGCAGTTCTAGAAGAAGAAGTAGAAGAAGAAGAAGAAGAACAACAACAACAACAAGTAGAGGGAGAGAAGAAGAACAGGAAGTGGTAGAAGAAGATGTCTAAGAAGATTAACAAGAAAAAGAAGAAGAAGAAGAGGATGAAGAAGAAGGAGATGAGGAAGAGGAAGAAGAAGTAGAAGAGGAAGAAGAAGAATAATAAAAAGAAGAAGAAGAAGAAGAAGAGGAAGAAGAAGAAATTTAAGAAGTTGAAGAAGAAGAGGAAGTATAAGAAGAAGAAGAAGAAGAAGAAGAAGAAGAAGATGAAGAAACAATTGGAAGAAGAAGAAGAGGATGATGAAGAAGAAGAAGTTGAAGAAGAAGAAAAGGAAAAGAAAATGATGAAGAAAAAAAAGAAGTAAGAGGAAGAAAAATTAGTAGTAGAAGAAGAAGAAGAAGAAGAAGAAATAAAGAAAGAAGAAGAAGGTGAAGAAGAAGAAGAAGAAGAATTAGAAGAAGAAGAAGAAAAAGAAGAAGAAAGAGAAGAAGAAGAAGAAGTAGAATAAGAACATAGAGAAGAAGAAGAAGAAGAAGAAGAAAAGAAGAAGAAGAAGAGTAGGAAGAAGAAGAAGAACAAGAAATAGAAGAGGAAAAAGAAAAGGAACACGATAAAGAAAAAGAAGTTTTAGAAGTAAAAGAAGAAGAAGAAAAAAAAAAGAAGAATAATGAGAAGAAGAAGAAGAAAGTGAAGAAGAAGAAGAAGAAGAAGAATAAGAAAAAGAAGTAGGAGAAGAAAGAGGCAAAGAAGAAGAAGAAGAAGAAGAAGAAGAGGAAGAGAAGAAGAAGAGGAAGAGGTAGAAGAAGAAGATGAAGAAGAAGAAGAAAACGAAGAAGCAATTTAAGAAGCTGAAGATGAAGGGGAAGTACTAGAAGAAGAAGATGAAGAAGAACAAGAAGAAGATAAAGATGAAGAAGAAGTAAAAGAAGAAGAAGAATGAAAAGAAGAAGAAGGTGAAGAAGAAGAAGAAGAAGAATTAGAATAATAATAATAATGTTAGTAAGAAGAAGATGAAGAAGAAAAGGAAGAAGAAGAAGTTGAAAAAGAAGAAGAAGAAGGAGAAGAAAAGAACAAAGAAGAAGAAGAAGGAGAAGAAGAACAAGATGAAGAAGATGAAAAAGAAGAAGAATAGGAAGAAGAGTAAGGAGAAGAAGAAAAGGATGAGAAAGAAGAAGAAGAAGAAGTAGAGAAGAAGAAGAAGAAGAATAAGGAGAAGAAGAAGAAGAAGAAGAAGATGAAGAAAAAGGGGAAGAAGAGGAAGAGGGAGAAGAAGAAGAAGAAGAGGAAGAAGAAGAAGTATAAGATGAAGAAGTAGAAAAAGAAGAAGAAGAAATAGTAGTAGAAGAAGAAGATATAGATGATCAATAAGAAGAGGAGGAAGAAAATGAAGAAGAAGAAGAACCAGAAGAACAATACGAAGAAGGAGAAGTAAGAGTAGAAGAAGAAGAAGAAGGTGAAGGGGAAGAAGGAGAAGAAGATGGAGAAGAAGAAGGAGAAGGAGAAGGAGAAGAACAAGAAGAAGAAAAAGTGGGGGAGGAAGAAGAAGAAGAAGGAGAGGAAGAGGAGAAAGAAGAAAAAGAAGAAGAAGAGAAGAACAAGAAAAAGAAGAACCAGAAGAAAAAGAAGAAGAACCAGAAGAAAAAGAAGAAGAAGAAGAAGGCAAAAGAGAAGAAGAAGAAGAAGAAGGCAAAAGAGGAGAAGAAGAAGAAGAAGAAGAAGAAGTAGGAGGAAGAAGATGAAGAAGAAGAAGAAGAAGTAGGAGGATAAGGAGAAGAAGAAGAAGAAGAAAAAGAAGAAGGAGAAGAAGAATAAGAAGAAGAATTAGAATAATAATAAGAATTAAAAGAAGAAGAAGATGAAGTAGAAGAGTGAGAAGAAGTTGAACAAGAAGTAGTAGAAGAAGAAAAAGAATAAGAAGTTGATGATGTGAAAATGAAGAAGAGGAAAAATAGGAAGAAGGAGAAAAGGATAAAGAAGAAGAAGATCATTATGATAATGTGCAAGAGGAAAAAGAAGTTGAAGAGAAAGATGAAGAAGAAGAAGAAGATGAAGAAGAGAAGAAGATGAAGAAGTAGGAGAAGAAGAAGAAGGACAAGTTGCAGTAGTTGAGATAGTAGTAGTAGTTTTAGTAGTAGTAGAAGAAGAAGAAGAAAAATAAGCAAAAGAATAAGAAGAAGAAGAAGAAGGGGAATAAGAAGTAGTAGATGTAGATGTAGAAGAACATAAGAAGAAGAGGAAGTGGAAGAGTAAGAGGAAGAAGAAGAAGAAGAAGGAAAAGAAGAAGTAGAAGAAAAGGAAAAAGAAAAAGAAGAGGAAAAGGAAGAAGAAGAAGAAGTGAAAGAAGAAAAAGAAGGCGAAAATTAAGAAGAACACAAAGAAGAAGGAGAAGAAGAAAAAGAAGAAGAAGAAGAAGCTGAAAAAGAAAAGGAAGAAGAAGAAGAAGATATAAATAGAGGGGGGAGAAGAAGAAGAAGAAGAAGAAGAAGAAGAAGAAGTAGGAGAAGAAGAAAAAGGTGAACAAGAAGAAAGATAAGAAGAAGAACAAGAAGAAC
>JAIUJO010001383.1:185000-207500 GCA_023846275.1 Vanilla planifolia
AGTAGGAGGAGAAGAAGAAGGTGAACAAGAAGAAAGATAAGAAGAGGAAGAAGAAGAAGAAGAAGAAGTCGTAGAAGAAGAGAAACAAGTAGAAGATGGAGAAGAAGTGGAAGAAGAAAAATAAGAAGAAGAAGAAGAAGAAGAAGAAGAAGAAGAAGAAAAAGCAAAAGAAGTGGAAGAAAAGGAATAAGAATAAGAGCAAGAATATGAATAAGAATATGAGGAAGAAGAAGAAGAAGAAGAGGAAGAGGTGGATCTAGAAATTAAGAAGAAGAAGAAGTAAGGAGAAGAAGAAGAAGTAAGGAGAAGAAGAAGTTGAAGAGCAAGATGAAGAAAAGAAGAAGAAGAAGAAGAATAAGAACTATTTGATGAAGATGGTGAAAAAGAATAAGAAGAGGAACAAGAAGAAAACAAAGAACAAGGATAATAATAATAAGAATAAGAAAAAGAAGAAGAAGAAGAAAAAGAAAATGACGAAGAAGTAGTTGAAGAAGCAAAAGAAGAAGATGAAGAAAAAGAAAAAGATGAAGAAGAAGATGAAAAAGAAGAAGAAGATTAAAAAGAAGGAGAAGAGGAAGTGGAGGAATAAGACAAAAAAGAATGACAGGAAGAAGAAGAAGTAAAAGAAGAAATTGAGGATGAAGAAGAAGAAGAAGAAGAAGAAGTAGTAATAGTAGTAGTAGTAGCAGTAGAAGAAGAAGAAGAAGAAGAAGAAGATGATGAAGATGAAGAACAAGAGGAAAAGGAAGAAGATAAAGAAGAAATAGAAGAAGAAAAAGAAGAGAAAGAAGAAGAAATAGAAGAAGAAGAAGAAGAAGAAGAAGAAGAAGAGGTTGCATAAGAAGTAGAGGTAGAAGAAGAATAAGAAGATTGAGAAGAAGCAGAAGAAGAAGAAGAAGATGAAGTCAAAGAAGAAGAAGAAGAAGAAGAAGAGGAGGAAGAGAAAGAAAAAGATGAAGAAGAAGAAGAAGATGAAGTAATAGAAGAAGAATAAGTAAAAGGAAGAAAAAAAGAAGAGGAAGAGGAAGCAGACGAAGAAGAAGAAGAAGAAGAAAAAGATGAAGAAGTTGAAGGTGGTGAAGAAGAAGAAGAAGAAGAAGAAGAAGAATATGAATATGATGAAGAAGTCAAAGAAGTAGACGTAGAAGAAGAAGAAGTAGAAGAAGAAAAAGCATTTAAAGAAGAAGAAGTAAGAGAAGAAGAGGATGGTGAAGAAGAAGAAGAAGAATAAGAAAAATACGAAGAATAATAAGAAGAAGAAAATTAACTAGCAGAAAGAGAAAGGGAAGAAGAAGAATAAGAAGAAGAATTAGAAGATGAATAAGACAAAGAAGAAGGAGAAGTAGAAGAAGAAGAAGAAGAAGAAGAAGAAGAAGAGGAGGAAGAAGAAGGAAAGAACAAGAAGAGGAAGAAGAACAAGAAGAAGAACGAGAAAACATAGAAGATGAAGAAGAAGAAGAAGAATTAGAAGTAGAAGTAGTGTAAGAGGAAGAAGAAAATGAAGAAGAAGATGAAGCCAAAGGAGAAGAGGAAGAAGAAGAAGATGAAGAGGCAAGTAGAAAAAGAAAAGAATAATAAGAAGAAGAAGAATAAGAAGAAGAAGAAGAATGAGAAGAAGAAGAAGTAGAAGTTGGAGATGAAGAAGAAGAAGGTGAGGAAGAAGACAAAGAAGATGAAGAAGAAGAAGAAGGTAGAGAAGAAGAAGGAGAAGAAGAAGAAGAAGAAGAAGAAGTAGAAGAAGCAGTAGTTGTAGTAGTAGTAGAAGTAGAGGAAGAAGAAGAAGATGAAGATAGGGAAGGAGAAGAAGAAGAAGAACGAGTAGTAGTAGAAGAAGAAGAAGAAAAAGAAGATAAAGAAGAAGAAGAAGAAGAAGAGGAAGTAGAGGAATGAGAAAGAAGAATGAGAAGAAGAAGTGGAAGAAGAAGAAGAAGAAGAAGAAGAAGAAGAAGAAGAAGAAGGATAAGCAGAAGAAGTAGAAGAAATTGAGGATGAGGAAGAAGAAGAAGAAGAAGAAGAAGAAGAAGAAGAAGCAGCAGCAGTAGTAGTAGTAGAAGAAGAAGAAGATGATGATGATGAAGAAAATGAGGAAAAGGAAGAAGATAAAGAGGAAATAGAAGAAGAAGAAGAGAAAGAAGAAGAAATAGAAGAAGAAGAAGAAGTTGCAGAAGAAGTAGAGGTAAAAGAAGAAGATGAAGATGGAGAAGAAAAAGAAGAAGGAGAAGAACAAGATAAAGAACGAGAAGAAGAAGAGGAGGAAGAAGAAGAAAAAATAAAGAAGAAGAACAAGAATAAGTAAAGGAAGAAGAGGAAGTAAAAGGAAGAAAATGAAGAAGAGGAAGAGGAAGCAGAAGTAGAAGAAGGAGAAGAAGAAGATGATGATTATGATGAAAAAGATGATGAAGAGGAAGAAGAAGAAGAAGAAGAGCTAGAATAAAAAAAGAAGATGAAGAAGAAGAAGAAGAAGAAGAATAGGAGAAAGTTGAAGAAAGAGATGAAGAAGCAGTAGAAGAACAAGAAGTAAGAGGAAGAAGAAGAAGAAGAGGAAAAGGAAGAAGAAGAAAAAGAAAAAGAAAAAGAATAAGAGGAAGCAGAAGTAGGAGATGAAGAAGAAGGTGAAGAAGAAGAAAAAGAAGAAGAAGAAAAAGAAGTAGAAGAGGAAGATGTCGAAGAAGAAAATGTACAAAAATAAGAAGAAGAAGAAGGAGAAGAAGATGTAGAAGAAGAAGAAGAAGGTGAAGAAGAAGAAGAAGAAAAATAAGAAGAAGAAGAAGAAGTAGAAGAAGAAGAAGAAAATAATAGTAAGAATAAGAAAAAGAAGAAAATGAACTAGAAGAAGGAGGAGGAGGAGAAGAAGAAGAAGAAAAAGAAGAAGATGAAGAAGAAGAAGAAAAAGAAGAATAAAATGGAAAAGAAGAAGAAGAAGAGTTGGAAGAAGAAGAGAAGAAGAAGAAGAAGAAGAAGATGAGAAAGAAGAACAAGAAGAAGAATGGGAAAATTAAGAAGAAGAAGAAGAAGAATAAGAAAAAGGAGAAGTAGAAGAAGAAGAAGAAGAAGATGCTATAGAAGAACAAGAAGAAGAAGGAGAGGAAGAAGAAGGGATGAAAAAGTTAGTGGAAGAAGAAAAAGAATAGAAAGAAAAAGAAGAAGAAGAAGAAATAGAATAAGATGTTGGAGAAAAAGAAGAAGGTGAACGAGAAGACAATGAAGAAGATGTAGAAGAAGAAGGAGAAGAAGAAGAAGAAGATGAAGAAGAATAAGAAGAGGAAAAATGATGAATAAGAAGAAGAAGCATTAGAAGAATATGATGAAAAAGAAGAAGAAGATGAGGAAGAAAAAGAAAAAGAAGTAGAAGAACATAATGAAGAAGAAGATGTACAAGAAAAAGAAGAAGAAGAAGAAAAAATAAGGAAGAAGAGGAAGGAGAGCAGGAAGAAGAAGAAGAAGAAGAAGATGGAGAAGAAGAATAAGAGAAAGGAAAAGAAGAAGAAGAAGAAGAAGAAGGCAAAGTAGAAATTGAAAAGGAAGAGGAGGGGGAAGATGAAGAAGAGAAAGTAGAAGAAGAAGATGATAATGAAAAAGAAGAAGAAGATGAAGAAGAAGAAGTATGTGGAAGAAGAAGAACAACTGGAAGAGGAAGAAGAAGAAGATGAAGATGAGGAAAAGGAAGAACAAGAGGAAGTAGAAGAACTAGGATATGAACATAGTGAAGAAGAACAAGAATAAGAACAAGAAGCAAAAAAAGTTGAAGAATAAGGAAAATAAGAACAAGAAAAAGAAGAAGAAGAAGAAGAAGAAGAAGAAGAAGAAGAAAAAGAGGAAGAATTGTAGTAGAAGAAGAAGAAGAAGAAAATGATGAAGGAAAAGTAAAATAAGAAGAAGGAAAAGAAGAAGAAGATGAAAAAGAAGAACATGATGAAAAAGAAGAAGAAAAGCAAGTAGAGGAATAAAAGAAAGATGAATTTGAAGAAGATGAAGAAGAAGAAGAAGAATTAGAAGTAGAAGGAGGAGGAGAAGAAGAAAAAGAGGATGGAGAAGACGAAGAAGTTGGAGAAGAAGAAAAAGAAGGAGAAGATGAAGAAGAAGAAGAAGAAGAAGAAGAAGAAGATGAAGCAAGAAGAAGAATAAGAAGTGGAGGAGGAGGAGGAAGAAGAAAAAGAAGAAGAAGATGATGAAGAAGAAGAAGAAGAAGATGAAGCAAGAAGAAGAATAAGAAGTGGAGGAGGAGGAGGAAGAAGAAGGTGAATAAGGAGGAGAAGAAGAAGATGAAGAAGATGAAAAAGAATAAGTAGTTGTAGTAGTAGTCAAAGAAGAAAAAAAAGGAGAAGAAAAATAAGAAGAAGAATTAGAGTAAGAATAACAAATAAAAGAAGGAGATGAAGTAGAAGAATAAGAGGAAGAAGAATTAGAAGTGAAGGATGAAGAAGAAGAAGAAGAAGAAGAAGAAGCTCGATAAAAAGAATGACAAGAAGTTGTAGTAGTAGTAGGAGTTTTAGCAGTAGTAGTAGTAATAGTTGTAGTAGTGGAAGAAGAAGAAAAAAATAAGCAAAAGACGAAGAAGAAGAAAGAGAAGCAGATGAAGAAGAAGGAAGAGAAGAAGATGATCAAAAGGAACAAGAAGATGAAGAAGAAGAAGAAGAAGGAGAAGAAAAAGAATAAGATGCAGAAGAAGAAGAAGAAGAACAAGGAGGGGAAGAAGTAGTAATAGATGTAGATGTAGAAGAGCATAAGAAGAAGAGGAAGTGGAAGAGGAAGAATAAGAATAAGAAGAGGAAGAAGAAGAAGGAAAAGAGGAAGATGAAGAGGAAGAAGAATAAGAATAAGAAGAAGAGGAAAAGGAAGAAGAAGAAGAAGTGGAAGAAGAAAAAGAAGAAGAAAATTAAGAAGAACATGAAGAAGAAGGAGAAGAAGAAGAATGATAAGAAGAAGAAGAAAAAGAAGAAGAAGAAGAAGAAGAAGAAGAAGAAGAAGAAGAAGCTGAAATAGAAAAGGAAGAAGAAGAAGAAGAAGAAGAAAAAGAAATAAAAGGAGGAAGAAGAAGAAGAAGAAGAAGTAGGAGAAGAATAAGAAGATGAAGAAGAGGAAAGATAAGAAGAACAACAAGAAGAAGAAGAAGAAGTAGAAGAAGAGGAATAAGAAGAACATGGAGAAGAAGTGGAAGAAGAAAAATAAGAAGAAGAAGAAGAAGAAGAAGAAGAAGAAAAGGAATAAGAATATGTTGAAGAAGAGGAATAAGAATATGAGGAAGAAGAAGAAGAAGAATAAGAAGGAGAGGTGGATCTAGAAGATGAAGAAGAAGAAGAAAAGTAATAGGAATAAGTAGAAGAAGAGCAACAAGAAGAAAAAGAAGAAGAAGAAGAAGAAGAGCAAGGAGAAGAACTATAAGATGAAGATGGTGAAAAAGAACAAGAAGAAAAAAAACATGGATAAGACTAATAAGAATAAGAAGAAGAAGAAAATGAGGAAGAAGTAGATGAAAAAGTAAAAGAAGAAGATGAAGGAAAAGAAAAAGAAGAAGAAGAAGAAAAAGAAGAAGAAGATGAAAAGGAAGAAGAAGAAGAGGAAGTTGAGGAATGAGAGAAAGAAGAATGAGAAGAAGAAGAAGTAGGAGAGCAAGAACAAGAAGCAGAAGGAGAAGAAGTGGAAAAAGAAGAAGAAGAGGAAGGGGAAGAAGAAGAAGATGATGAAGAAGAAGAAAAAGAGCAAGAAAAAGAGGAAGAAGAAGAAGAAGAAGAAGAAGAGGAAGGATAAGAAGAAGAATGAAAAGAAGAAAAAGAAGAAGATGAAGAAGAAAGGAAGAAGATGACAGGAAGAAGAAGAAGGAGAAGAAGAAGAAAAAGAAGAAAAAGAGGAAGAAGAAGAATGAGAAGAAGAAGAAGGTGATGAAGAAGGATAAGAAGAAGATGAGGAAGAAGAAGGGGAAGAAGAAGAAGATGGAGAAGAATAGGAAGAAGAAGAAGAAGAAGTAGAAGAAGAAGAAGAAGAAGAAGAAGAAGAAGAAGAAGAAAAACAAGAAGAAGAAGAAAATGAGAAAGAAGAAGAAGAAGATGTTGAGGAAGAAGAAGAAGTATCAGAAGAAAAAGAAAAAGTTGAAGAAGAAGAAGAAGAAGGAGAAGAAGAAGAGGTAGAAGAAGTAGAAGAAGAAGAAGAGGAAGAAAAAGTAAGAGAAGGAACAAGAAGAAGAGGAGGAGGAGGAATAAGAAGAAGAAGAAGAAGAAAAAGAAGAAGTAGAAGAATTGGAAGTAAAAAAAAGGAGAAGTTTTAGAAGAAGAAGAAGTTGAGGAAGAAGTAATACTAGTAGTAGAATAATAATAATAATAATAATAATAATAATAATAATAAGAATAATAAAAATAAGAATAATAATAATAATAATAATAATAAGAGGAAGAAAAAGAAGAAGAAGATGAGGAGGAGGATGAAGTAGAAGAAAAAGACGAAGAAGAAAAAATAAGTAGAAGAAGAAGAAGAAGAAGTGGAAGAAACAGAAGAAGAAAAAGAAGACAACGAAGAAAAAGAAGTGAAGCAGAAGAAGAAGATGATGAAAGAGATGAAGAAGAAGTTGAAGAAGAAGAAGAAGATGAAGTAGAAGTAGAAGAAAAAGATGACGAAGAAGCATAAGAAGAGGAAGAAGAAGAAGAAGAAGAAAAAGAAGGAGAAGAAGAAGAAGAAAAAGAAGAATAAGAAGAATTGGAAGTAATAAAAGAAGAAGTAATAGTAGAAGAAGAAGAAGAAGAAGAAGAAGAACTGGAAGAAGAAGAAGAAGACAAAAAAAGAAAAAGAAGAAGAGAAGGAAGTGGAAGAAGAATATACTGATCATGATAAAGAAGCAGATAAAGAAGAAGTTGGAGGAAGAAGAAGAAAAAGAGGAAGAAGAAGAAGAAGAAGAAGAAGAAGAAGAAGAAGAATAAGAAGAGGAAGGTGAAGAAGAAGGTAAAGTTGAAGGAGAAGAAGAAGAAGAACATGGAAAAAAATGGATAAGAAAGAGAAGAAGAAGAAGTAGAAGAAGAAGAAGAAGAAGAAGAAAAACAACAACAAGAACAAGAAGTATAGGAAGACAAAAAATAGGAATAAAAAAAAGAATTAGAAGAAGAAGAAGAAGAAGAAAATGTTAGAGAAGAATAAGAAGGAGAAGAAAATGATGAATAAGAAGAAGTAATAGAAGAAGAAGATGGCAAAGAAGAGGAAGAAGAAGAAGAAGAAGATGAAGTCAAAGAAGAAGAAGAAGGAGAAGAAGAAGAAGAAGAAGAAATAAAAAAAGAAGTAGTAGTAGAAGAAGTAGAAGAAGAAGATGAACCAAAAGAAGAAGATGAAGTTGAATTAGTGGAAGAAGATGAAGAAGTATTAGTAGTAGTAGCAGTAGTAGTAGTAGAAGAAGAAGAAGAAGAATAAGAAGAGGAAGAAGAAGAAGAAGAAGAAGAAGAAGAAGAAGTTGATGATGGTGAATTAAATGAAGGAGAAAAAGGAATAAAAGAAGATGAGGATGAAGAAGAAGAAGAAGATGATGAAAAAGAAGAAGAAGACAAAGAAGAAGAAGAAGAAGAGGTGGAGGAGGAAGAAGTAGAAGAAGAAGTAGAAGAGGAAGAAGAAGAAGAGTAAGAAGAGGAAGAAGGAGAGGAGGAGGAGGAGGAAGCACAAGAATTAGAAGAAGAAGAACTAGAAGAAGGAGGAGGAAATTAAGAAGAAGAAGAAGAAGAAGAAGAAAATGAAGAAGAAGAAGAAGCTGAAAAAAGAAGAGCAAGAAGAAGAAGAATAAGGTGAAGATGCTTTAGTAGCTTAGAGGAAGTAAGAAGAAGAAGACGAAGAATAGGAAGAAGAAAAAGAAGAAGGAGACGTGGAAGAAGAAAAAGAAGGAGAAGAAGAATTAGATGAAGAAGAAGATGGAGAAGAAGGAGAAGAGGTGGAAGAAGAAGAATAATAAAAAAAATATTATAAAGAAGAAGAAGAAGAAGAATATTAGGAGAAAGAAGAAAAGGGAGAAGACGAGAAAGAACATAAAGAAAATTATGAAGAAGTAGAAGAAGAAGGCAGAGAAGAAGAAGAAGCGGAAGAGGAAGAAAATGAAGAAGATGATGAGGAAGAAAAAATTTGAAGTAGAACAAGAAGAAGAAAAATGAAGAAGAAGAAGTGAAAAAAGAAGAAGAGGATGGGGAGGAGGGTAAGAAGAAGAAGCAGAAGAAGAAGAAGAAGATGAAGAAGAAGAAGAAGAAAAAAAACATGAAGAATAAGAAGTAAGAGGAGGAAGAGGAAGAAGAAGAAGTAGTAGAAGAAGAAGAAGTAAGAGAAGGACAAGTAGGGGAAGAAGAGGAAGAACAAGAAGAAGTATAGGTATAGGAAGAAGAGGAAGAAGAAGAAGAAGAAGAAGTAGTGGAAGAAGAGGAAGAAGAAGAAGAATAATAGTAAGCAGCAAAAGAAGAAAATGATGAAGAAGAAGGACAATAAAAGGAAGAGGAAGAAGAAGAAGAAGAAGAAGAAAAAGGAGAAGAGGAAGAAGAAGTAGAAGTAAAAGATGAAGAAGATGATGAAGAAGAGGAAGAAGAAGTAGTAGAAGAAGAACAAAATGAAGAAGAAGAAGAAGTAGTAGTAGAAGAATGAAAAGAACGAAAAAAAGAAGAAGAAGAAGACAAAGAAGATGAAAAAGAACAAGAAAAATAAGAGAAAGAAGTAGAAGAAGAAGAAGAAGATGATGATGATGACGATGATGATGAATTACCTAAAGAAGAAGTTAGAGGAAGAAGAAGAAGTGGAAGAAAAAGAAGAGGAAGATTAAGAAGTAAGAGATGAAGAAGGTAAAGATGAAGGAGAGGAAGAAGAAAAAGTAGATGAATAATAAAGATAATAATAATAATAATAATAATAATAAGGAGGAGGAGAAGAAGAAGAGTAGGAAAAAGTAGAAGTAGCAGAAGTCGAAGATGTAGAAGAATAAAAAGAAGAAGAACAAGAACAAGAAGAACAAGAAGAAGCAGAGGAAGAGAAAGAAGAAGAAGAAGAAGAAGAAGAAGAGGAAAATGAAGAAGTAGGAGATGAAGAAGAAGGTGAAGATGAAGGAGAGGAAGAAGAAAAACAAAATGAATAAGAATAATAATAATAATAAGAAAAGGAAGAAGGAGAAGTAGTAGTAGAAGAAGATGAATAACAATAAGAAAAAGAAGAAGAAGAAAAAGAGGAGGAAGAAGAGGAAGAAGAAGAAGAAGAAGAAGAAGAAGAATAAGACGATGAAGAAAAAGAAGAGCAAGGAGAAGTACAAAAGAAGAACAAGAACAATAAAAAGGAGGAGAAGAAGAAGAAGAGGAAGAAGAGGAAGAAGGGGAAGAAGAATGAGAAGAAGGAGAAGAAGAAGAAAAAGAAGATGGAGAAACAAAAGAAAGTGAAGAAAGAGAAGAAGAAAAAATGAAGAAGAAGAAGAAGTAGTAGTAGTAGTAGAAGTAGAAGAACAACAAGAAGAAGAGTAAGAAGGAGAATAAGAAGAAGAAGAAGAAGAAGAAGGAAAGGAAGAACTAGTTGGAGAAGGAGAATAATAATAATAATAATAATAATAATAATAATAATAATAATAATAAGAGAAGTGGAAGAAGAAGAAGAAGAAGAAAAAGTAGAAGTAGTAGAAAAAGATGAAGAAGAAGAAGTTGAGAAGAAAAAAGAGAGGAAGATGTGGAAGTGGAAGAAGACGAGGAAATAGTTGTTGTAGTAGAAGAAGAAGAAGAAGAAGAGGATGATGAAGAAGAAGAGGAAAATGAAGATGGAGAAGAAGATGATGACCAAGAAAAAGAAATAGAAGTAGAAGAAGAAAATGAGGAGGGAGAAGTAGAAGAAGGAGAAGAAGAAGATAAAGAAGAAGAAGAAGAAGAAGAAAAAAGATGAAGAAGAAGTTAGAGGAGGAAGAAGAAGAAGAAGTCAGAGAAAAACAAGAAGTAAAAGAAGAAGAAGAAGAAGAAGAAGTACAACAAGAGGAGGAAAAAGAAGAAGAAGAAGAAGAAGAAGAAGTCGAAGAAGAAGAAAATGACGTGGAAGAAGGGCAAGAAGGGGAAGAAGAAGAAGAAGGAGGAGAAGAAGAAGAAGTAGAAGAAGAAGATGAAGAAGAAGAAGTAGAAGAGGAATCAGAAGAAGAAGAAGAAGAAGAAGAAGAAGAAGTGGAAGGAGGAGAAGGAGAAGAAGAAGAAGAAGAAAAGAAAAAAGAAAAAGAAGAAGAAAAAGAAGAGGAAGAAAAAGAAGAAGAAGAAGAAGAAGAAGAAGAAGAAGATGATGATGATGAAGAAGGATAAGAAGAAAAAGAAGAGGAGGAAGAAGAAGAAGAAGAAGAAGAAAAGGAAGAGAAAAAAGTAGTAGAAGAAGAAGATGATAATGATGATGATGATCATGATGAATATGTAGACAAAGTAGAAGAAGTAAAAGAAAGAATAAGAAGAAGAGGATGTAGTGGAAGAAGAAAAAGAAGAAGAAGAAGAAAAAGTGAAAGATGAAGAAGTAGGAGATTAAGAAGATGGTTAAGATGAAGGAGAGGAAGAAGAAAATGAATAATAATACGAATAACAACAGTAATTATAATAATAATAATAATAATAATAATAACAATAAGTATAACGAGAAGGAGAAGTAGAGGAAGAAGAAGATGAAGAAGAAGAATAATAATAATAATAAGAAGTAGAATAAGAGGAGGAAGAATAGGAAGAATAAGAAGAAGAAGAAGAAGAGGTAGAAGAAGAACAGGAAGAAGTAGAAGAAGAGGAAGAAGAAGAAGAAGGAGAAGAAGAAGAAAAAGGAAATGAAGAAGAGGAAGAGGAATGAGAAGAAGGAGAAGAATAAGAAGAAGAACATGGAGAAAAAAAAGAAGATAAAGAATGACAAGAAGAAGAAGAAGAAGAAGAAGAAGAAGAATAAAAGAAGAAGAAGAAGCAGAAGAAGAGGAAGTAGAAGAAGAAGATCAAGAAGAATAGGAAGAAGGAGAATAAGAATAAGAATAAGAAGAAGAAGAAGAAAAGGAAGAAGAAGAAGGTGAAGAGGAGGAAGAAGAAGAAGAAGAAGAAGAAGAACAAGAAGAAAAAGAGGAAGAAGATGATGAAGAAGTAGAATAAGCAGTTGTAGTAGAAGAAGAAGAAGAAGAAGAAGGAGAGGAAGAAGATTGAGAAGGAGAAGAATAAGAAGAAGAATATGGAGAAACAAAACAAGGTGAAGAAAGAGAAGAAGAAGAAGAAGAAGAAGAAGAATAAAAGAAGAAGTGAAAGAAGAGGAAGTAGAAGAAGAAGATCTAGAAGAAGAGGAAGAAGGAGAATAAGGATAAGAATAAGAAAAAGAATAAGAAGAAGAAGAAGAAGAAGAAGAGAAAGAGGATGAAGATGAAGAAGAAGCAGAATAAGTAGTAGAAGAAGAAAAACAAGAAGAAGAATAAGAAAAAGAAGAAGAAGATGATGATGATGAAGTTTGAGGAAGTGGAAGATGACGAAGAAATAGTAGTTGTAGAAGTAATAAAAAAGAAGAAGATCAATAAGAAGAAGATGATGAAGAAGAAGAGGAAGAGGAAGAAGAAGAAGAAGAGGAAGAAGAAGAAGAAAAAAAGAAGTAGAAAAAGAAGAAGAAGAAGATGATGAAGATGAAGAAGAAGATTATAGAGAAGAAGAAGAAGAAAAAGAAGAAGAAGAAGAAGTGGAGGAGGAGGAGGAGGATGAAGAAGACAAAGAAGAAGAAAAGGAAGAAGAACGAGAAGATGGAGAAAATTAAGAAGAAGAAGAAGAAAATGAAGAAGAAGAACAAGAAGCTAAAAAAATAGAGCATGAAGAAGAAAAACAAACGAAGAAGATGAAGTACAAGTACAAGAAGTAAGAGGAGGAAGAAGAATAAGTAGTAGTAGAAGAAGAAGAGGAGGAGGAAGAAGAAGAAGAAGATGAATAAGAAGAGGAAGAAGAAGAAGTAGAAGTAAGTGTAAGAAGAAGAAGAAGAAGAAGAAAAAGGAGGAGGAGAAGGATAAGAAGAAGAAGAAGAAGAAAGAGGAGGAGGAGAAGAAGTAGAAGAAGGAAAGAAGATAAAGAAGCGGAAAAAGAAGAAGAAGAAGAAGGAGAATAAGAATAAGAAGAACAAGGTGTTACTAGAAGAAGAAGGTGAAGAAGAAGAAGAAGAAGAAGAAGAAGAAGAAAAAGAAGAAGAATTAGATGAATAAAAAGAAGAAGAAGAAGAAGGGGAAGAAGAAGAAGAAGAAGAGGTAGAAGAAGAATAAGAATAAGGATAAGAATAAGAAGAAGAAGAAGATGAAAAAGAAGGTGGATTAGTAGTAGTAGTAGTACTAGAAAAAGACAGAGAGGAGAAGAAGAAGAAGAAGGGGAAAGAAGATGTAGAAAAAGAGGAAGGGGAGAAAGAAGAAGAAGAAGAAAAAATTGCAGAAGAAGTGGTACAAGAGGTAGCGCAAGAAATAGAAGAATAGGAAGAGGAAGTAAATGGAAAACAAGAAGAAGAAGAAGAAGTAGAACAAGAACAAGAAGAAGAAGGACAACAACAACAAGAAGAGGAGGAGGTAAAAGAAGAAGAAGAAGACAAAGTAGTGGGAGAAGAAGAAGAAGAAGAACAAAAAAAAGCAGAAGTAGGAGATGAAGAAAAAGAATAATAATAATAATAATAATAATAATAATAATAATAATAAAAAGAAGAATAGGAAGAAGTAGAAGTAATAGAAAAAGAAGAAGAAAAAGAAAAAGAAGAGAAAGAAGGGGAATAGGAGGATGAAGAAGATTAAGAAACAAAACAAGAAGAACAAAAAGGCGAAGAAAAAGAGGAAGAAGTATAAGAAGAAGAATATGCACAAGAAGAACAAGGAGAAGAAGAAGAAGAAGAAGAAGAAGAGGAAGAAGTGGAGGAAGAGTAATAAGAATGAGAAGAAGGAGAAGAAGACGAAGAAGACGGAGAAACAAAAGGAGGAGAAGAAAGACAAGAAGAAGAAGAAGAAGAAGAAGAAGAGGAAGAAGAAGTAGAAGAAGAAGAAGAAGAAGAAGAATAAGTAGTAGTAGAAGAAGAAGAAGAAGAAGAAGAAGTCAGACAAGAAGATGGAGAAGAAGAAGAAGAAGAAGAAGAAGAAGAAGAAAAAGAAGAAGAAGAAAAGGATGAACATGATGAAGAAGAAGAAGAAGACAAAGAAGAAGAAGAAGAATAGGAGGAGGAGGAGGAAAAAGAAGAAGAAGAACAAGAAGAAGAAGAGGTGGAGGGAGAAGAAGAAGAAAAGGAAGAACAACAAGAAAAAGAATGAGAAAATTAAGAAGAAGAAGAAGAAGGCGAAGAAGATGAAGTAGAAGTAGAAGAAGTAAGTGGAAGAAGAAGAGAAACAATAGGAAGAAGAAGTAGAAGAAGAAGGAGATGTAGAAGAAGAAAAAATGGGAGAAGAAGGATCACAAGAAGAAGAAGATTGAGAAGAAGAAGAAGAACAAGATGATGAAGAAGTAGAAGAAGATGAAGAAGATGAATAAGAGGAAAAAGAAGAAGAAGAAGAAAAAGAAGATGAAGTGGAAGAAGAAGGAGAAGCAGAAGATGTAGAAGAAGATAAAGAAGAAGAAGAAGAAGAAGAAGAAGAAGAAGATGATGATGAAGAAGAAAAAGAAGAAGTAAAAGAAGAGGAAGAAGAAGAAGAAGTTGAAGAAGAAAAGGAAGAAGTAGAAGAAAAATAAGAAGAAGAAGAAGCAGAAGAAGAAGAAGAAGAGGAAGAAGAACAAGTGGAAGGAGAGGACGAGGAAGAAGAAGAAGAAAGAGAAGAAGAAAAAAAAAATGAAGAAGAAGATTAAGAAGACATTTAGATAAAGAAAAAAGTGAGGGAAATTATTAAATAAAGGTTAAATATTAAGTATAAATTAATAATATTTATTAAGTTTTCAAGTTAATCATATATAATATTTACTAAGATCAAAATATAAAAAGTTAGGTTCTTTTGCTATTTTAGTGTGTTAAAATTTCTTAAAACGTACATTGACTATAAATTTAATATTATTTAATATTCATATAATTAAGAAAGCTAATTAAATAACAAATAATTTAAATATTATAATAAATTATCTTTATATGACATAACGTATGTAATAAATATAAATACTATTTAATAATAATGATATAACTTTAAATTTCCAATTTTTTATATGCTATCACTATTATATTTAAGACATTTGATACATAACTTGTATGTATGATTACAAATAGATTTTAATTCTAGTTTATTATTAGGAATAAGTCCATTTGCTCATAGTTAAATTACATTAATGAAATTATTTTATTATGTCATAGGTAGTGTCATTTTTATGATTATATCAAATTGATGATGTTATAAAGGTAATATTAATACTTAATTTGCTATAATGATAATTATAAACTATCATTTATAATAATTTAATATTTTAATATGAACAAGTTTTTAAAATCAAGTCAAATTCATCATAAAAATGAATACCATGACAAAAATAGGTAACATAAGAACTTAATAGGTTACCCATTCAATTACTATCATCACCCAAGTATGCATAACTTTGGATTTCCAATGAGATCTATTACTATAATGTTGGTGTGGTTCCACATGTATATAAAAGCCAAAACATCATAGCTATATGATTATTTTACTAAAAATATTCAATAGTTTCTAAAATTTTCTAAACTTTTATGCATTTACACTTTCATTAAAAAGTGTGTTTATTATATGCATCACAATATATTATAGAGTTAAGATTTTTTATATATCAAATTAATCAAATATTTAATAAAATATTATTTTAATAAAGTAGACATAAATCATAAGATTTGTTTCTTTTATGAAATAAATTTAAATAATAAAATGCATATTTATCATAAATATTATGTATTAAACTATACTACTTAGGTGTCCTCTCAAATATTATTAATTAATATGCTAAAAAACGATAATAGAGATGGGGATAATAATTCTATATGAGATTCACAGGTTAATGTGAGTGAAATAGAAAGAAAAAATAATAGAAAGAGGTGACAAAATATTTAATAAAGAGTTAAATAAAATAGAGAATATAAAGGAGATAGAAAGAATAAATAAATAATATAAAGAGGGAGAGAAATGACAAAGTAGAGATGGATAGAGGAGAGAGGCAACAAATAATACAAGGAGATAGAGAATCAAATGATAAATAAGAGAATAATAAAGAGAGAGATGAAAGTGTGGGATTATGAGAGATATTCAGATAAAAGAAAAAAGTTCAAAGAAATAATAAAATAAAAGTTAAATCTTAATAATTAAACATATAATATTAATAAAATATAGTAATTGAACCCTATTAAATATTTAATAATATTCAAATATAGAAGTATTATTTGAGGTGTGATATTATTTTTATATATTACAAATAAAGTACATTTTGATAATTAATTTAACATCATTTTATTCATAATTTTAATTAAAAAGCTTAATTAAATAATAAATAATCTAATTATTTTAATGTATTATCTTTATTTAATGTAAAATAGATAATCGATATAAATAACATTTTATAATAGCAACATAAATTTTAATTTATCATATAATATATTAATAAAAATTTAATTTAATTGATGCAGTTTATTTTGCTTACTATTAAAATAATTAAAGTTATTATTTATTATATCATATAAAGTAATGTATTTATTTATAAATAAAATGTTAAATAATGTTTTAAAGGTAATGTTAATAAATAATTATGAAAATGATAATTCTAAACTATTGTTTATAGTAATTTAACTTTTTTAGCATTAGCATGGCACGAAAATCACTAATTATTCACTTGAGAAAAGAGTGTTATGAGAAAAATATGTGCAACACGAGGACTTCTCAAAAACTCACTAATTCTAATACTAGTCTCTCACAAGAAAGCTAAAATTTTTAGTTCTAATGAGATGTAGTGTTATAATACTTTTTTGTCACCCAACTAAATAAAAGCCAAAGACTAGTATGTGTTATTATTGTCTTAAAAAAAGGGAATCATTTGAGAATGTTTGTAATTTGTTAAGCAAATGCACCTTTAAAAATAACTTTATGATTATTATATATGTCATAATGAACTCTAATATAAATATTGTATTTATGTAAAATTAATAAAAAATTCAAAAATTATTATTTTTGATAGAAATAATTAATACAACATTTATTTTCATTTAGGTATCATTCCTAAAAATAAAAAATTCTATTAGACAATAAACATGCATAATAAGATATATATATATATATATATATATATATATATATATATATATATATAATAAGTATATATGAAATTATAAAACATGGGAGATTTTTCAATATCATTAATTTATATTGCTAGATAAGATGTAGTGTAGTAGATGCAGATAACTATTCTATAAGGGTGAGAAAAATCATAGATTGATAAGCGAGAAACAAAAAGAAAAAAAGCAAATGAGATAGATGAGAAATGACTCAATGAAGAGGAAACAGGAAAAAGAGAAGATAGCGGAGATATAGAGAATAAATAATAAAATTAAAGAGAGAAAGAATTGAGAAAATAAAGAAAAAAAGAGATAGAAGGGAAAGAGAATATAATATGGTAGAGAGTAGAGAGAAAGTTAAGAGAATGATAATAGGAGAGAGAAAAAATGAGAGAATATGAGATATATTTAGATGAAGAGAAATAAGTGAAAAACAATTAATTTAAGTTAAACATAATAAATTAAACTTATAATATTTTTTAAATATTAAATGCTAATCATCTATAAAATTTAATAATATTTAAATAAAAAAATATTAGGTTTATTATTATTTTAGTATATTAGAAATATGTAAACTAAACATTAACTATTAATTTAATATTATTTTATTCATTCACATAATTAAAAAAGTTAATTGAATAAGAAATGATTTAATTTTGGTAATATGATATTTTCAAAAAATTAATATAGATTACAAACATAAATAATACTCAACATTAATGATATAATTTTAGATTTTTCATATTCTATAATATAATATTATTATATTTTATAAACGTTATATACAACATGCATATACGATTATAAACATATATTTGCTCTTATTTATTCTCATTGACAAAAGTTATTTTGAGACAATTAAACTATATTAAAGGAAATTTTTTTATATGAAATTTTCAAAAATATTATCAAATTATTAAAAAAAATTGTTACAAAAAAAAGTAATTTTAAATTATAATTTATGATACATTAATTTTTAAACATTAAAACTGTTATTATAATTAAATGTCATTCTTCAAAAAATGAAATGTTATCAAAAAATATGTTCAACATAAGGTCTTTATAAGAGGTCACCCATCAAAATACTACTCTAACCCAAGCATAAATAATTTTGTGTTCTAATGAGATCCAATGCTATTATGCTAATGCACCACATATGCATATAAAAGCCAAACGACTATTTTTGTGTAAGTATTGGTTAAAAGATAATAATTTTTTTTAAAAAGTTTTTAATAATCATGCATATGGACTTTTAAAAAAACTTCTATATTAATCATGTCATAACATATTCTAATAAAAATACTTTAATTAATTAAAATTATTAAAAGTTAAAAATTAACTAATAGTTTTGATAAAGAATACATTAATACATAACATTTTTATACACTATGTCATCATTCTTTGGAATAAAAAATTAAATTATCTAATAAATATAAATAATAAACAAGAGATATTGAAGGTGGAGATAACTTTTCTATAAGAGAGAGAAAGTAACAAATTGGTAAGAGCGAAATAGATGAGAAAATAATAATAGAGGGAGATAGGAGACAATTTAGTAATGAGGAAAAGAAAGGGATAACATAATAAGATATAAGGAGAATAAATAAAAAATTGAAAGAGGGAAAGAAATGAGAAAGCAAAGATGGATAAAGGAGATAAAAGAAGTGAGAGAATGTGAGGGATGTTAAAAAAAGAGAAAAAAGTGAGAGAAATAATGAAATAAAAGTTAACTCTTAAGAATTAAACTTATAAAATTAATTAAATGTAACAAGTTAATCATATTTAATATTTAATAACATTAAAAATATTTAAGGTACATTTTTTTAAGAATATTACAAATATTTAAAGAATATTTTGAATACTGACTTAGTATTATTTTATTCATATTTATAATTAATAATGTTAATCAAAATAAAAATAATATAACTACCCTAAAATATTATTTTTTTATGTCATAATATAGATAATAAATATAAAAAATATACAATATTAATCATATAATTATAGATTTTTTATATAATGTAATATAATATATTATAATATCACAATAAACATAAATTAATTCCAATCTGCTATTATGGATATAAATTAATTTTCTTAATATTAATCTATATTCAAGATATTATTTGTTTATGTCATATAATATTTCATATTTATTATTGTATCAAATTAGTAATAATTTTGTAAATTTAATATTAAAAATTAATTGGCTAGTTTGTTATTCCAAATAATCATTAATAATAATTTTATTTTTTAATATTAACTTGCTATTAAAATCTAGTGTCATTTATTAAAAGAGGAGATGTAATGACAAAATATCTTCAAGATAAGAATTCTCTAGAAGTCTCCCATCCCATTATTACTACTTCCCGTGCATGCTTAAATTTGGACATGTAATTCGATATAGTTCTACAATGCTAGTGTGGCCATGCATGAATATAAAAGCCAAAAATTCATAGTTGTGTGATCATTGTCTAGAAGATAGTGAACAATTTCGAAATTTTTGTAAATTAGTATGCATATGCATCTTTAAAATTAACTTTATACTTATTATATGTGTTATAACATACTTTGATATTAATACTTTATTAAAATCAACTTAACAAAAATAAAGATATTTTTCATAAATAAAGCATTAATATATAAGCTTTTCTTTCATTAAATTATCATTCCTATAAATAAAAAGTTCAATTACATAACAAATAAAAATAATAAATTATATTTTTTATACACTTAATATATATTAAACCATGTAAAAAAAATTTCATAGATATCATTAATTGATGGGGATAAAAAAAAAGATAATGTAGATGGAGATAATTTTATGCCAAAAGAGAAAACAGTACATTGATAAGAGGGAAATAAAATGGAAAATAATAAAAGATAGAGACGAGAGATGATTTAGTTATTTGGATAAGAAAAAGAGAGAAGATAGAGGAAATAGAGAGAATAAATCACAAAGTAAAAGAGAAAGAAATAAGAAAATTGAGATAGAAATAGGAGAGAGAGGGCAAAAGAGAATATGAAGAGAGAGAATGGATTGAAAAATAAGAGAATGATATTAGAATGAGAAGTGAGCAAGAGAATGTGAGGAATTATAATAAAAAAAAAGAAATAAATAATTCAATAAAAATTAAATTTTAAAAATTAGACTTATAATATTTATTAAATATTATAATTTAATCATGTATATTTTTTAATAATATTAAAATATAAAAAAGTGTGATTTACTATTATTTTAGTATATTATTAATTTAATATATATATGTATATATTGACTATTAACTTAATATTCTTTTATTTATTATTATATGTAAGAAAAACTATTTAAATGATAAATAATAACATTATTATAATATATTATCTTAACAATGACATAATGTAGATAATAAATAAAAGTGACTTTTAATATTAATTATATCATATTAGACTTTTATATGTAGCACATATATATTTTACAAGTAAATATTAACTTTAATTTTTCATAAATGATATAAGTTATTTTGCTCATAATTAAACTATATTAAAAGGATTATTTTATTATATCATATGTAGTGTCTTATCTTTAACTATATGAAATTTATAATGATGTTATAAAGTTAATATGAATAATATATTATTGAAATGGTAATTATGAACTGTCATTTATTCTAATTAAAATTTTTAATAGTAACAAATAATTAAAATTAAATATCATTCATTAGAAAAAGGAATTCTAAGAAAATATATTTGTTACATATGGGCTTCGAAGACGGTCACCCAATAATATTACTTTTACCAAGGAATGCTTAACTTTGGAGTTCTTAGGAGATCCATGATATAATATTATTTTGGTTGCGCATGCATAAAAAAGATAAAAAAATTATAGTTTTGTGATTTTTCTATTAAAGACACTAATCTATTTTTGAAACTTTGTAAATTATCATGCATTTGCACTTATAAAAAATTATCTTAATTCTATATGTAATTATAAATTTTATTATCAATATTTTATATTTATAAAATTAACAAAAATTAGAGAAATTTTTATTTTTTAATAAAGTGTACATTTAAAATACATATTAAATATAAAAAATAAAATTTATGTTTTCCAAAAATATTATATTTTAAACTTTACAATATGGGATTTGTTAAATTTTGTTGATTGATAGCTAGAAAATAGATAACGGGGATAGAGATAACTCTTTTATAAAAGAATATAGTAGATTGACATGAGTGAAAAAGAGAGAAAAATAATAAAGAGAGATGAGTGGCAATTTAATGATAAGAAATGGAAAAGTGAGAAAATTAATGAGATAGATAGAATAGATAAAAAAGTGAAAAAGAGAAAAAAAATAAGAAAGTAGAGTGACACTGATAAAAAATGTATAGAGATAGATAATAAAGAGACAAATATAAAAATGATAATAGGACAAAGAAAAGAGTGAGTCAATGGGAGAGATATTGAGAAGAAAGAATAAATTAAAAGAAATAATAAAATAAAAGTTAAATCTTATAAACAAAACTTATAGCAATTCTTAATATAACAAATTTAAGTTTTATTATTATTTAGCTATTTTAAAAATCAATATTGCATATATTTAAAATTAATTTGATAATAATTTAATTATAATTATAACTAAAAAATTAATAAAGTATTTAAAAATATGTTATTTTATTTTATTCTCCACAAATGATGTAGAAAAGATAATAAATTTAAATAACACATAACATTAATGATATAATTTTATATTTCTAAAATCCTATAATATAATATTATAATATTTAAAAAATATAAAATGTGATTCATATATATCATAATAAACATAAATTAAATCGAATTTATTATAATTAATATATGTTTTTTTCAAAAATATTAAATAATATTATAGTTATAATTTTATCATATCAAATGAAGTGCTATATTTACTTTAAAATTAAATTAACAATAACATTGTAAAGTAAACACTAATATATAATTACTTAAACGGTAATTATAAAATATTATTTAAAATAAATTAATTTTTTAATAATAAGATGCTATTAAAATAATTTATCACCCACTAAAAAAAGAAATGCTATGAAAAAATATATGCAACATGACAACTTCCAAAAAAAGTAATCCATCCCAATATTACAACAACTAAAGTAGGCTTAACTTTTGAGTTGCAAAGAGATCTAGTGTGTATTACTTATGCAGTCGTACGTCAATATAAAACAAAAAATTTTTATTTGTAATTATTATTTGAACGCTAATGAATAGTTCGAGAATATTTGTAAATTATCATGTATATTCACTTTTACAAATAACTTAATCATTATTATATATGTCTTAAAATAGTATAGTATAAATATTTCATTATTATAAAATTAATAAACAATTAAATAATTTTTTTTTAAAAAGTATTAATATAGAAAAAGAAGAAGAAGAAGAAAATGAACAGGAAGAAGAAGTAGAACAAGAAGTAGAAGAAGAAGGATAAGTAAGAAGAAGAAGAAGAAGAGGAGGAAGATGAACAAGAAGGAGAAGAAGAAGGAGAAGAAGAAGAAGAGGAAGCAGAAGAAGAAGAAGAAGAAGTAGAAGAAGCAAAAGAATGTGTAGAAGAAGAAGAACATGATGAAGAATAATAAGAAAAATACAAAGAAGAAGAAGGAGGAGAAGAAGAAGAAAGAAGAAGAAGATGTAGACGAAGAAGAAGAAGAACATGAAGGAGGAGGAGGAGGAGGAGAAGATGAAGAAGAAGATGATGATGATGATGATGAAAAAGAAGAAGAAGAAGAAGAAGAAGAAGATGATAATGATGACGATCATAAAGAAGAAAAAGAAGAGGCAGAAGAAGAAGAAGAACAACAACAATAAGAAGAAGAAAAAGAGAAATAATAAGTGGAAGAAGAAGAAGAAGAAGAAGAAAAAGAAGAAGAAGAAGAAGAAGAAGAAGAAGAAGAAGAAACTAAAGAAGGAGAGGAAGAAGAAGAATAAGAAGAAGAAGAGTAGGAAAAGACAGAAGAAGAAGAAGATGAAGAAAATGATGAAAAAGCTGAATAAGAAGTAAGAGGAAGAAGATGAAGAAAACGAAGAGGAAGACGAAGTGAAGGAAGAAGAAGAAGAAAAAGCAGGAGAATAAGAAGGTGAAGAAAAAAAGGAATGAAGTAGTTGTAGTAGTGGAAGTAGAAGAAGACGAAGAAGAAGAAGAATAAGAAGAAGTGGAAGAAGAAGAAGAAGAAGAGGGGGACAGAGATGGAGAAGGAGAAGAAGCAAAAGTAGAAGAAGAGGAAGAAGAAGTGAAGAAGAAGATGAATAAGAATAAGAATAAGAATAAGAATAAGAAGAAGAAG
>JAIUJO010001383.1:212500-217500 GCA_023846275.1 Vanilla planifolia
GGAAGAAGAAAAAAAAGAAGAAGAAAAAGAAGTAGGAGAAGATGAAGAAGCTGAAGAAGAAGGAGAAGTAGTAGTAGCAGTAGTAGTAGAAGAAGAAGAATGAGAAGAAGAAGAAGGTGAAGAAGATGAAGATGAAAAATAAGAAGAAGAAGGAGAAGAAGAAGGAAAAGGAGGAGTAGATGGAGAAGAAGAAGAAGATGATGATGATGAAGAATAAGAAGAAGAAAAGGAAGAAAAAGATGATGAAGAAGTAGAAGAAGATGAAGAAGGAGATGAACAAGAAGAAGAAGAAAAAGAAGAGGTAGTAGAAGATGAAGAAGAGGAAGAAGAGAAGAAGAAAAGGAGGAGGAGGAGGAAGAAGAAGAAGAAGTAAAAGAATAAGAAGAAGAAGAAGAAGTAGAAGAGGTGGAAGAAGAAGAAGATGATGATGATGATGAAGATGAAGAAGATGAAGAAGAAGAAGTAGAACATGAAGAAGAAGAAGAATAAGAAGAAGAAGAAGATGAAGAAGAAGAAGATGAAGAAGAAGAAGAAGAGGAAGAAGTGGAAGAAGTAGAAGAAGAAGATGAAGATAAAGAAGAGGAAGAAGAGGAACAAGAAGGAGAAGTTGGAGAAGAAGAATAAGAAGAAGAAGAAGAAAAAGAAGAAGAAGAAAAAGAAGAAGAAGACGAAGAAGAAGAAGAAGAATAAGAAGAATGAGAAGAAGAAGATGAAGAGGATGAAGAAGAAAAAATAGTAATAATAATAATAATAATAATAATAATAATAACAATAATAATAAGAAGAAGAGAAATAAAAAGAAGAAGAACAAGAAAGGAAGAAGAAGAGGAGGAAGAATAGGAAGAAGTAGATGCAGTAGGAGAAGAAGAAGAAGGTGAAGAAAAAGTAGTTTTAGTAGTGGAAGATGAAGAAGATGATGAAGAAGAAGAAGATGCTGAAGAAGAAGAAGTGGTAGAAGAAGAACAAGAAGAGAAAGAAGTAGAGGTAGATGAGGAGGAAGGAGAAGGAGAAGAAGAAGAACTAGAAGAAGAAAACGAAGAAGATGATGTTGATCAAAAAGAATAACACGAAAAAAATGAAGAAAATGAAGAACAAGAAGAAGTAGAACATGAAGAAGAATGCGAACAAGAAGAAGAAGTGGAAGATGAACAAGAAGTAGAAGAGAAGAAGAAGAAGAAGAAGAAGAAGAAGTAGAAGGAGAAGAAGAAGAGGAGGAGGAGGAGGAGGAAGAAGAAGAGGAAGAGGTAGAAGAAGAACAAGAGGAAGAAGAAGAAGAAAAATAAGAATAAGAAAATGAAAAAGAAGAAGCAAACGGGGAGGAAGAAGGTGATGATGATGAAGATGAAGAAGCTGGAGAAAAAGAAGAAGAAGAAGTAGAAGAAGAAGAGAAAGATGAAGAGGAAGAAGTAAGGGGAAGAAGAAGAAGAGGAGGAGGAAGAAGAAGCAGAAGATGATGAAGAAGAAGAAGGAGAAGAAAAAGAAGAAGAAGAAGAAGATGTTGATGATGTGGAATAGGAAGAAGAGGAAGAAAAAAGAAAAAAGAAGAAGTACGAAAATAAGAAGAAGAAGAACAAGAAGAAGTAGGAAGAAAAAAAGGTAGAAGTAAAAAAAGAAGAAGAAGAAGAACAAGTAAGAAGAAGCAAAAGGAGAAGATGAAGTGGAAGAAGAAGAAGAAGAAGAAGAAGAAAAATAAGATTAAGAAGAGGAAGAAGAAGAAGAAGAAGAAGAAGAAGAAGAAAAAGTAAAAGAAGAAGTAGGAGAAGCAAAAGAAGTAGATGAAGAAGAAGTTGAAGAAGAAGAATAAGGAGAAAAAGAAGAGGAAAAAGAAGAAGAAGCTGAAGAAGAAGAAGGAGAAGTAAAAGAAGAGAAGGAAGAACGAGAAGATAGTGGTGTAGAAGAAGAACAACAAGAAGAAGAAGAAGAAGTTAAAGAAAAGAGTAGAATTAAGAGGAAGGAGAAGAAGAAGAGGAAGAAGAAGAAGAAGAAGAAGAAGAAGAAGAAGTAGAAGTAGGTGAAGAAGTAGGGGAAGAAGAAGGAGAAGAAGTAGTAGTAGTAGTAGTAGAAGAACAAGAAGAAGGTGAAGAAGAAGTAGAGGAAGAAAAAAAAGAAGAAGAAGAGGGAGAAAAAAAAGGAGGAGATGAAGAAGAAGAAGAAGGAGAAGAAGAAGAAGAAGAATAATAATAATAATAATAATAATAATAAGAAGATGAAGAAGAAGAATTGAAGAAGAAGAGGAAGAAAAAGATTAAGAAGAAGAAGTCAAAGAAATGGAATAAGAAGATGGAGGAGGAGGAGAAGAAGAAGAAGATAATGAAGAAGAAGAAGAAGAAGTAGAAAAAGTAGAACATGAAGAAGAAGAAGAAAAAGAAGAATAAGAAGAAGATGAAAAAGAAGAAGAAGTAGAAGTAGTAAAAGAAGAAGAAGAGGAAGAGGAAGAGGAAGAGGAAGATGATATTGATGTAGAAGAAGAAGAAAAAGAAGGAGAAAATGAAAAAAGAAGAAGAAGAAGTGGAAGAGCAAGAAGAAGAAGAAAATGAAGGAGAAGAAGAAGAGGCTAAAGAAGTAAGGAAAGTAGAAGAAGAAGATGATGATGAAGAAAAGAAGAGGAATAAGAAGAGGAAGAGGAAGAAAAGATGATCAAGAAGCAGAAGTAAGCTAGATAATGATATGCAACTTTTTGTAAAAACCTTGAAACCAAAAGTTCAAATACCAGTAGAATATTTTATCGCTTCTAGCAAGACAATTTCTATCGTTACAAAAAATCCTATCAATTGTATCTCTTCTTCGATAAGTCTTTCGAGACATTCAGAGAATTCCGAAAAATATCGAGAATTTCGGGTCAATATCAATACACTTACTTCTGAGGAAGTAAATACCACAGACCTACATGATAGTGTAGGAGAACAATTTGAAATCATGGATGAAGACTTAGAAAAACTAAAAGAGGCAATACCTCATGGAGAAAAGAATGAGATTTATAAAGCCCCTTCTTTTAAATCTCGTTTTCTCAATAAACACACTTATATTTTTTAACGTATGCAAGGAAATATAGAATTAAAAGGAGATGATGATTTAACATCCATCAGTCTTCTTAACAAAAGCAAAATAGAAAAGCTGAAAAGAAAATACCTAAAAATGAAATACCTACACATAGGTATGATCCAATTAAAAATAACTGCTCTATTTCGTAGTGGAATAGATACACCAATAATGATCGTTTGTATGGACGAACGAATCATTAATAAACCACTTAGTAGCATAATTGGAGGAGCCAAATCCAATCTTGCTAATAGATTATTTGGAATAAATATTCACCCTGATTTTTGTATAAGTCTAGATGACCAAAATGTTGAAAAGACTTGTACATTATTAATAAGCCTAAAAGGAATACAATTACTAAGTGGATCAAAAATCCTAGGTATACAATGGGAACACTGCATGGCTCTAAATGATATAGAACTCTTAGAATAATACCAGAATACCAATATACGAGTCAATAGTATAATGGTATCTCCAATAGACAAACAAGAATTTAACAGTCAAATACTGGAACTGTTAAATTTAAAATTAATACAAAAGAGCCACAGCTCACATTCTTCTCCAGCATTTATAGTACGAAATCATGTAGAAATAAAACGTGGAAAGGCCCGAATGGTCATCAATTATCGCAAGTTAAACTCTTGCACAAAATTTGATGGTTATTTTATAACAACTGCTGAGCACCTAATCAAAAAAATCCAAGGTGCTAAATACTATAGCAAATTTGATGCCAAATCAAGATTTTGGCAAATCAAACTTGCAAACCAAATATCAATAGAATTAACAGCTTTTAGCTGTCCACAAGGGCATTTTGAATGGTTAGTTATGCCATTTGGATTAAAAAATGCACCTCAAATATTCCAGAAATGGATTAATTCTATTTTTGGACATTTACCTTATGTCGTCGCTTACATAGACGATATACTTGTTTTTTCTCAAATAGAGGAAGAACATAAAGATCACCTTTTACATGTTATCAAAATAATGCTAAACCATGTATTATTTTGAGTCCAAAGAAAATAGAATTATTCAAAACTGAAATAGATTTTTTAGGAAAAAAAATAAAAAATGGTCAAGTACAATTACAAGCCATATATATAGAAAAGTTAAAGAGTTTCCCAAAAACTTTGCCAGTTTAAAACAGCTGCAAAGTTTTTTAGGACTCTTAAACTATGGACGAAAGTTTATACCAAAACTTTCTTCCAAAATTAAAGCCTTACAAAACAAATTGGCAACCGAACAAGCCAAATACAAAATGATTAACGGCGAACAACCTCGTCATTGGAATACAGATAAAATCCCTATTTCTTTGAGTTTAGAAGAACAAAAAGAAATTAAACAAATTAAAGAATTTGCTACAAAAAAGCAAATTCTTCATTTTCCAACAGAAGATGAACAAATTATATTGCAAATAGATGCCTCAGATTTATTTTGGTCTGGAGTCTTAGTAATAAATACAAATGAGATTGTAGCATATACTTTAGGAAAATTTACAAAACCCCAAAGTAAATATGCTACTTATGATAAAGAATTATTGGCTATAAAATTAGCCATTAAAAGCCTCAAAACATATTTACTCCATAGAGTATTTACTATAGAAACTGACAACAAATCTGTTGCCCAATTTTTACAAAAAAATACTATAAACAATCCAGAAGAAAATCTTCGACGCATACGTCTTGCTTTATACCTTGAAATATTTTCTTGCAATGTTAAATATATTCCTTGTTTTACTAATATTGTTGCTGATTTTCTTAGCAGACCATGAATGAAGAAGATCTTAAATTTCTCAAAGACTTTGTAGAAAAAATGAAAAGGGCAGGAGAATTTACTGAAATTCTCCCTAAGAAAGCAAAGGCCCAAAAGGTCGAAGTAGAGACATCTGCCCAAAACCAAAAGGCTGAAATTTCTCATGCCCAAGAGGCATCAAAAACCTAAAAGGTTGATTTAAAAGCACAAAC
>JAIUJO010001383.1:235000-250000 GCA_023846275.1 Vanilla planifolia
AAGTGGAAGATAAAGAAAAACAAGAAGGAAAACCAGATGAAGAGGAGGAAGAAGAAGAGGAAGATAAAAAAGTAGATGAAGAAGTAGAAGAAGAAGAAGTAGTAGTAGTAGTAGAAGAAGAAGAAGAAGATGATGATGATGACGAATGAGAAGAAGAAGAAGATGAAGAAGACAAATAAGGATAAGAATAAGAGTAAGAAGAAGAAAAAGAAGAAAAAGAAGAACAAGGATCATTAGAAGACGAAGAACAAGATGAAGAAGAAGAGGACGACCAAAATGGAGAAGAAGATTAAGAAGAAGAAGAAGAAGAAGAGGAACAAGAGAAGAAGAAGAAGAAGAAGAGGAAGAAAAGAAGAAGAAGAAAAAGAGGAAGAAGAGAAGAAGAAGAAGAAGAAGAATGAGAAGAAGACGAACAACTAGAAGATAAAGAAAGAGAAGAAGGAAAATAAGAAGATGATGAAGAAGAAGAAGATGATGATGATAAAAAAGTAGATGAAGAAGAAGAAGAAGAAGAATAAGTTAAAGAGGAAGAAGTAGAGAAAGATGAAGATGAAGAAGAAGAAGGAGAAGAAGAAGGGGAAGAAGAAGAAGAAGGGCAAGATGAAAAAGGAGGAGAAGAAGAAGATGAAGAAGAAGAAGAAGAAGAAGAGAAAGAACGAGAAGAAGACAAATGAGAAGAAGATGAAGAAGAAGAAGAGGAAGAAGAAGAAGAAGATGAAGAACAAGCATAAGAAGAAGAAGAAGAAGAAAGAGAAGAAGGAGAAGATGAAGAAGAAGATCTAGAGGAATAATAACAATAATAATAATAGTAATAATAATAATAATAATGATAATAATAATAATAATAATAATAATAATAATAATAATAATAATAATAATAATAATAATAATAATAAGAGGAAGAATAAGAAGATTGAGATGAAGAAGAAGAAGTTAAAGAAGAAGACAAAGATGAAGAGAAGAAGAAGAAGAATAACAAGAGGAAGACAAAGAAGAAAATTAAGAAGATGACGACGAAGAACATGAAGTAGAAGAAGAAGAAGAGGAAGAAGGTGAAGAAAATGTAGAAGAAGAAGATGAAGAAGAAGATGATGAAGAAGAGGAAGAAGAAGAAGAAGAAGAAGAAGAAGAAGAAGATGTAGAAGAGGAAGATAAGGAAGAAGAAGAAGGAGAAAAAGGACAAGAAGGAGGAGAAAAAGAAGAGGAATAATAATAATAATAATAATAAGAAGATGATGAAGGAAAAGGAGAAGAAGAAGTAAAAGAAGAAGAAGGAGAAGAAGAAGAAGAATAAGAAGGAGAAGAAGATGAACAAGAAGAAGAAGGAGAACAAGGAGGAGTAGAAGAAAATGATGAACAAGAAGAATAAGAATAAGAAGAAGAAGAAGAAGAAGATGATGAAGAAGAAGGAGAAAAAGAAGAAGAAGAAGAAGGAAAAGAAGAAGAATGTGACTAAGAAAACGTAAAAGAAGAAGAAGAAGACAAAGTTGGAGAGGACGAAGAAGAACAATAAGAAGAAGAAGAAGATGAAGAAGAGTAAGAAGGAGAAGAAGAAGAAGAAAAAGAAGAAGAAGAAGAAGAAGTAGAAGAAGAAAAAAAAAGAAGAAGATGATGAAGAAGAATAAGAAAAAGAAGAACAAAGAAGAAGAGGAAGCAGAAGAAGAGGATGAAGAAGAGGAAGAAGAAGAAGAAGAAGAAGAAGAAGAAGAAGAAGAAAAAGAAGAATAAGAAGAAGAAGAAGAAGAAGAGGAAGAAGAAAAGAAGAAGAAGAAGAAGAAGAAGAAGAAGAAAACAAGAAAAAGAAGAAGAAGACGAACAAAAGAAGAAGATGATAAAGAAGAAGAAGAAAAAGAAAAAGAAGAACAAGAAGAAGTAGAAGAAGAAGACGAAGAAGAAGAAGAAGTAGAAGAAGAAGACGAAGAAGAAGAAGAATAAGAAGAATAGGAAGAAGAAGGCGAAGAAAAAGAAGAAAAGAAGAAAAAGAAGAAGAAGACGAACAAAAGAAGAAGGTGATGAAGAAGAAGAAGAAAAAGAAAAAGAAGAAGAAGAAGAAGTAGAAGAAGAAGACGAAGAAGAAGAAGAAGAAGAAGAAGAATAGGAAGAAGAAGGCAAAGAAGAAATAGACAAAGATAGAAATGAAGAAGAAGAAGATGAAGAGGATGAATAGAAGTAGAAGAAAAAGAAAGAGAAGAAGAAGAAGACAAAAAATAATAATAAGAAGAAAAAAGAAGAGGGAGAAGACGAAGAATAGGAAGAAGTGGATGAAGAAGAAGAAGAAGATGAAATTGATGAATAAGAAGAAAAAGGAGAAGATGACAAAGAGGAAGAAGAAAAAGAAGAAGAAAAAGAAGAAGAAGAAGAAGGAGAAGAAGAAGAAGAAGGAGAAGAAGAAGAAGAAGAAGAAGAAGAAGTAGAAGAAAAAAGAAGTAGAAGAAAAAATAAAAGAAAGAGAAGAAGAAGAAGAAGAAGGAAAAGAAAAAGAAGAAGAGGAAGAAGAATTATAAGTAGAGGAAAAGAAAAATAAGAAGAAGGCGAGGATGAAGAAGATGAAGAAGAAGAAGAAGCAGAGGAAGAGAAAGGAAGAGGAATAGGAAGAGGAAGAAGAAGAAGAAGATGAAGAAGAAGAAGAAATGAAAGAAGAAGAAGTACAAGAAGAAGAAGAAGAATTAGAAGAAGAAGAAGAAAAGGAAGAAGAAGAAGAAGAAGAAGAAGAAGAAGAAGAAGAGGAAGAAAAAGAAGAAAAGGAAGAAGGAGAAGAGGAAGAAAAAGATGATGAAGAAGAAGAAGAAGATGATGATGAAAAAGAAGATGGAGAGTAGAAAAAGAATGAGAAGAAGAAATGACAAAGATCTAGAAGAAGAGGAAAAAGATGAAGAAGAAGTAGAAGTGGAAGAAGAAGTTGAAGACAAAGAAGATGAAGATGAAAAGGCAGAAGAAGAAGAAGAAGAGCAAGAACAAGAAGATGGTGAAGAAGAAGAAGGAGAAGAAGAAAAAGAGGTCGAAGAAGAAGAAAAAGAAGAAAAAAGAAGAAGAAGAATAAGAAGTAGAAGAAGAAGAAGAGGAAGGAGAAGAACGAAAGAAAGAAGAAGAAGAAGAAGACAAAGATGAAGAAGTCGAAGAAGAAATGGAAGAAGTTGTAGTAGTAGTAGTAGAAGAAGAAGAAGAAGAAGAAGAGAAAGGCGAAGAAGAAGAGGAAGAAGAAGATAAAGCCGAAGATGTTGAAGAAGATGAAGAACACGAAGAAGAAGAAGAAGATGACAACGATGATGAAGAAGAAGATGAAGTCAAACAAGATGAAGATGAAGATGAAGATGAGGAAGAAGAAGTAGAGAAAGAAAAAGAAGAGCAAGAGGAAGAAGAAGATGAAGAAGAAGAAGAAGGTGAAAAAGAAGAAGTAGAAGAAAATGAAGAAGATGATGAAAAAGTAGTAAAAGAAGAAGAAAAAGAAGCCAAAAAGGAAGATGCAAAAGAAGAAGAATGAGAAGAAGAAGATGAAGTTAAAGAAGAAGAAGAGGTTAAAGAAGAAGAAGAGGTTAAAGAAGAATAAGGAGAAGGGGAAGAAGAAGAAGAAGAAGAAGAAGAAGAAGAAGAAGAAAACGAAAATGGAGATAAGAAGAAGAAGAAATGAAGAAAAAGAAGAAGAAAGTTAGAAAGAAGAAGAAGAAGAAGTCGAAGAAGATAAAGTAGAAAAAGAAGAAGAAGAAGAAAAAGTAATGAATTAGAAGAAGAGGAAGACGAAGGAGTGGAAGAAGAAGAGGAAAAAGAAGTAAAGAAAAAAAAGAAGAAGAAGAAAAAGTAGAAGAAAAAGAAGATGAGGAAGAAATAGAAGTAGAAGAAGAAGAAGAAGAAGAAGAAGAAAAAGAAGAGGAAGAAGAAGAAGAGGGAGCAGAAGAGAAATATGAAGAAGAAGAGACGAAGAAGAAGAAGGCGAAGAAGAGGAAGAAGGAGAGGAAGAAGAAGAAGAAGAGGAGGAAGAAGATGATGATGAAGAAGAAGAAGAGGATGATGACGATGAAGAAGAAGAGGATGATGAAGAAGATGAAGAAGTTGATGATGATGAAGAAGAAGAAGAAGAAAGAGAAGAAGAAGAAGATGAAGAGTAAGAATAAAAATAAGAATAAAAAGAAGAAGAAGAAGAAAAAGAAGAAGAAGAAGAAGAAGGGGCATAAGAAGAGGAAGAAGAACA
Source organism: Vanilla planifolia (assembly GCA_023846275.1). NCBI lineage: Eukaryota > Viridiplantae > Streptophyta > Magnoliopsida > Asparagales > Orchidaceae > Vanilla > Vanilla planifolia. The sequence goes on from JAIUJO010001383.1 coordinate 239,187, forward strand.
AGATGAGGAAAAAGAATAAGACAATTAAAAAGGAGAAGAAGATGAAGAAGGAGAAGAGGACAAAAGAGAAAAGGAAGTAGAAGAAGTAGTGGTAGAAGAAGAAATTGAAGAAGAAGAAGAAGTAGAAGAAAAAGAAGAAGAAGATGAAGAAGAAGAAGATGAAGAAGAAAAAAAAGACAAAAAACAAGAATGAGAAGGCAAAGAAGAAGAAGTTGAAGAAGAAGTTAAAGAAGAGGAAGAAGAAGAAGAAGAAAAAAAACAAGAAGATGAAAAAGAATTGAAGAAGAAGAAGAGAAGGAGGAAGAAGAAGAAGAAGAAGAAGCAAAAGGAAAAGAAGAAGAAGAAGAAAAAAGGAAGAAGTTTAAGAAGATAAAGATGATGAAGAAGATGAAGAAGAAAACGAAGAAGAACAAGACGGAGAAGAAGAAGAAGAAGATAGGGGAGGAGAAGAAGACAAAAAAAAGAAGAAGAACGAGAAGAAGAAGATGATGACAAAGAAGAAGAAAAAAAAAGGAAGGAGAAGAAGCAGAAGAATAAGGAGAAGAAGAAGAAATGGAAGAAGAAGAAGAAAAAGAACAAGAAGAAGAAGATAAGGAAGAAAAAGAGAAGAAGAAGAAGAAAAAGCAGTAGTACTAGTAAAAGAATAAGGAGGAGGACTAGGAGGAGGAGGAAGAAGAGGAGGAGAATAAGAAGAGGTAAAAGAAGAAGAAGAAGAAGATGAAGAAGAAGAAGAAGAAGGGGAAGAAGAAGAAGAAGAAGATGAAGTGGAAGAAGAAGAAGGGGAAGAAGAAGAAGAAGAAGATGAAGAAGAAGAGAAAAAAAAGATAAAGAAGAAGAAGAAGAAGAAGAGGGAGGGGAAGGAGAAGAAGTGAAAGAAGAAGAAAAAGGAGAAGGAGAAGAAGAAGAAGAAGATGATGATGATTATTATTTTGAAGAAGAAGAAAAAGAGAAGAAGAAGAAGAAGAAGAATGAGAATAAGAAGAAGAAGAATAATAATAATAAGAAGAAGAAGTAGAAATAAGATGAAGAAAAAGAAAAAGAAAAAGAAGAAAATGAAGAAGACGAGGGCGAAGAAGAAGAAGTTGAACAAGAAGAAGAGGAGGAGGAAGAATAAGTGGAAGAAGAAGTAGAAGAAGTAGTAGTACAAGAGAAAGATGAGGAAGAAGAATAAGAATGAGAAGAAGAAGAAGAAGTCAAAGAAGAAGAAGAAGAAAAAGAGGAAGAGGAAGAAGTAGAAGAGGATTGAGAACAAAAAGATGAAGAAGAAGAAAAAGATGTAGAAGTAGAGGAAGTAGAAGATGGGAGAAGAGGAAGAACAAGACTTGGAGGAGGTGCTGGAGGAAGAAGAGGAAAAGAAGAGGAAGAAGAAGAAGAAGAAGAAGAAGAAGAAGAAAAAGAAGTGAAAGAAGAAGAATAAGAATGAGAAGTAGGAGGAGAAGAAGAAGATGGAGTAGAAGAAGATGAAGTAGGAGAAGAAGAAGAGGAAGAAGATGAACAAGAAGAATAATAATAAGAAGAAGAAGGCGAGAAGAAGAACAAAAAGATGAAGTTGAAGTAGAAGAAGAAGAAGAAGAAGGTAAAGAAAAAGATGGAGAAAAACAAGAAGAAAAAGAAGAAGAGGAAAAAGAAGTCTCTGAAGAAGAAGAAATAGAATAAGAAGAAGGAGAAGAGGACGAATAAGAAGAAGAAGAAGAAGAACATGAATGAGAGGAAGAAGAAGAAGAAGATGAAGAAGACAAAGAACGAGAATAAGAAGAAGAAGAAGAAGAAGAAGAAGGAGAATAAGTACAAGAAGAAGAAGAGGACAAAGGAGAAAGAGACAAAGAAGTGGAAGGACAATAAGAGGTAGAAGAAGAATAAGAACATGAAGAAGAAGGCGATGAAGAAGAAGAAGAAGATGAATAAAGAGAAGAAGAAAAAGAAAAAGAAGAAGAATAAAAGGTAGAAGAAGAAGAAGAGCAAGAAGAAGTAGTAGTAGTAGAAGAAGAAGAATAATAATAAGAGGAAGAAAAAGTAGAAGAAGAAGAAGATGATGATGATGATGATGATGATGATGATGAAGATAAGAATAAGAAGAAGGCAAAGAAGAAGATGTTGAAGATGGAGAAGACATTGAAGAAGAAGAAGAAGACAAAAAAAGAAGGAGAAGAGGAAGAAGAAGTAGAAGAAGAAGAAGAAGAGGAAGAAAACAAGAAGAAGAAGAAGAAGAAGAAGATGATGATGAAGAAGAAAAAGAAATAGAAGAAGATGAAGAAGAAGAAGAAGAAGAAGTTGAAGAAGACGAAGAAGAAGGGGAAGAAGAAGAAGAAGAAGAAAAAGAATAATAAGTGGAAGAAGTATTAGAACTAGTAGTAGTAGAAGAAGAAGAGGAAGAAGAAGAAGAAGAAGAAGAAGAAGAAGAAGAACACAAAGAAGTAGAAGAAGAAAAGGAGGAGGTGGAGGAAGAAGAAGTAAAAGAAGATGAAGAACAACAAGAAGAAGAAGAAGAGGAAAAAGAAGCAAAAGAAGAAGACGACGAAGAAGAAGAAGACAAAGAAGAAGAAGAAGAAGAATAGGAAGAAGAAGACTTGGAGGAGGAGCTGGAGGAAGAAGAAGATGAAGAAGAAGAGGAGAAGGAAGGAGAAGAAGAAGAAGAAGAAGAAGAAGTAGAAGAATAAGAAGAAGTGGAAGAAGAAGAATAAGAAAGAGAAGTAGAAGAAAAAGAAGAAGAAGGGGAAGAAGAAGATGAAGTAGAAGAAGAAGAAGAGGACGAAGGTGATGAAGAAGAAGAACAAGAAGAAGAAAAAGAATAGAAGAAGAAGAAGAAGAAGCAGAAGAAGATGATGATGATGAGGAAGAAAAAGAAGAAGAATAAGAAGGCAAAGCAAAAAATGGAGAAGAACAAGAAGATAAAGAAGGAGAAAAAGAAGTCTCTGGAGAAGGAGAAGAAGAAGAAGAAGAAGAGGAAGAAGGAGAAGAGGACGAAGAAAAAGAAGAAGAAAAAGAAGAAGACGAAGAAGAAGAAGACGACGATGAAGGAGGAGGAGAAGGAGAAGGAGAAGAAGAAGATGAATGAGAAGAAGAAGAAGAAGAAGAAGAATAAGAACAAGAATAAGGAGATGAAGAAGAAGAAGAAGTAAAAGTAGAAGAATGAGCATAAGAAGAAGAAGAACGACAAGAAGAAGAAGAGGATGAAAAAAAATGAGAAAAAGACAAAGAAGAGGAAGAACAACAAGAGGAAGAAGAAGAATAAGAACATGAAGAAGATGAAGAAGGAGAAGAAAAAGAAGAAGAAGAAGATGAAGAATAAGGAGAAGAAGAAGAAGGAGAGGATGACGAAGAAGAAGAAGAAGAAGAATAAGAAGAAGAACAAGATGATGATGATGATGATGGAGAAGTAGTAGAAGAAGAAGAAGATGATGAAGATAAGAAGAAGAAGGCGAAGAAGAAGATGTCGAAGATGGAGAAGACGTAGAAGAAGAAGAGGAGGAAGAAGTAGAAGAAGAAAAAGAGGAAGTGGAAAGAAGAAGAAGAAGAAGACAAAAAAGAAGCACAGGGAGAAAAGGAAGAAGTAGAAGGAGAAGAAGAGGAAGAAGTAGAAGGAGAAGAAGAAGAAGAAGAAGAAGAGGAAGAACATGAAGAAGATGAGACGAAGAAGAAGAAGGCAAAAAGAGGAAGAAGAAGAGGAAGAAGAGGAAGAAGAAGAAGAAGAAGAAGAAGGAGAAAGAGAAGAAGAAGAAGACGAAGAAGAAGAGGAAGAGGAAGAAGAAGAAGGAGGAGAAGAAGAAGGCAAAGAAGAAGAAACAGAAGAAGAAGAAAAAGAAGAAGAAAAAGAAAAAGAAGTAGAAGATGAGGAAGAAAAGGAAGGAGCAGTAGAAGAAGAAAAAGGAGAAGAAGAAGAAGAAGGAGAAGAAGGAGAAAAAAGAGAAGAAGAAGCAGAGGTGGAGGAAGAGGAAGAAAAAGAAGAAGGAAAAGAGGAAAAATAAAAAAAGAAGAAGAAGTAGTAGAAGAAGAAGAAGAAGAAGAAGAAGAAGACAAGACAAAGAAGAAGAAGAAGAAGAAGAAAAGGAAGAAGAGAAATAAGTACTTGAAGAAGAGGAAGAAGAAGAAGAAGTAGAAGATGATGAAGAAGAAAAGTAGAAAAGAATAAGAAGAATTAGAAGCAGAAGAAGAAGAAAGAGAAAAAGAAGAGGAAGAAGAAGAAGAAGAAGAAGTAGAAGTAGGTGTAGATGAAGAAAAGTAGTAGAAGAAGAAGAAGAAGAAAAAGTAGAAGAAAAGATGAAGAACACGAAGAAGTAGAAGGCAAAGAAGAGGAAGAGGAAGAAGAAGAAGAGAAGGAAAAAGAAGATGTAGAAGAAAATAAAGAAGAAGAAGAAGAACAAGAGGAAGAAGAAGAAGCAGAAGCAGAAGAAGAAGAATAAGGAGAGGACAAGTAAAAGAAGACGAAGAAGAAGAATAAAAGGAAGAAGAAGAAGAAGAAGAAGAAGAAGAAGAAGGTGAAGTGGAAGAAGAAGAAGAACAACTAAAGAAAGAAGAAGAAGAAGATGAAGAATAAAAATAACAAGAAGTAGAAGAAGAAGAAGATGATGATGACAAAGATGAAGAAGAAGAAGATGAAGAAGAAGAAGATGAAGAAGAAAAAGTTGAATTAGAGAAAGAAAGAGAAGAAGAAGAAGAAGAAGAAGAATAAGAAGAAGAAGAAGAAGAAGAAGATCACGAAGAGGAAGAAGAAGAAGAAGACGAAGAAGAAGAAGAAGAAGAAGAAGAACAAGATGAAGTAGAGGAAGAAGAAGAGGAGGAGGAAGAAGAAGAGGAAGAAGAAAAAGGCGAAGAAGAAGAAAAAGAAGTAGGAGAAGAAGAAGGAGAGATGAAGATGAAGAAGAAAAAGGAGAGATGAAGAAGTTGAAGAAGAGGGTGAAGAAGAAGTGGAAGAAGAAGAAGAAGATGAAGAAGAAGAAGAAGAAGATGATGAAGAAGAAGAAGGAGAAGAAAAAGAAGTAGAAGAACAAGATGAAGAAGAAGAGGAGGAAGAAGAAGAAGTAGAAGAATAAGAAGAAGAAGAAGAGGAAGAAGATGATAAAGATCATGAAGAAGAAGAAGAAGAATAAGAAGAGGAAGAAGAAGAAGGAGTAGAGGAAGAAGAAGAAGAAGAAGAAGACAAAGAAGAAAAGATGAAGAGGAAGAAGAAGAAGAAGAACAAGAAAGGGAAGTAGAAGAAGAAGAGAAAGAAGCAAAAGAAGAAGAAGAAGAAGAAGAAGAACAAGAAGAACAAGAATTAGAAGAAGAAGAAGGAGAAGAACAAGAAGAGGAAGACAAAGAAGGAAAAGAACAAGAAGTCAAAGAAGAAGATGATGAAGAAGAAGAAACATAAGAAGAAAAAGATTAAGAAGATAAAAAAGAAGGAGAAGAAAATGAGGTGGAAGGAGTAAAAGTAAAAGAAGAAGGAAAAAAGAGGAAAAAGAAGAAGAAGATGATGACGAAGAAGAAGAAGAAGAAGAAGAAGATGATGAAAAAGAAAAGACAAAGAAGAAGTAGAAGAAGAAGTAAGAGAAGTAGAAGAAGAAGAAGAAGAAGAAAGAGAAGAACAAGGACATGAAGAAGTAAAAGTAGAAGAGGAAAATGAAATAGATAGGGTAAAAGAAGACTAAGAAGAAAATGAAGATGGAGAAGAATGAGAACGAAAAGAAGAAGAAGAACAAGAAGAAGAAGAAGATGAAGAAATAGACAAAGAATAAGAAGAAAAAGAAAAAGAAAAAGATAAAGAAGAAGAAGAAAAAGAATTGAAGAAAGAGAAGTAGTGGAAGAAGAAGAAGATGAAGAAAATTAAGAATAATAACAATATCAATAGAAACAATTATAAGAAGAAGAAGAATAAGAAGAAGAAAAAGAAGAAGATGAACAAGAAGACGAAGAAGAAGAAGAAGAGAAGTAGAAGGAGAACAAGAAAAAGAAGAAGATGATGAAGAAAAAGAAGATGAAGTAGAAGAAGCAAAGTAAGACGAAGAAGAAGAAGAAGAAGGCGAAGAAGAAGAAGTGGAAGAAGAAGAAGAATACGAAAAAGAAGAAGAAGGTGAAGAAGAGGAAGACAAAGAATTGGAAGAAGAAGAAGAAGACAAAGAAGATGAAGAAGAAGAGGACGAAGAAGAAGAAGGAGAAGTCGGAGAAGAACAAGGTGGAGAAGAAGAGGATCGAGAAGAAGAAGATAAGTAGAAGAAGAGGAAGAAGATAAAGAAGAAGAAGAAGAAGAAGAAGAAGAAGGAGAAGGCAAAGTAGAAGATGGAGAAGAACAAGAAGAATATGAAGAAGAAAAAAAGAAGAAGTTACTGAAGAAGAAGGAGAAGAAGAAGAAGAAGAAGAAGGAGAAGAAGAGGAAGAAGAAGAAGGAGAAGAAAAAGGAAGAAGGCAAAGATGAAGAAGAAGAAGAGGAAGAAGAAGAAGAAGAAGAAGAAGAAAAAGAAGAAGAAGAAGTGGAAGAAGAAGAAGAATAAGAATACGAATAAGAAGAAGCAGAACAAAAAGAAGAAGAAGAAGAAGAAGAAGAAGGAGCATTAGAAGAAGAAGAACAACAAGATGAAGAAGAAGAAGAAGATGACAAAAAAGGAGAAGGTGAAGGAGAAGAAGAGGACAAAGGAGAAAAGACAAAAAAGATGAAGAGAAATAAGAGGAAGAAGAAGAATAAGAACATGAAGAAGAAGAAGAAGGAGAAGAAGAAGGAAGAGAAGAAGAATAATGAGAAGAAGGAAAAGAAGAAGAAGAAGAAAAACATGAAGAAAAAGAAGTAAAAGAAAATTTTGAAGAAGAAGAAGAAGAGGATGACGAAGAAAAAGAAGAAGAAGAAGTAGTACTAGTAGTAAAACAAGAAGAAGAAGACGAATAATAAATAGAAGAAGAAAAAGAAGAAGAAGATGATGGAGAAGTAGAGTAAGAATATGATGAAGAAAAAAAAGATGATGAAGATAAGAAGAAGAAGAAGGCGAAGAAGAAGATGGTGAAGATATAAAAGACGTAGAAGAAGAAGAGGAAGAAGAAGAAGAAGAAGAAAAAGAGGAAGCAGAAAGAAGAAGATAAAGAAGAAGAACAAGAAGAAGACAAAAAAGTGGAAAAAGGAGAGGAGGAAGATGAAGATGAAGAAGAAGAAGAAGAAGAAGAGGAAGATCACGAAGAAGATTGTACGAAGAAGAAGACAAAGAAGAGGAAGAAGAAGAGGAAGAAGAAGAAGAAGAACTAGACAATGAAGAAGAGCAAGAAGAAGAAGAAGAAGGAGAAGAAGAAGAGGAAGGAAAAGAAGAAGAAACATAGGACGAAGAAGAAGAAGAAGAAGTAGAAGTGAGGAAGAAAAGAAAGAAGGAGAAGTAGAAGTTGAAGAAGGAGAAGAAGAAGAAGAAGAAGATTAATAAGAAGGAGAAGAGGAAGGAGAAAAAGGAAGAGAAGAAGACGAGGAGAAAGAAATAGAAGAAGTATAAAAGGAGGGAGGAGAAGAAGCGAATGAAGAAGAAGAAGAAGAAGAAGAGGAAGAAGACGAAGAATAAAAAGATGAAGAAGAAGAACAAGAAGTAGTTTAAGAAGAAGTAGAAGAAGAAAATGGTGAAGAAGAAGAACAAGAAAAAGAAGAAAAAGAAGAAGAGAAACAAGTAGATGAAGAAGAAAAAGAAGTGGAAAAAGAATAAAAAGAAGAAGAGGAATAAGAAGAAGAAGAACAAGAAGAAGAAGAACCTGAAGAAGAAGAAGAAGAAGTCAAAGAAGAAGAAGAAGAAGAAAAATAATAAGAAGAAGAACAAGAAGAAGAAGTAGAAGCAGAAGAAGAGTAATAGAAGAAGAATAATAATAATAAGAAGAAGAAAAAGAAGAAGGAATCGAAGAAGAAGAAGGCAAAGAAGAAGAAGAGGAAGAAGAAAAAGAAAAAGAAGACAAAGAAGAAGAAGATGTAGAAAAAAAATGAAGAAGAGGAAGAAGCACAAGAGGAAGAAGAAGGAAAAGAAGCAGAAGTAGAAGAAGAAGAATTAAGAAGAGGACAAGTAGAAGAAGACAAAGAAGAACAAGAAGAGGAAGCAGAAGAAGAAGAAGAAGAAGAAGACAGAAAAAGAAGATGAAGAGGAAGCAGAAGAAGATTAAGAAAATGAAGAAGTAGAAGAAGAATTAGAAGAAGAAGGAGAAGATGATGAAGAAGAAGTACAAGGAGACCAAAAAAAGGAAGAAGAACGAGGTGAAGGAGAAGAAGAAGAACAACAAAAGGAAGAAGAAGAATAATAATATCAATAAAAATAAGAATAAGAAGTAGAAGAAGAAAAAGAAGATGACAAGATGAAGAAAAAGAAGATGAAGAAGAAAAAGAAGAATTTGAGGAAAGAGAAGAAGAAGAAGAATGACAAGAAGAAGGAGAAGAGCATGAAGATGATGATGAAAAAAAAGCAAAAGAGGAGATGTAGAAGAAGAAGACGAAGAAGAAGAACACGAAGAAGAAGAAGAAGAAGAAAAATAAGAATTAGAAAAAGACGAAGAAGAAGAAGAAGATGAAGTAGAGGTAGAAGAAGAGGAGGAAGAAGAAGAGGAAGAAGAAGAAGAAGAAGAAGAGGAAGAAGGAGAAGAAGAGGAAGAAGAAGAAGAAGAGGAAGAAGTTGATGAAGAAGCAGAAGAAGAAGATGAAGAAGAGGAAGAAGAAAGAGAAAAGGAAGAAGGAGACAAAGAACAAGATGACGAAGAAGAAGAAGACGAAGAAGATGAAGTAGAAGTAGAAGAAGAAGAAGGGGAAGAAACAGAAGAAGAACAAGAGGAAGAAGAAGAAGAAGAAGAAGAAAGAAAAGTAGAAGAAGAAGAACAACAAAAAGAAGAAGAAGAAGAAGAATAAGAGGAGGAAGAAGAAGAATTAAAACAAGAAGAAGAACAAGAAGACGAAGAAGAACTAAAGAAGATGAAGAAGAAGAAGAAGAAAAAGAAGAAGAATAAGAAGAAGAATAAGATGAAAAAGAAGAAGAAGAAGAAGGCAAAGAAGTAGCAGAAGAAGAAGAAGACAAAGAAGAAGAAGAAAAAGAAGAAGAAGAAGATGAAGAAGAAGAAGAAGAAGAAGAAGAAGAATTAGAAGAAGATGAAGAAGAAGAAGATGATGGTGATGAAGAGGAAGAAGAAGGAGAAGAGAAAGAAAAGATGATGAAGAAGAAGAAGAAGAAGAAAAAGAAAGGGAGTAGAAAAGGAAAGAGAAGAAGAAAAAGACAAAGAACAAGAAGGTAATGATGAAAAGGAAGGGGAAAAAGATGATGAAGAAGAAGAAGAAGAATAAGAAGAAGTTGAAGAAGAATAAGATGAAGACAAAGAAGATGAAGATGAAAAGGGGGATGAAGAAGAAGAGGAAGAAGGAGATGATGAAGAGGAAGTAGAAGAAGAAGAAAAAGAATTGGAAGAAGAAGAAGAAGAAGATGAACTTGAAGAAGAAGAAGAAGAAGAAGAAGGAGAAGAAGGAAAGAGAGAAGAAGAAGAAGAAGAGCAAGAAGAAGAAGAAGAAGACTATGAAGACAAAGAAGTTGAAGAAGAAGAGGAAGAAGTTGCAGTATAAGAAGAAGAAGACGAAGAAGAAGAAGAAGAGGAAGGATAAGAAGAAGAGGAAGAAGAAGATGAAAAAGTCGAAGAAGTTGAAGAAGATGGAGAAGAAGAAGAAGAAGAGGAAGACGATGATGATGATGATGATGATGAAGAAGATGAAGATGAAGAAGATGAAGACGAAGATGAGGAAGAAGAAGAAGAGCAATAAAAAAAAGAAGAGAAAGAAGAAGAAGAGGACGAAGAAGAAGGTGAAGAAGATGAAGAAAAAGAAAAAGAAGAAGCTGAAAAAGAAGTAAAAGAAGAAGAAGCAAAAGAAGAAGAAGAAGAAGCAAAGGAAGGAGAATGAAATGAAGAAGATGAAGTTGAAGAAGAAGAAGAGGTTGAAGAAGAAGAAGAAGAAGAAAAATAAAAACAGAGAAAAGCAGAAGAAAAAAAAGAAGCTGAAAAAGAAGCAAAAGAAGAAGCAAAAGAAGAAGAAGCAAAGAAGAAGAATGAAAAGAAGAAGATGAAGTTGAAGAAGAAGAAGAGGTTCAAGAACAACAAGAAGAAGAAGAAGAAAAATAAAAATGGAGAAGAGAAGAAGAAGAAGAAAAAAGTGAAAGTAGAAGAAGAAGAAGAAGAAGGAGAAGAAAAAGAAGAAGAACAAGAGGAAGAAGAAGAGGAAGAAGAAGTAGAAGTAGAAGAAGAAGAACAAGAAAAAGACGAAGAAGAATAAGAAGAGGAAGAAGAAGTAGGAGAAGTAGAAGAATAAGAAGACGAAGAAGAAAAGAAGAAGAGGAAGAAGAAGATGAAGACAAAGAAGAAGAAGAACAAGAAAAGGAAGTAGAACAAGAAGAAGAAGAAGAAGAAAAAGAAGAAGAAGAAGAAGAAGAAGAAGAGCAAGATGAAAAAGAAGAAGAAGAAGAAGAAGAAGAAGAAGAAGAAGAATTAGAAGAAGAAGAAGATGATGATGATGAAGAAGTAGATGATGATGAAGAGGAAGAACGAGAAGAGAAAGAAATGATGAAGAAGAAGAAGAGGAAGAAGAAACAAAAGAAGGAGAGTAGAAAAGGAAAGAGAAGAAGAAAAAGACAAAAAACAAGAAGACGAAGAAGAAGAAGAAGAGGAAAAAGATGAAGAAGTAGAAGAAGAATAAGAAGAAGAAGAAGAAGAAGATGATGAAGAAGAAGATGAAGACAAAGACGATGAAGAAGAAAAGGGGGTCGAAGAAGAAAAGGAAGAAGGAGATCATGAAGAAGTAGAAGAAGAAGAAAAAGAAGACGAAGAAGAAGAAGAAAAAGAAGAAGAAGATGAAAATGAAG
>JAIUJO010001383.1:255000-280089 GCA_023846275.1 Vanilla planifolia
TATTATTCCTAATATAGAGGAATACTCCATCAACATTGAAACAATTGATGAAATTTCTGATTACAATTCTGTCTATGAAATTACATCTTATTACGACTCCACAGAGTCTGAATCTGACTCCACGGAGTCTGGATCTAAACAACCTTCAGATAAACAATTAAAAGGTTTTGACAAACTAAAAATCAATATCATTACAATAAACAAAACATTGACACAAATAAAGGTTATTCCTTTATTACCGTCTCTAAAACTTCTCAAAAAGGAAAAAATATCCCCACCAGGATATACAATCTACATGGGAAAATACTTAGACTTAAGCGTTATCGAACTACAGAGATAACATTAGATCTAATCATTTTAATACCATTTGGATACTATGGGATACTACATAATATCCCATATTATGCCAAGAAAAATATCTTCATCACTCATGGGATAATTGAACCCATGACAAATCAAGCACCAACAATCTTGATTAAAAATACCAGTCTAGAAGATTGGTATTATTTAATCAGACCAAACGATGCTATCGGAATACTAGTTATCCATAAATATGAAGATTTTCCAATCATCACATCTGAAACAGCCACAGATGATTCAGAGAATTCCAAAAAATATCGAGAATTTTCGGGTCAATATGAATACACTTACTTCTGAGGAAGTAAATACCACAAACCTACATGATAGTGTAGGAGAACAATTTGAAATCACGGATGAAGACTTAGAAAAACTAAAAGAGGCAATACCTCATGGAGAAAAGAATGAGATTTATAAAGCCCCTTCTTTTAAATCTCATTTTCTCAATAAACACACTTATATTTTTGAACGAATGCAAGGAAATATAGAATTAAAAGGAGATGATGATTTAACATGCATCAGTCTTCTTAACAAAAGCAAAATAGAAAAGCTGAAAAGAAAATACCCAAAAATAAAATACCTAAACTATGAAGAAAAACTTCATAAAATGAAATTAAGTGACATATGTATGTTAGATGAATTTTTTTCTACATACATAGGATATATTTATCATTTAAATGAAACTCCTCAACAAGAGTTTTGGATACAAGGGTTTTTTTCTAAAATACCCTTTCTTTGGAACAATATAATATCTACAAAATACCAAGAGTTGTTGACATCTAGAGAAACTCTTAGACAACACAACACAGGAATGCTTAGAAGAGCATGTGCAGAATCTATGGAAAAGATCTGGGAAAATACTTCTGCTCAAAAGGAAATGAGTAGAAACTTAAAATCCTCTAGAATGGGCTACAACTATTACTCAAAATTCTCAGAAGATTTAAATTATATTTATGGTTGTCCACCCATTTATGACTGGAGGACATATGCTTCTAAAACCTATAAAAAAAACGAAGTCCAAGATATAAAATTTCTAAAAGAAAATGGAAACCCGAATTTAGAAAACAACAAAGGTTTAGGAAAAAGAAGTTTGTCAAAAAATATAATAAAAAGAAAGGTAAAAAACATTGTAGATGTTTTAAATGTAACAAAGAGGGACATTATGCAAATGAATGCCCAGTTAACATCAAAAGAGTTATTATTCCTAATATAGAGGAATACTCCATCAACATTGGAACAATTGATGAAATTTCTGATGACAATTATGTCTATGAAATTACATCTTATTACGACTCCACAGAGCCTGGATCTGAACGACCTTCAGATAAACAATTAAAAGGTTTTGACAAACTAAAAATTAATATGATTACAATGAACAAAACATTGACATAAATAAAGGTTATTCCTTTATTATCGTCTCTAAAACTTCCCAAAAACGAAAAAATATCCTCACCAGGATATGCAATCTACATGGGAAAAATGCTTAGACTTAAGCATTATCGAACTACAGAGATAACATTAGATCTAATCATTTTAATACCATTTGGATACTATGGGATACTACATAATATCCCATATCATGCCAAGAAAAATATCTTCATCACTCATGGGATAATTGAACCCATGACATATCAAGCACCAACAATCTTGATTAAAAATACCAGTCTAGAAGATCAGGATTATTTAATCAGACCAAACGATGCTATCGGAACACTAGTTATCCATAAATATGAAGATTTTCCCATCATCACATCTGAAACAGCCACAGATGATTCAGAGAATTCCGAAAAATATCGAGAATTTCGGGTCAATATGAATACACTTACTTCTGAGGAAGTAAATACCACAGACCTACATGATAGTGTAGGAGAACAATTTGAAATCATGGATGAAGACTTAGAAAAACTAAAAGAGGCAATACCTCATGGAGAAAAGAATGAGATTTATAAAGCCCCTTCTATTAAATCTCGTTTTCTCAATAAACACACTTATATTTTTGAACGTATGCAAGGAAATATAGAATTAAAAGGAGATGATGATTTATTATCCATCAGTCTTCTTAACAAAAGCAAAATGGAAAAGCTGAAAAGAAAATACCCAAAAATGAAATACATACACATTGGTATGATCCAATTAAAAATAACTGCTCTATTTCGTAGTGGAATAGATACACCAATAATGATCCTTTGTATGGACGAACGAATCATTAATAAACCACTTAGTAGCATAATTGGAGGAGCCAAATCCAATCTTGGTAATAGATTAAGTACCCTTTCTCAATTTGTGTTAGCCAATAATTGGCTAATTGCCAATCATTGGTATGTAAAGCATGGAAGCATCCATTAATTTTCTCAAAGAAAGCTGGATCTCATTCTTCGAGAGCTTTGTTATACCATTCTTTTGCCATAGTAGAGGCAAACATCTTTCCCTTTTCGAGAGTGCCATAAGAACTAATTTTCTGTTTAATCAAAACTTTAGCTGGTTGAGCTTGATCTTTCTCTTGTTGGGTTTGGGCTTTTAAATCAACCTTTTGGGTTTTTTATGCCTGTTGGGCATGAGGAGTTTCTGCCTTTTGTTTTTGGGCAGATGTCTCTACTTCAGCCTTTTGGGCCTTTGCTTTCTTAGGGAGAATTTCAGTAAATTCTCCTACCCTTTTCATTTTTTCTACAAAGTCTTTGAGAAATTTAAGATCTTCTTCATTCATGGTTTGCTAAGAAAATCAGCAACAATATTAGTAAAACCAAGAATATATTTAACATTGTAAGAAAATATTTCAAGGTATAAAGCAAGACGTATGCATCGAAGATTTTCTTCTGGATTGTTTATAGTCTTTTTTTGTAAAAATTGGGCAACATATTTGTTGTTAGTTTCTATAGTAAATACTCTATGGAGTAAATATATTTTGAGGCTTTTAATGGCTAATTTTATAGCCAATAATTCTTTATCATAAGTAGCATATTTACTTTGGGGTTTTGTAAATTTTCCTGAAGTATATGCTACAATCTCATTTGTATCAGACCAGAATAAATCTAAGGCATCTGTTTGTAATATAATTTGTTCATCTTCTGTTGGAAAATAAAGAATTTGCTTTTTTGTAACAAATTTTTTAATTTGTTTAATTTCTTTTTGTTCTTCTAAACTCAAAGAAATAGGGATTTTATCTATATTCCAACGACGAGGTTGTTTACCGTTAATCATTTTGTATTTGGCTTGTTCGGTTGCCAATTTGTTTTGTAAGGCTTTAATTTTGGAAGAAAGTTTAGGTATAAATTTTCGTCCATAGTTTAAGAGTCCTAAAAAACTTTGTAGCTATTTTAAACTGGTAAACTTTTTGGGAAACTCTTTAACTTTTGTATATATATGGTCTTGTAATTGTACTTGACCATTTTTTATTAGTTTTCCAAAAAAATCTATTTCAGTTTTGAATAATTCTATTTTCTTTGGACTCAAAATAATACCATGGTTTAGCATTATTTTGATAACATGTAAAAGGTGATCTTTATGTTCTTCCTCTGTTTGAGAAAAAACAAGTATATCGTTTATGTAAGCAACGACATAAGGTAAATGTCCAAAAATAGAATTAATCCATTTCTGGAATATTTGAGGTGCATTTTTTAATCCAAATGGCATAACTAACCATTCAAAATGCCCTTGTTGACAGCTAAAAGCTGTTAATTCTATTGATGTTTGGTTTGCAAGTTTGATTTGCCAAAATCCTGGTTTGGCATCAAATTTGCTATAGTATTTAGCACCTTGGATTTGTTTGATTAGGTGCTCAGCAATTGGTATAAAATAACCATCAAATTTTGTGCAAGAGTTTAACTTGCGATAATTGATGACCATTCGGGCCTTTCCACGCTTTATTTCTGCATGATTTTGTACTATAAATGCTGGAGAAGAATGTGAGCTGTGGCTTTTTTGTATTTATTTTAAATTTAACAGTTCCAGTATTTGACTATTAAATTCTTGTTTGTCTATTGGAGATACCATTATACTATTGACTCGTATATTGGTATTCTGGTATTATTCTTAGAGTTCTATAGAACAATAGCGAGGAGATTTATCCAACCATTTTAGAGGGTTATTCGAATATAAAGGTTCTAAGAGTTTGTGAACAGTTTCATCAAAAGGGGTTGCATTTGGAAGGTTATATGTATAGATTGGATGAATTGGAGGATTGGTATCGATGAAGGTATTGGTATCGATGAGAGTGGTTTTGGGTTTTTCACCACGCTGGGCTGCAGAAAAATAAAGGGGCAATGCGGGCAGGAAGATGGATACGAGGAATAACGTGTCCATCAAAGTCAAAGAAATGGGTATTAAAAGGAGTAAAATGGCGAAGATTGTCAAGCCCAAGCAAAAAATCAATATTGATGTCTAATGGTAATAATGCAAAGTTAAAGGTATAAGTATGAGGGTTGTTTTAAATATCTGGTATAGAGATGTTGAGGTTCGCTACTTTATGGGTAACAGGGACTTGCTTTCCCATAAAATTAGTTAGTGTTGTTTTGGTTTCTAATGGAAGCCAAAATTGTTTATGAATAAAAATTTGCTGAAGTAAACTAGCTTCAGCACCAGTGTCTACTAAAGCATGAAGTGTCACATCCTCATAATTAGGAAGATGTATAGTAATAGGAAGATATATATGTAATTGAGCTTTCTTCTTTAAATCCATTTAAGGAGGAGTAATAGATTTTTTATTTTCAAGAAGTCGCAAGGTACGACCTTCGACTGAATCTTGTACATGAATATGAAAGCTTGGTCTTGCTTCCAGAGGTTCAGATGTTTCTCCTTCTTCATAATGTCTCGGAAGACTTATCGAAGAAGAGATACGATTGATAGAATTTTTTGTAACGGTAGAAATTGTGTTGCCAGAAGCAATAAAATATTCTACTGGTATTTGAACTTTTGGTTTCAAGGTTTTTACAAAAAGTTGGATATCATTATCTAGCTTAAGACGTCGAATGTCCACGACCTTTGGTTGGATTGTTTTTCCAATCCCAACATTGAATAATTTTACAAAATTGTTTGGGGTGATGGATCTAAATGTGGAAGTATCATTTAGAGCCATGCAGTGTTCCCATTGTATACCTAGGATTTTTGATCCAGGTAGTAATTGTATTCCTTTTAGGCTTATTAATAATGTACAAGTCTTTTCAACATTTTGGTCATCTAGACTTATACAAGAATCAGGGTGAATATTTATTCCAAATAATCTATTAGCAAGATTGGATTTGGCTCCTCAAATTATGCTACTAAGTGGTTTATTAATGATTCATTCATTCATACAACCGATCATTATTGGTGTATCTATTCCACTACGAAATAGAATAGTTATTTTTAATTGGATCATACCTATGTGTAGGTATTTCATTTTTGGGTGTTTTCTTTTCAGCTTTTCCATTTTGCTTTTGTTAAGAAGACTGATGGATAATAAATCATCTCCTTTTAATTCTATATTTCCTTGCATACGTTCAAAAATATAAGTGCGTTTATTGAGAAAACGAGATTTAAAAGAAGGGGCTTTATAAATCTCATTCTTTTCTCCATGAGGTATTGCCTCTTTTAGTTTTTCTAAGTCTTCATCCATGATTTCAAATTGTTCTCCTACACTATCATGTAGGTCTGTGGTATTTACTTCCTCAGAAGTAAGTGTATTCATATTGACCCGAAATTCTCGATATTTTTCGGAATTTTCTGAATCATTTGTGGCTGTTTCAGATGTGATGATGGGAAAATCTTCATATTTATGGATAACTAGTGTTCCGATAGCATCGTTTGGTCTGATTAAATAATCCTTATCTTCTAGACTGGTATTTATAATCATGATTGTTGGTGCTTGATATGTCATGGGTTCAATTATCTCATGAGTGATGAAGATATTTTCCTTGGCATGATATGGGATATTATGTAGTATCCCATAATATCCAAATGGTATTAAAATGATTAGATCTAATGTTATCTCTGTAGTTCGATAATGCTTAAGTCTAAGCATTTTTCCCATGTAGATTGGATATCCTGGTGAGGATATTTTTTCCTTTTTGGGAAGTTTTAGAGACGGTAATAAAGGAATAATCTTTATTTGTGTCAATGTTTTGTTTATTGTAATCATATTAATTTTTAGTTTGTCAAAACCTTTTAATTGTTTATCTGAAGGTCGTTCAGATCCAGGCTCTGTGGAGTCGTAATAAGATGTAATTTCATAGACATAATTGTCATCAAAAATTTCATCAATTGTTCCAATGTTGATGGAGTATTCCTCTATATTAGGAATAATAACTCTTTTGATGTTAACTGGGCATTCATTTGCATAATGTCCCTCTTTGTTACATTTAAAACATCTACAATGTTTTTTACCTTTCTTTTTATTATATTTTTTGACAAACTTCTTTTTCCTAAACCTTTGTTGTTTTCTAAATTCGGGTTTCCATTTTCTTTTAGAAATTTTATATCTTGGACTTCGTTTTTTTTATAGGTTTTAGAAGCATATGTCCTCCAGTCATAAATGGGTGGACAACCATAAATATAATTTAAATCTTCTGAGAATTTTGAGTAATAGTTGTAGCCATTCTAGAGGATTTTAAGTTTCTACTCATTTCCTTTTGAGCAGAAGTATTTTCCCAGATCTTTTCCATAGATTCTGCACATGCTCTTCTAAGCATTCCTGTGTTGTGTTGTCTAAGAGTTTCTCTAGATGTCAACAACTCTTGGTATTTTGTAGATATTATATTGTTCCAAAGAAAGGGTATTTTAGAAAAAAACCCTTGTATCCAAAACTCTTGTTGAGGAGTTTCATTTAGATGATAAATATATCCTATGTATGTAGAAAAAAATTCATCTAACATACATATGTCACTTAATTTCATTTTATGAAGTTTTTCTTCATAGTTTAGGTTTTCACTCCATTCTGATCCAATAAAATTAGTAACTAGTAGTGAAACCAGCATTTCTATTACAGTTTGTTTATCTGTTTGTTGTAAGATTTTTTGACATCCATCTTTATTATTTCTTTCAAAATTTGTCAACCAAGATAGGGCATTTCCTTCCCAGTATGATGTAGTGAATTGTATATATTCTGAAACATTCATAATAGGAGGGAGCATAAATATAGTTCATTTTATTTTTTGAGTCCATTCTATACAATAGTCTTTAACTCTTTTATATGGTATAGTATCTATGTTTAAAGTGAGTCCCCAAGTAGAGGAGTCTCTCTTTTCTTCTAAGTGACGATTTTTATTTTTATTGTATGTATGCCAATCTGAGTGTTTACCATAATTTAACATGGATGAATATGAAGGAGTAGTATGAACTTGTTCTATATTATCTCCTTGAGATTCTTGCATGTTAACTTTGGGTGAAGGTGTTTATGGATTATAACCATGAGGACCAGGGAGATAGAGAGCACTTCTACTACTTTCTCCTCTTTCCATCCTAATGTTATAATCATTTTTTGATTGGTTTCTATAAAAATCTATAACTTCATGATTTTGTTCATAGAAGTTATAAAGTTTTTCACTAGTAATTTCTCTAGTGAGTTCTTTTTGTTGAAGTTCTAAGAACTCCAAGTAAAAGGATTTATCTAATTTTTGTAAATCCATAATAAAGTCTGTGGATTTTAACTTAACCATTATTGTTTGGTTAGTTTTGTTTGAACATAATAGTACTTAGATGTATTATTATGTTTGTGTTCTATATTCTGAATTTTATCTTTGATCTCCTTTAATAGATCAACGATGAAATTCAGTATTCCTACTATGGTAGGGTCATTTCCAACTGTGGTTGGTATGTGAATTATATGTTCATAATCTTGGATGTTTTCAGTAATATGACACTTGTAAGTATTATCGGGAATCAGTATGTTTTTTATTTTGAGTAGAAGTTTATGTTTTCTTAGTACTAGATAAGTTTGTAAGATGAGTTTTGATTTTTTAAGAGGCTTGTTCTTCTTTTGTATTATATATCTGTTTGGACCCACTATTTTACGGCTACATCTACCCTTCGAAAACCGCATGGTTCCCGTGGCTTTTTGGGGGAAGTTAGGGATTCTTACAAAGACCACCATCCCTAGTAAACTGCTACATAAAATAGGAGCACAGCTATGGTTCGTTTCCTACTCCATAGAGTAAAGAAAGATAATACAACCAAGAAGAAGAATCTTAAAAAAATCTAACTCATTGTACAAACAAATCTTTTAATAAGAAAACATAAACAAAAGCTTACTCAAACATAATATAAGGAGCAAACATAAAGTTTATTTCATAAAAAAACTTACAGTATAATTTGAGCACAAAACTCTGATACCAGTTTTACAGTGGCACACTAAGCTTAGTAGCTTTATACAAAAACTCTCAAAAGTAATTTATAAGAGTGGAGGTTTAAAATAGTGGAGGTAAGAAAGGAGAGCAAAGTGGAGATAGAAAGCAGAAAGAAAGAAAGCTTGAATTCTTCCGTTGCCTTTGCTCTGGAGAGTGTCTAAATTTATAGACCATGCTTGCTTCAGTTAGAAGCAAAAGAAAGGACCATTTCCTGTAGATATTGCTTCTGATAATTTCTCGACACTGTTGCATTTTACTGTTCACTATAGATCGTACACTATTACTGTTCACTGTAGATCGTACTTCATTTATTGGCCTTTGCTGTAGCTGAAAAAATTTTTTGAATGCTTCTGAAGGTGTTGAAAAGTGTTTGTAAAGTGATTTTTTATGGTCCCACCATGCTTCAATCTGTGAGGGCCAAAGCTTCCATTATTTCTTCATCCAATTCATTGTTTTCTAAATTGTATTCTGTGCGAGTAGCAAAGAATTCTTCTTTAGCTACTTGTCCTATTTTTCCCAATTTAATCTTTCTCAGAAACATTTGTATTTTCTTTTCTTTCTGAGCTAAATCTTCAGCCTCGTTGGCTAAAGTGTCCAGAAAACAGACTGTTTTCCCTCAATGAATTTATTTGGCTAGATATTTAGAATTGAAATCTAGCTTCTGAAAAAAGTCTGTAGCAGCATGCCATCGAGCTTCTTCTTCATTGAATAAGCTTGGTTTGAATTCTTCAAGTATTAGTGGAGTTCTGAATGTCTTACAAGCATCCATAACTAAATTGAAGAGTATAAATTGACATACTCTCGTTCTTCCTAGATAGTCCATATGCGAAAAACAAAAATAGTCGAGAATTTGGTAGAGTTAAGATTCAGGCTATTCTTGCAAATGACTGGAATAAAGCCTGTATAATCTTTGGGCTGTCTAGTATTAATATAAACTTCATGTACTAGTTCTTTTCTGAGATGGACTTGGTATTTGGGAATCTCATTGAACCAAGCTATTATTCTAGGCCTTTCAGTAATAGAATAAAAAACTTCTTGATTGAGGAACAATTGCTTTATTTTTGTTTCCTCAAGTTGCTTAAAGAATAAAAGCAACTTTTCTTCGTCCAAAATATTTTGCTGATATAGCTGAAGCATTTCCTGAACAGTAACTTCAGCCTCTAATTTTCTCATTTCTTCAGTCTTTATATTGAATAGATGTACTAAGGATAAGAAATCCTTAATACAAAAATGAATCAGATCAGAAGTATGGCTGTTAGCAAATAGTTCTGAGAGTGATCTAATCGACGAAAGTTGTTGTTCGAATTTTGCAAAGAGGAAGACTGGGTTGTTGTAGATCTGGACAATAATAATTCTAGGGTCTTCTTGTAGTTTTCTTCTTGATTATTCTATTGGACCATTGTTTGCTTCAGGCTTAAGTACCCTTTCTCAATTTGTGTTAGCCAATAATTTGCTGATCGCCAATCATTGTCTTGTAAAGCATGGAAGCATCCATTAATTTTCTCAAAGAAAGCTGGATCTGATTCTTTGAGAGCTTTGTTATACCATTCTTTTGCCACAGTAGAGGCAAACGTCTTTCTCTTTTCGAGAGTGCCATAAGAACTGATTTTCTGTTTAATCAAAACTTTAGCTGGTTGAGCTTGATCTTTCCCTTGTTGGGTTTGGGCTTTTAAATCAACCTTTTGGGTTTTTGATGCCTGTTGGGCATGAGAAGTTTCTCCCTTTTGGTTTTGGGTAGATGTCTCTACTTCGGCCTTTTAGGCCTTTGCTTTCTTAAGGAGAATTTCAGTAAATTCTCCTGCCCTTTTCATTTTTTCTACAAAGTCTTTGAGAAATTTAAGATCTTCTTCATTCATAGTCTGTTAAGAAAATCAGCAATAATATTAGTAAAACCAGGAATATATTTAACATTGTAAGAAAATATTTCAAGGTATAAAGCAAGACGTATGCGTCGAAGATTTTCTTCTGAAATCTTTATAGTCTTTTTTGTAAAAATTGGGCAACATATTTGTTGTCAGTTTCTATAGTAAATACTCTATGGAGTAAATATATTTTGAGGCTTTTAATGGCTAATTTTATAGCCAATAATTCTTTATCATATGTAGCATATTTACTTTGGGATTTTGTAAATTTTCTCGAAGTATATGCTACAATCTCATTTGTATTTGTTACTAAGACTCCATACCAGAATAAATCTGAGGTATCTGTTTGCAATATAATTTGTTCATCTTCTGTTGGAAGATGAAGAATTTGCTTTTTTGTAACAAATTCTTTAATTTGTTTCATTTCTTTTTGTTCTTCTAAACTCAAAGAAATAGGGATTTTATCTGTATTCCAACGACGAGGTTGTTCGTCGTTAATCATTTTGTATTTGGCTTGTTCGGTTGCCAATTTGTTTTGTAAGGCTTTAATATCAGAAGAAAGTTTAGCTATAAACTTTTGTCCATAGTTTAAGAGTCCTAAAAAACTTTGCAGCTGTTTTAAATTGGTAAAGTTTTTGGGAAACTCTTTAACTTTTGTATATATATGGTCTTGTAATTGTACTTGACCATTTTTTATTTGTTTTCTTAAAAAATCTATTTTAATTTTGAATAATTCTATTTTCTTTGGACTCAAAATAATACCATGGTTTAGCATTATTTTGATAACATGTAAAAGGTGATCTTTATGTTCTTCCTCTGTTTGAGAAAATCAAGTATATCGTCTATGTAAGCGACGACATAAGGTAAATGTCCAAAATAGAATTAATCCATTTCTGGAATATTTGAGGTGCATTTTTTAATCCAAATGGCATAACTAACCATTCAAAATGCCCTAGTGGACAGCTAAAAGTCTAGATGACCAAAATGTTGAAAAGACTTGTACATTATCAATAAGCCTAAAAGGAATACAATTACTACCTAGATGAAAAATCCTAGGTATACAATGGGAACACTGCATGGCTCTAAATGATACTTCCACATTTAGATCCATCACCCCAAACAAGTTTGTAAAATTATTCAATGTTGGGATTAGAAAAACAATCCAACCAAAGGTCGTGGACATTCGACATCTTAAGCTAGATAATGATATCCAACTTTTTGTAAAAACCTTGAAACAAAAAGTTCAAATACCAGTAGAATATTTTATTGCTTCTGGCAACACAATTTCTACCGTTACAAAAAATCCTATCAATCGTATCTCTTCTTCGATAAGTCTTCCGAGACATTATGAAGAAGGAGAAACATCTGAACCTCTGGAAGCAAGACCAAGCTTTCATATTCCTGTACAAGATCCAGTCGAAGGTCGTACCTTGTGACTTCTTGAAAATAAAAAATTTATTACTCCTCCATAAATGGATTTAAAGAAGAAAGCTTAATTACATATATATCTTCCTATTACTATACATCTTCCTAATTATGAGGATGTGACACTTCATGCTTTAGTAGACACTGGTGCTGAAGCTAGTTTACTTCAGCAAATTTTTATTCATAAACAATTTTGGCTTCCTTTAGAAACCAAAACAACACTAACTGGTTTTGTGGGAAAACAAGTCCCTGTTACCCATAAAGTAGCAAACCTCAACATCTCTATACCAGATAAGTTTTACATCGGCACACAAAGCTTAGTAGCTTTATACAAAAACACTCAAAAGTAATTTACAAGAGTGGAGGTTTAAAATAGTGGAGGTAAGAAAAGAGAGCAGAGTGGAAATAGAAAGCAGAAAGTAGAAAGAAAGAAAGCTGGAATTCTTCCGTTGCCTTTGCTCTGGAGAGTGTCTAAATTTATAGACCACGCTTGCTTCAGTTGGAAGCAAAAGAAAGGACCATTTCCTATAGATATTGCTTCTGATAATTGCACAACACTATTGCATTTACTGTTCATCGTACACTGCTCACTGTTCATCGTACCCTGTTCACTGTAGATCGTAGACTGTTACTGTTCACTGTAGATCGTACTTCATTTATTGGCCTTTGCTGTAGCTGAAAAAATTTTTTGAATGCTTCTGAAGGTGTTGAAAAGTGTTTGTAAAGTGATTTTTTATGGTGCCACCATGCTTCAATCTGCGAGGGGCAAAGCTTCCATTGTTTCTTCATCCAATTCATTGTTTTCTGAATTGTATTCTATGCGAGTAGCAAAGAATTCTTCTTTAGCTGCTTGTCCTATTTTTCCCAATTTAATCTTTCTCAGAAATATTTGTATTTTCTTTCCTTTCTGATCTAAATCTTCAGCCTCATTGGCTAAAGTGTCTAGAAAACAGACTGTTTTCCCACAATGAATTTGTTTGGCTAGATATTTAGAAGTGAAATCGAGCTTCTGAAAAAAGTCTGTAGCAGCATACCATCGAGCTTCTTCTTCATTGAATAAGCTTGGTTTGAATTCTTCAAGTATTGGTGGAGTATCTGAATGTCTTACAAGCATCTATAACTGAATTGAAGAGTATAAATTGATATACTCTCGTTCTTCCCAGATAGTCCATATGCGAAAAAAAAACATTGTCGAGAATTTGGTAGAGTAAAGGTTCAGGCTATTCTTGCAAATGTCTAGAATAAAGCCTGTATAATCTTCGGGCTTTCTAGTATTAATATAAACTTCATGTACTAGTCCTTTTCTGAGATGGACTTGGTATTTGGGAATCTCATTGAAGCAAGCTATTATTCTAGGCCTTTCAGTAGTAGAATAAAAAACTTCTTGATTGAGGAACAATTGCTTTATGTTTGTTTCCTCAAGTTCCTTAAAGAATAAAAGCAACTTTTCTTCGTCCAAAATATTTTGCTGATATAGCTGAAGCATTTCCTGAACAGTAACTTCAGCCTCTAATTTTCTCGTTTCTTCAGTCTTTATATTTAATAGATGTAATAAGGATAAGAAATCCTTAATATGAAAATGAATCAGATCAGAAGTATGGCTGTTAGCAAATAGTTCTGAGAGTGATTCAATCGACGAAAGTTGTTCGAATTTTTGCAAAGCGGAAGACTGAGTTGTTGTAGATCTGGACAATAATAATTCCAGGGTCTTCTTGTAGTTTTCTTCTTGATTGGTCTGTTGGACCATTGTTTGCTTCAGGCTTAAGTACCCTTTCTCAATTTGTGTTAGCCAATAATTTGCTGATCGCCAATCATTGGCTTGTAAAGCATGGAAGCATCCATTTTTTATTTGTTTTCTTAAAAAATCTATTTTAATTTTGAATAATTCTATTTTCTTTGGACTCAAAATAATACCATGGTTTAGCATTATTTTGATAACATGTAAAAGGTGATCTTTATGTTCTTCCTCTGTTTGAGAAAAAACGAGTATATCGTCTATGTAAGCGACGACATAAGGTAAATGTCCAAAAATATAATTAATCCATTTCTGGAATATTTGAGATGCATTTTTTAATCCAAGTGGCATAACTAACAATTCAAAATGCCTTTGTGGATAGCTGAAAGCTGTTAATTCTATTGATGTTTGGTTTGCAAGTTTGATTTGCCAAAATCCTGATTTGGCATCAAATTTGCTATAGTATTTAGCACCTTAGATTTGTTTGATTAAGTGCTCAGCAGTTGGTATAAAATAACCATCAAATTTTGTGCAAAAGTTTAACTTGCGATAATGATATCCAACTTTTTGTAAAAACCTTGAAACCAAAAGTTCAAATACCAGTAGAATATTTTATTGCTTCTGGCAACACAATTTCTACCGTTACAAAAAAATCCTATCAATCGTATCTCTTCTTCGATAAGTCTTCCGAGACATTATGAAAAAGTAGAAAAACAGAAGGAACAAATGGAGTAGAAGAAGAGGAAGGAGACGAAGAAGAATTAGAAGAAGAAGATGATGATGATGATGAAGAGGAAGAAGCAAAGGAAGAAGAAGAGGGTGAAAAAGAAGACGAGGAGGAATAAAAAGAAGAAGAGGAAGAAGAGGAAGAAGAGGAAGGGTAGGAAGAAGATGAAGAAGAAGAAGAAGAAGAAAAGGAAGAAGAAGATGAAGAAAAGAAGAAGAAGAAGAACAAGAAGTTGATTCATCATCATCATCTTCTTCTTCTTCTTCTTCTTCATCTTCTTCATCTTCTCTTCTTCTTTTTCTTCTTCTCCATCTCCACCTTCTTCTCTTTTTCTTCTTCTTCTTCTTCATCTTCTTCATCTTCTCTTCTTCTTTTTCTTCTTCTCCATCTCCACCTTCTTCTCTTTTTCTTCTTCTTCTTCTTCTTTTTCTACTTTTTCTTCTTCCTCTTCTTCTTTCTCTTCTTCTTCTTCTTCTTTTTCTTAGTATTACTCTTCTTCTTATTCTTAGTCTTCTTCTCCTTCTTCATCTTCTTATTCTTCTTCTTCATCTTCTTCTTCTTCTTCTTCTTCTTTTTCTTCATCTTCCTCTTCTTCTTCTTCTTCTCATTCATCTCCCTCTTCTTCTCCCTCTTCATTTTCTTCTTCCTCTTCTTCTTCTTTGCCTGCTTCGTCTTCTTCTTCTTCTTCTACTCTTCTTCCTCTTCTTCTTCTTCTTCCTCTCCTCATTCTTCTTCTTCATCAACTTCTTCTTCTTCTTCTTCTTCTTCATCATCTCCTTCTTCATTTTCATCTTCTTCTTCTTCTTATTCTTCTTCTTCTTCTTCTCGTCTTCTTCTTCTTACTTTTCCTTACCAGTGTAACCATCATCATCTTTTCTTCTTCTACTTTTTCTTCTTCTTCTTCATTTTCATCTTCTTCTTTTTCTTCTTCAGCCTCTTCTTCTTCTACTTCTTTATCTTCTTCTCTCCTTCTACTTCTACTTCTACTTCTTCTTCTTCATCTTCTTCTTCTTCTTTATCTTCTTCACCTTCTTCTTCTTCTTCTTCTTCTTTTTCTTCTTACCTCATCCTTCATGTTCTTCTTCTTCTTCTTCTTTTTCTTCACCTCCATCTCCTCCTTCTTAATCATCTTCTTTTTCCTCTTCTTCTTCTTCATCATCTTCTTCCTCTTCCTCTTTTTCTTCATTGTCTTCTACTTCCTCTTCTTCTCTTCCTCTTTCTTTTCTTCTTCTTCTTCTTCTTCTTCTTCTTCTTTTCCTTCTTCTTCTTCTTCTTCTACATCTTATTCTTCTTCTTCTTCTTCTTCTTCTTTTTCATTTTCTTCTTCTTCTTTGTCTTTATCTTCTTTTTACCCGTTTTTGTTTTCTTCTTCCTCTTCCTCTTCTTTTTCTTCTTCTTCTTCGTCTTCTTCTTCTTCTTAGTTTTCTTCTTCTGCTTCTTCTTGTTCTTCTTCTCCTTTTCTTCTCCTTCTCCTTCTTCTACTTCTTCTTCTTGTTCTTCTTCTTCTACTTCTTCTTCTTGTTCTTCTTCTAGTTCTTCATCTTCTGCTTCTTTTCCTTCATCTTCTTCTCCTTCTCCATCTTCTTCTCCTTCTTCTTCTTCTTCTACTTCTTCTTCTTCTTCTTCTTCTTCTTCTTCATCTTCCACTTCTTCTTTTTCATCTTCTTCCTCTTCTTCTTCGTCTTCTTCTTCTTCCTCTCTTTCTTTTTCTTCTACTTCTTTCTTCTTCTTATTCTTCTTCTTCAAGATCATCTTCTTCTTCATCTTCTTCTTCTTCGTCTTCTTGATCTTCTCTTCTACTTCATTTTTGTCTTCTTCTTCTTCTTTTACTTTTTCTTCCTCTTCTTCTTCTTCCTCTTCTTCACCTTCTTCTTCGTCTTTTTCTCTTCTTCTACATCTCCTTCTTCTTCTTCTTCTTCTTCTTCTTCCTCTTGTTCTAGTTCTTCTTCTTCTTCTTCTTCCTCTTCCTTTTCTTCAACTTCTTCCTCGTTTTCTTCTTCTTGTTCTACCTCTTATTCTTCTACTTCATCTTCTTCTTCTTCCTCTTCTTCTTCTTCTTCTTGTTCTTCTTCTGCTTCTTCTTTTTCTTCTTCTTCTACTTTTTCTTCTTCTTCTTCTTATTCAACTACATCTTCCACTTCTTCTTCTTCTTCTTACTCTTCCTTATTATCATCATCATCTACATCTTTTTCATCTTTTTTCTTTTTCTTCTTCTTCTTTGTTTTCGTCTTCTTCTTCTTTTTCCTCTTCTTTTTCCTCTTCTTTTTCTACTTCTTCTTCCTTTCCTCTTCTTTGCCTTCTTCTTCTTCTACTTCATCATCATCTTCTTTGCCTTCTTCTTTGTTTTCCCCTCCTTCTTCTTCTACTTATACTTCTTCTTCTTCTTGTTCTCATCCGTCTTGTTTTGGTTCTTCTTCTTCTTCTTCTATTTCTTCTTTATCATCATCTTCTTCTTCTGCATCATCATCATAATCATAAACGTCATCATCATCATCTTCTTCTTCTTCTTATTCTTCGTCTTCGTCTTCTTCTTCTTCTACTTCTTCTCCACCTTCTCCAAGTCCACCTTGCTCTTTTCTTCTTCTTCCTCTTCTTCTTCTTTGACTTCTTCTTCAACTTCTTCTTCTTCTTCTTCTACTTCTTCATCTTCCTCTTCTTCTTTGTCTTAGTCCTCTACTCCTACTTCAACTTCTTATTCTTCTTCTTCATCTTCTTCTTCTCCTTCTTTTTCTTCATCTTCTTCTTCTTCTTTTTCTCATTCATCTTCTTCTTCTTCTCCATCTTCGTCTTCTTCTTCTTCTTCTCCTTCTTCTACTTCTTCTTTTTGTTCTTCTTCTTTATCTTCTGTCTTCTTGTTGTTCTTCCACTTCTAATTTTTTTCTACTTTTTCTTCTTCTTCTTTTCCTCCCTCTTCGTCATCTTCTTCTTCTTTGTTTTAACTTCTTCATCATCTTCTTCTTCTTCTTCTTTTTCTTCTTTTTCTACTTCTTCACCTTCTTCTTTTTGTTCATCTTCCTCTTCTACTTCTTCATATTCGTCATTTTCTTCTTCTTCAACTTCTTCTTGTTGTTCATCTTTTACTTCTCTTTCTTCTTCTTCGTCGAATTCTCCTCTTTTTCCTATTTCTTCTTCTTCTTATCTTCTTCGTCTTCTTCTTCTTCTACTTCCTCTTCTTTTTCTTATTGTTCATCTTCTTCTTCTTCATTTATTTCTACTTCTTCAACTTCTTCTCATTCTTCTTCTTAGACTTCTTCTATATCATCTTCTTCTCTATCTTCTTCTTCTTCTTCTTCTTCTTCATCTCTTCCTCCTCCTCCTCTTCTTCTTCTTCTTCTTTTTCTTCCTCTTCATCTTCTTATACTTTTTCTTTTACAACTTCTTCGTCTTCTTCTTCTTCATCTTCTTCTTTGTCCTCTAGTTCTTCTTCTAATTCTTCTTCTTCTACTTCTTCTTCTTCCTCTTCTTCTTCAACTTCTTCTTCTTCTTCTTCTTCATTATCATCACCTTCTACTTCTTCCTCTTCTTCTTCTTCTTCTTCTTCTTCTTCTTCTTCTTCTTCTTCTTCTTCTTTGCCTCCTTTTTCTTCTTCTTCTTCTACTTCTTCTTTGTCTTCTCCAACCTCTTCGATATCTTCTTCTTTTTGTTGGTCTTCTTCTTCTTCTTCTTCTTCTTCTTCCTCTTCTTCTTCTCCTTCTCCTTCTTCTTCCACTTCTTCATCTTCTTCTCCTTCTTTGCTTTCTCCTTCTCCTTCTTCTTCTTCTTCTTCTTCTACTTCTACTTCTACTTCTCCTTCTTTTTCTTCCTCTTCTTCATCTTCTTTGTCGTCTTCTTCTTCTTCTTCTTCTTCTTCTTCATCTTCATCATCATCTTCTTCTTTTGCTTTTTCTACTTCTTCGTTTTTTCCTTCTTCTTCTTCTCCTACTTCATCGTCTTCTTCTTCTTCATTTCTACGTCTTCGTCTTCTTTTTCTTCTTCTTCTTCTTTTTCTTCTTCTTCCTTTTTACTTCTTCTACTTCATTTTCTTCTTCTTCCACTTCTTCATCTTCTACTTTTTTTTCCTCTTCTGCTTCTTCTTCTTCTTCTTCTTTAACTTTTATTTCACTTTCTTCTTGTTCAACTTCTTCAGCTTCTTCTTCTTCCTTCTCTCCTTCTTTTTTGCATTTTATCTTCTTCTTCTTCTTCTACATTTTTTTATCTTATTCTTATTTATCTTCCTCTTTTTCTTCTTCGTAATCTTTAATTTCTTCTCCATCTTTTTCTTTGATTTATTCTTCTGCTTCTTCTTCTTCGACTTATTCTTCTTCTTTTGCTTCTTCTCCCTCTTCTTCTTCTTCTTCTTCTTCTTCTTTTCCTTCGCCTTCCTCTTCTTCTTCTTCCCCTTCCTTTTCGTCCTCTTCTTCGCCTTCTTGTTCATCATGCTTTTATTTTTCTGCTTCCTCATCTTCTTCTTCACCTTCTTCATCTTCTACTTATTCTATTTCTTCTTCTTCCTCCTCCTCTTATTCTTCTTGTAAGACTTTTCTTCTATGTCTTCTTCTTTTGTACCTTTTTCTTCTTCTTCTTCTTCTTTCTCTTCATCTTCTTTTTCTTCTTCTTCATCTTCTTCATCATCTTCTTCTTATTATTCTTATTATTATTCTTATTCTTCATCATCTTCTTCTTCCTCTTCTCCTTCTTCTTCTTGTTGTCTTCTTCTTCTTTTTCTTCTTCTTCTTTTTCTTCTTCTTCTTTTTCTTCTTCTTCGTCTTCTTCTTCATCTTCTTCTTCTACATCATTTTCTTTTTAATTTTCGTCTTCTTCTTCGTCATCTTCTTCTTCTTCTTCTTCGTCTTCTTCTTCTTCTTCTTCTTCTTCTTCTTCTTCCTAATCTTCTTTCTTTTCTTTGTCTGCATCTTTTCTCTTCTTCTTCGTCTTCTTCTTCTCCTACTTCATCTTCTACTTCATCTTAAGAAGAAGAAAATGAAGAAAAAGAAGAAGAAGAAGAAGAAGACGAAGAAGAAGGATAAGATGAAGAAGATGATGACGAAGAAGAAGAAATAGAAGAAGAAGAAGAAGAAGGAGAAGAATGAGAAGCAGAATAAGAAGAAGACGAAGAAGAAGTAGAAGAAGAGGAAGAAGTGTAGAAAGGACAAGAAGAAGAAATAGAAGAAGATGATGAAGAAGTAGAAGAAGAGGAAGAAGAAGGAGAAGAAGATGAAAAAGAAGAAGAAGAAGAAGACGAAGATGAAGAAGAAAAAGAAGAAAACAAAGAAGTAGAGGAAGAAGAAGAACAAGAAGAGGAAGACAAAGACGAAGAAGTAGAAGAGGAAGAAGAAGAAGAAGTGGAAGAAGTAGGAGGAGGAGAAGAAGAAAAAGAAGAAGAAGAGGATGATGATGAAGAAGGAGAAGAAGAAGAAAAAGAGGAAGAAGATGGTGAAGATAGACAATAAGAAGAAGAAGAAGATAAAAGAAGAAGAAGATAAAAGAAGATAAAAGAAGAAGAAGGAGAAGGAGAAGAGGGAGGAAAAATAGAAGAAGAAAAAAAGAAGAAAAAGATGAAGAAGAGACAGAATAATAAAAATAATAATAATAATAATAATAATAAGTAATAATAATAACAAGAAAGAGTAGAAGAATAGGAAGAGGAAGAACGAAAGAAGGAGAAGAAGAAGTACAAGAGGAAGGAGAAAAGAAAAAAGAAGAAAAGGTGGAAAAACGAAGGGGAAGTAGAAGAAAGAGAAGAAGGGGAAGAAGAAGAAAAAGAAGTAAGAGAAGAAGAAGAAGAGGGAAAAGAAGAAGAAAAACGGGAAGAAGGTGAAGAGGAAGTAGAAGAAGAAGAAGAAGAAAAGACGAGGAAGAAGAAGGTGAGAAAGAAGAAGAATAATAAGAAGGAAAGAAATTGAAGAACAAGAATAAGAAGAAGAAGTAGAAAGAGAAGAAGAAGGAGACAAAGAGGAGGAGGAAGAAGATGAAGAAACAATGGAAGGCAAAGAAGGAGAAGAAAGAGAGGAACAAGAAGGTGAAGAAGAAGAAGAAGAAAAAGAAGAATAATAAGAATAAGAAGAAGAAGAAGAAGAAGAAGAAGAAGAAGAAGTAAAGAAAAGAAGAAGAACAACAAAAAGAGAAAGAAGAAGGAAAAATGGAGGAGAAGAAGAAGAAGAAGAAGAAGAAGAAGAAGAGGAAGAGAAGAGGAAGAAGAAGAAGAAGAAGAAGAAGAAAAACAAGTTGAAGAATAAGAAGAAGAGAAAGAAGAATAAGAAGAAAGGGAAAAGGATGAAAAAGAAGAAAAAGAAGAAGGAGATGATGATGATGATGATGATGATGATGATGAAGAGAAAGAAGAAAAAAAGGAAGTACAAGAAGAAGAAGAAGTAGAACAAGAACAAGAAGATGAAGAAGAAGCAATGGAAGTAGAGGAAGAAGAAGAAGAAGAAGAAGAAGAATAAGTACTAGAAGAAGAGAAGAAGATGAAGAAGAAGAAGAAGAAGAAAAGTAGAATAATAAGAACAAGCTGATGAAGAAAATGAAGAAGAAGAAAAGGAAAAGAAGAAGAAGAAAAGGAAAAGAAGAAGAAGAAGAAGACGAAGCAGAAGCAATTGAAGAAGAAGAAGAAGTAAGAAAAGAGAGAAAAAGAAGAGGTAGAAGAAGAAGAAGAGGAAGAAGAAGAAGAAAAAAAAGGAGAAGAAGAAGAAGAAGAAAAGGAAGAACGAAAGTAAAAGTATGAGAAGAAGAAGAGAAGAACGATAAGAAGAACAAGAAGGGGGAGAAGAAGAATAATAAGAAGAAGAAGAGGAAGAACATGATTAAGAAGAAGAAGAAGAAGTCGAAGAAAAGGAAGAGGAAGATGGATGAGGAGAAGAAGAAGAAATCAAAGTAATGGAAGAGGAAGATGGATGAGGAGAAGAAGGAGTGGAAGAAGAAGAAGAAGAGAGGAGGAAGGGGAAGATGAAGAAGATATGGAAGCAGAAGAAGAAGAACAAGAAGGAGAAAATGAAAAGAAGAAGAAGAAGAAGAAGGAGAAAATGAAGGAGAAGATGAAGACGCTGAAGAAGTAAGGAAAGAAGAAGAAGAAGAAGAAGAAGAAAAAGAAGCAGAAGAAGATGATGAAGAAGAAGAAGTAGTAGAAGAAGAAGAAGAAGAAGAAGGAGAGGAAGAAGTGAAAGAAAAAGAAGAAGAACAACAAGAAAAAGAAGAAGAAGAGTTAAAAGAAGAAGAAGAAGAAGAAGAAGAAGAAGAAGAAGAAGAAGAAGCTGAAGAACAAGTAAGCGAAAGAAGAAGAAGAAGAGTAAGAGGAAGAAGAAGAAGAAGAAAAAGAAGAAGAAGAAAGAAAGAGAAGAAGAAGAAGAAGATGAAGAAGAATGTGAAGAAGAAGAGGAAGAAGAACAAGATGAAGAAGAAGAAGAATAAGAAGAAGAAGAAGAAGAAGAAGAAGAAGAATAAGAAGAAGAAGAAGAAGATGAAAAGAAGATGACCAAGAAGAGGATTAAGAAGGAGAAAATGTAGGAGGAGGAGAAGAAGAAGAAGATGATGATGAAAAGAAGGAAGAGAATAAGAAGAAGAAGAAGAAGGTGAAAAAGTTTAAGAAGAAGAAAAAGATGAAAAAGAAGAAAAAGAAGAAGGAGAAGAAGAAAGAGAAGGAGAAGGAGAAGAAAAGAAGAAGGAGAAGAAGAAGAAGAAAAGAAGAGGAATAAGAAGAAGAAGAGGAAGAAAAAGATGATGATGAAGAAGAAGAAGCAGAAGAAGGATAAGGAGAAGAAGAAGAAGAAGAGGTGCAGGAGAAGAAGAAAAGGAAGAGGACGAGGAGGAACAAGAAGAAGAAGAAGAAGTTGATGAAGAAGAACAAGCAGAACATGAAGAAGAAGAAGGATACTAAAATGAAGAAGAAGATGATAATGAAGTAAAAGAAGAAGAAGTGAAAGAAATAGAAGAAGAAGTGGAAGAGGAAGAAGTAAAGGAAGAAGAAGAAGAAGAAGAAGAAGGAGAAAAAGTAAGCAAAAGAAGAAGAAGATGAGTAAGAGGAAGAAGAAGAAGAGGAAGAGGAGGAGGAGGAAGATGAAGAAGAAGAAGATGATGAAGAATATGAAGAAGAAGAAGAAGAATAATAATAATAATAATAATAATAATAATAATAATAATAAGTAGAAGAAGAAGAAGAAGAAGAAGAAGAAAAAGAAGAAAAAGAAGAAAAAGAAGAAGAAGAGGAATAAGAAGAAGAAGAAGGGGAGGAAGAAGAAGAAGGAGATGAAGAAGAAGAAGAAAACAAAAGAAGAAGAACAGCAAAAAGAGGAAGAAGAAGGAAAAAATGGAGAGAAGAAGAAGAAGAAAAGAAGAAGAAGAAGAAGAAGAAGAAGAAGAGGAAGAAGAAGAGAAAGAAGAAGAAGAAGAAGAAGAAAATCAAGTTAAAGAATAAGAAGAAGAGAAAGAAGAGTAAGAAGAAGGGGAAAATGAAGAAGAAGAAGAAAATGATGATGAAGATGAAGAGGAAGAAGAAGATATGGAAGAAGAGGAAGAAGAAGAAAAAAAGGAGAACAAGAAGAAGAAGAAGAAGTAATGGAAGTTGAGGAAGAAGAAGAAAAAGAAGAAGAAGAATAAGTAGTAGTAGTAAAAGAAGAAGAAGAAGAAGAAGAAGAAGAAGAGGGAAAGTAGAATAAGAAGAATAAGCTGAGGAAGAAGAGGAAGAAGAAGGAGAAGAAGAAGAAGGAGAAGTAGAAGCAGTTGAAGAAGGAGAAGAAGAAGTAAGAAGAGAGAGAAAAAGAAGAGGTAGAAGGAGAAGAAGAGGAACAAGAAGATGAAAAAAAAGCAGGATAAGAAGAAGAAAAGTAGGAAGGAAAAGAAAAAGTAGGTGAAGAAGAAGACGAAGAAGTTGTTGTAATTGTAGTATTCATAGTAGTTGTAGTAGAAGATGAAGAAGTAAAAGAGGAAGAGGAAGAAGAAAAAGAAAAAGTAGCAGAAGAAGAAGAAGAAAAAGGAGTAGGAGAAAAAGAAAAAGATGGAGGAGAAGAAGTAGAACATGAAGAAGAATAGGAAGAAGACAAAGAAGAAGAGGAAGAACAAGATGAACATGAATAAGAAGGAGAAGAGGAAGAAGAGAAAGAAAAAGAAGAACAAGAAGATGAAGAACAAGAAGTAGAGGAGGAGGAAGAAAAAGAAGAAGGGGAAGAGACAGAAGAAGAAGAAAAGGAAGAAGAAGGAGAAGAAGAAGAAGAAAATGAAGACAAAGAAGAAGAAGAAGAAAAAGAAGAAGATGAAGAAGATGAAGACGAAGTTGAAGAAGAAGTGGAAGAAGAAGAAGAAGAAGAAGAGGAACAAGAAGAAGAGGAAGAAAAAAAAAGTACAAAAATAAGAAGAGTAAGAAAAGGAAGAAGAAGAAGAAGAAGAAGAAGAAGGAAGAAAAAAGTAGATGTTGAAAAAGAAGAAGAATCATAAGAAGAAAAAGTAAGAAGATGCATTAGAAGAAGAGGAACACGAGGAAGAAGAAGAAGAAGAAGAATAAGAATGAGAAGAGTTTGAAGAAGAAGATGAAGAAGAAAAAGAAGAAGTAGAAGAAGAAGAAGAAAATGAAGACAAAGAAGAAGAAGAAGAAAAAGAAGAAGATGAAGAAGATGAAGATGAAGTTGAAGAAGAAAAAGAAGAAGAAGAGGAAGAAGGACATGGTGACAATGAAGAAGGAGAAGTTGAAGAAAGAAAAGAATTAAGAGGAAGAAAAAGAAGAAGAGGAAGAAGAACAAGAATAAGAATAAGAAGAAGAAGAAGCAGGAGAAAAAAAGAAGGTGAAGAAGAAGGAGAAGAAGAAGGAGAAGAAGTAATAGTAGTAGTAGTAGAAGAAGGAGAAGAAGAAGAAGAAGGTGAAGAAGAAGAAAAAGAGGCTAGAGAGGTAGGGAAAGAAGAAAAAGAAGGAGAAGAAGAAAAAGCTGACGAGGAAGAATAAATAAGAGGAAGAAGAAGAAGAGGAAGAAGATAAAGAAGAAGAAGAAGAAGAAGAAGAAGAGTTATTAAGAGAAGTATAAGTAGGTCAAGCAGAAGGAGAAGAAAAAGAAAACGAAGAAGAAGAAGAAGAATAATAAGAAAAGGAAGAAGAAGAAGTAAAAGAAGAAGAAGAAGAAGATGATGAAGATAGTAAGCAATAGATGAATAAGAAGAGTAAGAGGATGAATAAGAAGAAGAACAAGAAGAAAAAGAAGAAGAAGAATAAAGAAGAAGAGGAAAAGGAAGACGAAGAAGAAGGTGAAGAAGAAGAAGAAGTAGAAGAAGAATAAGAAGAAGAAAAAGAATAAGAATAAGAATAAGAAAAAGAAGAAGAAGAAGAAGAAGAGAAAGAAAAAGAAGAAGAAAAAGAAGAAGAAGAAGAAGAAGAAGAAGAAGAAGAAGAAAAATAAGAAGAAGAAGAAGAAAAGAAGAAGAAGAAGAAGAGCAAGAAAAGGAAGAAGAAGTATCAATAATAGTAGTAGTTGGAGTAGTAGAAGAAGTAGAAGAAGAAAAAGAAGTAAAGGAAGAAGAAGAAAAATAAAAAGAAGAAGAAGAAGAAGAAGAAGGAAAACGAATAGGAGAAAGAGAAAAAGTAGGAGGAGAAAAAGAAGAAGTAGAACATGAAGATGAATAGGAAGAAGGAGAAGAACAAGATGAACATCAAGAGGAAGGAGAAGACGAAGAACAGGAACAAAAAGAAGAAGAAGAAGAAGAAGAGGAGGA
>JAIUJO010000697.1:12500-197500 GCA_023846275.1 Vanilla planifolia
TATACTCTACTCTACTCTACTCGAGCCTAGCCTAGCTTAACCAAGCTCTATTCTACTCTACTCTTCTCTAGTCTAGTCTAGTCTACTCTAATCTATTCAAGCCTAGCCTTGCCTAACCTAGCCTGGCCTAGCCTAACCAAGCTTTGCTCTACATAACTCTATTATACTCTACTCTCGTCTACTAGATTCCACTCTACTCTCCTCTACTCTATTATGCTATTCTCTACTCTGCTTTAGTCTACTCCACTTTGCTCTTCTCTACTCTTCTCTGCTCTACTCTTCTCTGCTCTGCTCCACTTTGCTCTCATTTACTCTACTCTGCTCTTCTTCACTCTGCTCTACTCCACTCTACTTTGCTCTGCTCGACTCTACTCTACCCCCCTCTCTTCTCCTCACCTCTTCTCTCCTCTCCTCCTACCTCTTCTCCTTTCCTTTCCTTTACTGCATTGTACTCTACTCTGCTCTAACCTAGCCTCGCCTACCCTATCTTAACGTAGCCTAACCAAGCTCTACTCTACTCTACTCCACTCTACTCTACTCTTGCCAAGCCTACCTTAGCCTATCATTGTTTTGCTCTACTCTACTCTACTATTCTTTACTCTACAC
This sequence comes from Vanilla planifolia, assembly GCA_023846275.1. Classification (NCBI taxonomy): domain Eukaryota; kingdom Viridiplantae; phylum Streptophyta; class Magnoliopsida; order Asparagales; family Orchidaceae; genus Vanilla; species Vanilla planifolia. The sequence continues at coordinate 13,107 of JAIUJO010000697.1, forward strand.
TACTCTGATCTACTCTTCTCTATGTTACTCAACATTGCTTTGTTTTGCTCATCTTCTATGATTTGCTCTACTCTCCTATCTTCTCCTCAACTCTACTTTACTCTACTTTACTCTACTCTACTCTACCTTGCTCTAATCTTCTTTACCACACTCTAGCTTAGCCTTACCCAGTATAGCCTAATTGAGCTCTACTCTACTCTACTCTACTCTATTATACCCTACCCAACTCTACTCTACTCTACTCTTCTTTAGCTTACCATAGGCTAACCTAACTCTACTTTGCTTTTCCCTACTTTGCTCTCCTCTACATAGCTTTACCCGACTTTACTCTACTCTGCTCTATGCTGCTCTACTCTACTGTGCTCCACTATGCTATGCTCTGCTCCACTCTGCGATACTCTACTATGCACTATTCTAGCCTAGCCTAGCCCAACTTAACTTAGCTCTACTCTACTTTACTCTACACTAGTCTACATTTACATAGCCTAGCCAAGCTAAACCTAGCATAACCTTACCTAGCTTTACTCTAATATACTTTAATTTACTCTACTTTCCTCTATTTTGCTATCCTCTACTCTGCTATACTCTACTTTGCCATACTCTACTCTACTATGTTCTTCTCTACTCTACTATGCTTTGCTTTGCTCTTCTCTACTCTTCTAGACTCTACTTTACTTCACTCTGCTTTGTTCAACTCTATTATACTCTACACTATTCTAGCTAGCCTAGCCTAATCAAGCTCTACTCTACTCCAATTAGCTCTATTCTACTCTACTCTTCTCAAGCCTAGCTTATCTTATCCTAGCTTACCTTAGCCTAGCATAGCTTAACCTAGCTCTACTCTACTCTACACTACTTTACTATACTCTACATTATTATACTCTACTCTATTATACTCTACTCAATTATACTATAACCCAGCCTTGCCTAGCCTACCCTAATCTCGCTCTACTCTACTCTACTTTACACTAGCCTAGCTTAGCCTAGTCAAGCATAGCTTAGCCTAACCTAGACTAACCCAACTCTACTTTGTACTGCTTGCTCAGCTCTAGACTTTTTTGCTTTGCTCTACTCTGCTTATCTCTGTTTTGCTCTGCATTGCTCCACTTTGCTCTACTCTGCTATGCTCTACAATGTTCTACTCTATCATTTTCTACTCTACTCTGCTCTAACAAATCCTATCTTAGCTTAACGTAGCTCTACTCTAGTCTGCTCTACTTTGCTCTGGTCTGCTCTAGTTACCTCAGTTCTGTTCTACTCTACTCTTCTTTGCTCTACTCTACTCTACACTACTCTAAGTTAGCTTAGCCTAGCCTAACCTAACTATACTCTACCCTATTTTGCTCTAAACTACTCTACTCTGCTTAGCTCAACTTAGCTTAGCTCAACTCAACTCAGCTCTACTCTGCTCTTCTCTACTCTATTATGCTTAGCTCTATTCTTCTCTACTCTCTTCTACTACTATGCTTTGCTCTACTATATTGTACTCTACTCTACTGTACCCTACTTTACTCTACTATGCTCTACTCTACTTTAACATAGTTTAGCCTTGGTTAACTAAGCCTTGCCTAATCTAGCTCTTCTCTACTCTACTCTACTCTACCCTACTCCACTATACTCTACTCTAGCTTAGACTAGCCAACATACCCTAACCTAACCTAGATCTACTCTACTTTACTCTACTCTACTCTAACTTAACCTAGCCTAGCCGTACACAACCTATCTCTACTCTACTCTAGTTTACTCCACTCTACCCTACTCTACTTTAACTTAGCCTAGCCTAGCTTCGTTTAGCTTAACCTAGCTTTGCTCTACTCTTTTCTGCTCTACTCTACTCTTCTCTACTCTACTCTGCTCTACTATATTATAATCTACTCTATTGTACTTTAGCCTAGCCTAGCTTATCCTAACACTACTCAACTCTACTCTTCTCTAATCAACTCTGCTCTACTCTACTCTAACCTAGCCTAGCATGACCAAGCTCTACTCTACTCTACTCTACTCTACTCTTCTCTTCTCTGATATGCTCTACTCTATTATACTCCACACATTCTACTTTAGCCTAGCCTAACCTACCCTAGCTTTACTTTACCGGACTCTACTCGACTCTAGCCTAACCTAGCCTAGCCAAGCCTAATCTTATCTAGCCTAACCTGGCCTTGTTATACTCTATTTTAACCTACTCTACTCCACTCTACTCTCCCCTAGCCAAGCTAGGCTCACCTAGGCTCTGCTCTGCTCTGCTCTGCTCTGCTCTGCTCTACTATACTCTAGTCTACTCTTCTCTTCTCTGCTCTACCCATCTCTGCTCTATACTACTCTTCACTTCCTCTACTCTCCTCTACTCTACTTTGCTATGCTCTTTGTTGCCCTACCCTACAATACTCTACCCCACTCTATTCTACTCTACTCTAGCCTTACCTAGCCTAACTGAGCACTACTTTGTCATACTCTACTCTACTTTACTTTAGCAAAGCATAGCCTTGCCTAACTTGGCTCTACTCAACTGTACTCTAGCATTGCATAGCCTAGGTAAGCCTAACCTAGGTTTAATCTACTCTACTCTATGCTAGCCTAGCCTACTTTAGCTCTACTTAGCTTTGCTCTATTTTCCTTTGTTCTACTCTACTATTCTCTATTCCACTCTACTCTGCACTACTCTGTTCTACTCTACTTGACTCTACTCTATTATTCTCTAGTCGAGCCTAGCATAGCCAACCATAATCTAGCTTTACTCTACTCAGATCAACTCTACTCTACTTAACTCTGCTCTACTCTACTTTAACCTTGCCTAATCTAACCTACCCAAGCCTAACTTAGCTTAGGTTAGCCTAGCTTAACCAAGCTGTACTCTACTCTACTCTACACTAACCTAGCCTAGCATAACATATTCTAACCTAGCTCTACTCTACTATATTCTAACCTTGCTTAGCCTAACCTAGACTATTCTAGCTCAGTTCAGCTCTACTCTACTGTACTCTGCTCTACTCCACACTACTCATCTTTACTTTACTCTACTCTACTCTTCTCTACTCTACTCCACACTACTCTTCAGCCTAGCCTAGCCTTGCCTTGCTTACCATAGCTTAGCCTAACCTAGCCTAACCTAACAAAGCTCTACTCCACTCTCCTCTCCTCTCCTCTACTCTACTCTACTAAACTCCACTCTAGTTGACTAAAACATACCCTAGCCTAGCTAAGACATACCTAACACTACTCTACACAACTCCACTCTATTCTACTTTACTCTAGCCTAGCCTTGGCAATCTTAGCTCTTCTCAACTATGTCCTACTCAACTTTTCTTTGCTCTGATTTGCTCTACTTTGTTCTACACTGCTCTACTATGTTTTGCTCTTCTCTGCTCTACTTGACTCTGCTATGCTTTACTCTTCTCTACTCTACTCTACTCTAATATACTTTATCCTTGTTTAGCAAAGCATAGTGTATCCTAACCGAATGTAACTTTACTCTACTCTCTTCTACACTACTCTTCTCTACTCTACTCTACTTTAGCCTAGCTTAGTCTTGTCTAGCCTAATCAAGCCTAGCCTAGCCTTGTCGAGCCTAACCTAGCCCTACTCTACTTACTCTACTCTATTCTACTCTACTCAACTCTACTATACTCTACTCAACTCTAACTTAGCCTAACCTAGCCTAGCTAAACCTTGCACTACTCTACTCTGCTCAACTCTACTCTACTCTAGCCTAGTCGAGCCTAACCTAGCTTTACTCTACTCTGCTCTGCCCTGCTCTACTTTGCTCTGCTCTACTCTACTCTGCTCTACTCTACTTTATTATGCTCCACTGCACTCTAATCTACTCTACTCAAGCCTTGCCTAACCTAACTGAGCTTTACTCTGCCATAATCTACTCAGCTCTACTCTAGCATAGCGTAGCCTAGCCAACCTTAGAATAGCCAATCCTAGCCTAACCTTGCTCTACTCTACTCTACTCTACTCTTTGCTACTAATCTCTAGCCTCACGTAGACTAGGCAAGCCTAAGCTAGCTCTATGCTAGCCTTGCCTGACCTAGCCTAACTTACCTCTACTCTACTTTTCTCTACTCTATTATGTTATTCTTTGCTCGACTCTACTCCGCTTTGCTCTCTTTTTCTCTACTTGACTCTACTCTATTATTTTCTAGTCGAGCCTAGCATAGTCTAACCTACCCTAGACTAACTTAGCGTAGCCTAGCCTAGCTTAACCTAGCCTTACTCTACTTTGCTCTATTCTACACTATTCTATTCTACTCTACACAACTCTACTCTACTTCACTCCACACTAACCTAGCCCAACATAACCTAATATACCATAGCCCTAATCTACTATATTCTAGCCTTCCTTAGCATAGCCTAACATAATCTAGCTCAGTTCTGCTCAGCTCTACTCTACTCTTCTCTAACGTTGCCTTGCCTAGCCTAGCCTGACTTAGCTCTACTATAATCTACTCTAGCATAGCCTTACCTAACCTCATTCTGCTCTAATCTACTTTGCTCTACTCTGTTCTGCTCTACTCTACTATGCTTTGCTTTGTTCTGCTCTGCTCTACTCTACTCTAATCTACACTGCTCTACTCTACTCTACTCTACTCATCTCTAGCCTAGCCTATCCTAGCCATGCCTAACCTTGCACTACTTTACTCTACTCTCCTCTACTCCACTCTACTCTACTCTACTGAACTTTGCTCCACTCGACCCAAACATAGCCTAGCTTAGCAAAGCCAAACCTAACACTACTGTACTCTACTCTACTAAGCTCCACTCTACTCTACTCTACTTTAGCCTTGCATAGCCTTACTATCCTAGCTCTTCTCTACTCTGTCCTACTATGCTTTTCATTGCTCTGATATGCTCTACTCTACTCTACTTTACTCTACTCTTCTTTGCTCTTCTCTACTCCACTCAGCTCTACTCTACTCTACTCTACTCTACTTTAGTCCACTTTACTCTACTCTACTCTATCCTAGTTTAGCATACCATACAATAGCTTAACCTAATGTAACGTTACTCTCTTCTACATTACTCTTCCCTACTCTACTCTACTTTAGCTTAACTTAGTCTTGTCTAGCCTACTCTAACCTAGCCTAGCCTTGGCCAACCTAACTTAGCTCTACTCTACTTTACTCTATTCTACTCTACTCTACTCTACTCTACTATACTCTACTCTACTCAATTCTAACATAGCCTAACCAAACCTGGCTCTACTCTACACTGCTATACTCTACTCTGCTCTAACCTAGTCAGGCCTAACCTAGCTCTACTCTACTCTGTACTGATCTGCTCTACTCTACTCTGCTCGACTCTACTCTCTCTGCTCAACTATACTCTAGCCAAGCCTAGCCTAACCTAGCTCTACTCTACTTTACTTTACTCTACTATACTTTATCATACTCTGCTCTACTCTAATCTACTCTATTCTTCTCAACTCTTCTCCAGCCTAACCTAACCTAGCCTAGCTTAACCTAGCTCTTCCATACTCTACTTTACTCCACTCTACTTCACACAACTCTACTCAAACGTAGCTTAGCCTAGCAAAGCTTAGCCTAGCTCAACCTAACTTAGCTTTACTCTGCTCTACTCTACTTTATTCTACTCTACTATACTCTACTCTACTCTTTTTTACTCTACTCTACTCTCTCTTTTCTGCTCTTCTCTATTTTACTCTATTATACTCATCTTTGTTCTGCTCTACCGCACTCTACTCTACTCTACTCTTGCTTGGCCAAACCTGATCGAGCTCTACTCTACTAAAATTTACTCAACTCTACTCTCCTCTTGTTTTGCATAGCCTAGCCAAGCCCACACTAGCCTAGCCTAGCCTAACCTAGCCTTACTCTACTTACTCAATTGTACTAAACTATACTATGCTCTACTCTACTTTATTCTACTCTACTCTACTCTATTCCACTCTATTCTACTTTACTGTACTCTATTCTACTCTACTCTAACTTAGCTTAACTTATCTTAACCTAGCTCTACACTACTCTACTCTAGCTTAGCTTAGCCTTGTCAAGCTTAGCTTAGCCTAGAATAACCTAACCTAACTCTACTCAACTTTTTTTCTCTGCTCAACTTTACTCTACTCAGTTCTACTATGCCTTACTCTATTCTACTCCACTCTGCTCCACTCTACTCTGCTTTACTCTGCTCTACTCTAACCTAACCTTGCCTAACATAGCCAACCTAGCTCTACTCTATTCTACTATGCTCTACTCTGCTTAGCTCAACTCATCTTTATTCTACTATGCTCTATAATGCTCAGCTCTGTTATGCTCTACTTTGCTCTACTCTGATCTGCTCTATTCTTCTCTACTCTAACTTGGTCTTGCTTAGCATTGCAAAGCCTAGCTCTATTCTACTATACTCAGGTCTGCTCTACTCTACTCTATTCTACTCTACACTACTCTACTCAACTCTGCTATACTCTACTCTACTCTGATCAAGCCTAGCTTAGCATTGCCATGCCTAACTTTGTTCTACTTTACTCTACTCTACTATACTCTTCTTTATTCTACTCTATCCTACAATACTTTAATTTACTTTATCCTAGCCTAGCTTTTCTTAGCCTCCCTATCCTAGCCTAACCTTGCTCTACTCTCCTCTCCTCTCCTCTATTACACTCTAATTTACTCAAACCTTGCAAGGCCCAACCTATCTCTACTCTACTCTACTCTACATGCTCTGCTCTACTCTACTTTGTGCTTCTCTACTCTACTCTACTCGATTCTACTCTACTCTACTCCACTCTAACCTTGGCTAGCCTAGCCTAACCTAACTCTACTCTACTCTAGCCTATCGTACCCTTTCCTAGCTTAGCCTAACCTAGCTCTAATCTACTCTACTCTACTCAACTCTACTCTACTCTACTCTAACCTAGGTTAGCTTAACCTAACCTAGCTTTACCCTACTCTACTCTACTCATTTTTTTCTCAACTATACACTGCTCTATTCTACTATTCTTTGCTCTTCTCTACTCTACTCTCCTCTCCTCTCCTCTAATCTACTCTACTTAACTCTACTCTACTCTACACAAAACCACTCTAACCTAGCCTAGCCTAGCCTAGCCTTTCCTAACTCTATTCTTCTATACTCTACTCTACTCTACTCAACTCTAGTCTACTCTATTATACTATACTATACTTTATTCTACTCTATGTTAGCAACTCTAGCCTAGCCTAGCCTAGGCTAACCTAACATAGCTTTGCTCTGGTCTACTTTACTCTACTCTGCATTTCTCTACTCTACTCTACTCTATTCTTGTCTACTCTACTCCACTCTACTCTTCTCTACTCCACTCTACTCTACTGTACTCTACTCTGGCCTAGCCTAGCCTAATCTAGCCAACCCTAGCCTAGATAAGCCTAACATAGCTCTACTCTACTCTATTATACTCTACTATACAATACTCTACTCTAACTTAACCAAGCCTTGCCAAGCCAAACCTAACTTTACTCTTATCTAATCTACTCTAGCCTAACTTAGCTATACTCTACTATACACTACTCTATTCTATTATGCTTTACTCTACTCTACTCTACTCTACTGTACTCTACTCTACTCTACTCTACTCTAACCATGCCTAGTCTAACCTTACCTAACTTAGCTCTACTCTATTCTATACTACTCTACTCTACTCTTATATAGCCTAGCTTAACCTAGCCTAGCCCAACCTAACTTACCTAAACTCAACTCTACTCTACTCAATAATGCTATAGTCTACTCTCCTCTACTCTAGTCTACTATACTCTATTCTATTCTAACCTAGCCTAGCCTAGCATAGCTAAACCTAACTCTACTCTACTTTCCTCTATTTTGCTTTACTGTGTTTTTCTCTATTTTGCTTTACTTTGCTCTATTCATCTCTATTCTACTCTACTCTGCTCCACTTTGCTCTACTCTACTATGCTTTATTTTGCTCCACTCTACTCTACGCTAGCCTCGCCTTGCCTAGCCAAATTTACCTCTACTCTACTCCACTCTACACTGCTCAACACTACTCTACTCAAGTCTGCTCTGCTCTACTTCATTCTACCCTATTGTACTCTTACCTAGCATAGCCTAACCAAGCTCTACTCTATTCTACTCCACTCTACTCTATTGTACTCTACTCTAATTTAGCCTAGCTTAGCCAAACCTTACTCAGCTAGCTTACCTAACCTAACTTAGCTATACTCTACTCTACTCTATTCTACTCTACTCTACTATACACTACTCTACTGTACACTACTCTACTTTACTTTACTTTAATCTACTCTACTCTACTCTAACCTAGCCTGACTTAGCTCTTCTCTACTCTACTCTATTCAAGCCTAGCTTAGCCAAGCCTGGCCTAACCTAGCCTAACCTACTTCTACTCTTCTTTGCTCTATTATGCTTGCCCTAATATGCTCTACTCTATTCTTCTCTACCCTAATCTACTCTACTCTATTCTACTCTGCTCTACTTTGCTCTACTCTGCTCTAATCTATGATATTATACTCTATTGTATATTAGGCTAGCCTAGCTTAACCTAACTCAAGTCTACTCTACCTTACTCCACCCTACCTTACTCTACTCTGCTCTATTTTAGCCTACCATAGCCTAGCCTAGCCCAGCCTAGCTTAGCCTAGCCTAACCTAGCCTAATGAAACCTAGCCTATCATTGCCTAACCTAGCTCTACTCTACTCTACTCTACTATACCCTAATCAACTCTACTTTACTCTACTCTTCTCTAACCTGGCCTAACTGAGCTTTTCTCATCTCTACTCTACACTACTCTCCTTTGCTCTACCTTACTCAACTTTGCTCTACTCTACTCTACTCTAGTCTACTCTACTCTACTTGATCCTAGCTTATCCTAGCTTAGCTCTACTCTATTATACTCTACTCTTCTCTACTCTAGCCAATCCTAACCTAGCCTAGCCTAACATAGCTCTACTTTACTTTACTATACTCTACTAAACTCTACTCTACTCTACTATACTCTACTCCACTCTAAACTAGCCAAACCTAACCACTCTATTCCTCACCTCTTTACTTTACTCTACTCTACTCTCGCCTTGCCTAGCCAAGCTTAACCAAGACTAACCTAGCCCTGCTTTGCTCTACTATACTCCATGCTACTTTGCTTTGCACTATTATGCTGTACTCTACTCTACTCTACTACACACTTCTTTAGCCTAGCTTACCCTATCCTAACCTAACCTAGCTCTATTCTATTCTACTCTACTCTACTCTAGCCTAGCTTAACATAGACTAGTCTAGCTTAATCTAGCTCTTGTTTGTTCTACACATCTCTACTTTGCATTGCTGTACTCTGCTTTGCGTTGCTCTTCTCTGCTATGCTCTACTCTACTCTTCTCTACTCTACTCTACTCTACTCTAGCCAAGTCTAGTTTACCCTAACATAGCCTAGCATAACCTTGCTCTACTCTAATCTACTCTACTCTATTCTAGCCATTCCTAGTTTACCCTAGCATAGCCTAGCATAACCTTGCTCTACTCTAATCTACTCTACTCTACTATACTCTCCTCTATTCTAGCCAAGCCTGGCCAAGCCGAACATAATCTATCCTAGCTCTACTCTGCTCTACTCTTCTCTTCACTACACCATTCTACCCACTTTGCTCTGCTTTGCATTGCTCTGCTCTACACTCTTGTACTCTGCTCTGTTCTACTCTACTCTACTCTCCTCTCCTCTACTCTACTATACTCTACTCCACTTTACTCTACTCTATTTTATTTTACTCTACTCTATTATACTCTACCCTACTCTACTCTACTCTACATCACTATACTCTACTATACTCTACTCTAGCTTAACCTATCCTAGCCTAGCCTTACTTAACTCTACCCTAATCTAGCTACTCTACTTTACTCTACTCTAGCCCAACCTAGCTTAGCCTAGCCTAGCCTATCCTAGCCTCGCCAAGCCTAACCTAGCTCTACTCTATTCTACTCTACTCTACTTCACTCTACTCTGCTTTAGTCTAGTCTAACCTAGCCTGGCCTAGCCTAATAAGGGTTTACTATACTCTACTCTATTTACTCTTACCTAGCATTGCCTAACCTAGCATTGCCTACCCTTGCTTAGCTTAGCTTAGCTTAAACTAGCTCTGCTCTGCTCTACTTTACTCTGCTATGTTCAGCTCTACTAAGCTCTTCTAAACTCTGCTCCACTTTACTTAGCTTTACTTTACTCTGCTCTACTCTATGCTCTAGCCTAGCCTAACCTGGCTCGAATGTACTCTACTCTATCTTACTCCAGCTTTACCCAGCCTATCCTATCATAACCTAGCTTAGCATAGCCTAACCAAGCTCTACTCTACTCTAATCAACTCTGTTCAGCTCAGCTCTACTTTACTCAGCCTATCTATGTCTAGCCTAGCCTGACCTAGCCTTGCCTAACTTGGCTCTATTATTCTCAGTTCTGCTTTATTCTACTCTTCTCTACTCTACACTAATCTGCACTACTTTACTGTATGCTACTCTGCTTTGCTCTACTATGTTCTTCTCTATTTTACTATACTCTACTTTACTCTAGCCTAGCCCACTTTTGCCTAACCTAGCCTAGCCTAAAATAGCTCTACATTATTCTACTCTACTCTACTCTACTCTAGCCTTGCCTTGCTTACCCTAGCATAGCTTAACCTAACAAAACCTAACTCTACTCTACTCCACTCTATCCAACTATACTCTACTCTACTTTACTCCACACTACTTTAGCCTAGCATAGCTAGGCTTAGCCTACCCTACCCTTGCCTATCCTAGCCTAACTTTGCTTGACTCCACTTTACATTACTATACTGTACTCTAACTTAGCCTAGCCTAGCCCATCCTAAATTAGCTCAACTCTACTCTACTCTACTCTAATTTACTCTTGTTTACTCTAGCCAAGCCTAGCCTAACATATCTCTACTCTGGTCTACTCTACTCTCCTCTACTCTACTCTGCTTTATTCTCCTACGTTATACTCTGCTCTACTCTTCTCTATTTTACTATGCTTTAGCTTGCTCTTCTCTAGTCTGCTCTTGTTTGCTTTAGTTTAATCTAGCCTAGCCTAACCTAACCTTGCTCTACTCTACTCAACTCTATGCTACACCACTCTACTTTACTCTACTCTAGCCTAGTATAGCCTAACCTTTCTCTATTATACTTTGCTCTGCTCAACTCTTCTTTACTCTACTTTTCTTTACTGTCTTTGCTTTCCTCTTCTCTGCTAATCTCTTCTCTGCTCTGCTCTATTGTGCTCTACTCTGCTCTACAGTTCTCAATTTTGCTATGCTTTACTCTGCTCTACTCTCCTCTCTGGTCCTTTCATCTTCTTTACTCTACTCTACTCTACTCAACTCTTCTCTATTCTACTCTATTACACTCTACTCTACTCTATTCTACTCTATTCTACTCTACTCTACTCTACTCTACTCTACTATACAGTAGCCTAAATAAGCCTACCCTAGCTTAGCCAAACCTTGCTCTACTCTACTCTACTCCACTCTACTCTACTCTAGCCTAGCCTACCTTAGCCTAACCTAGCTCAACTTTATCTACTCTGCTTTTTTTTGCTCTTCCCTGTATGGCTCTACTCTGCTCTTCAATGCATTGCTCTTCTCTACCCTAACCTACTCTGCTTGCCTAAGCTCTCCTCTCCTCCCCTCTACTCAACTCTACTCTACTCTACTCCACTCTACTTCTCTTTACTCAACCCTACTCTTTTCTTCTCTACTCTACTCTACTATACTCTACTCTAACATAGCCTAACCAAGCTCTACTCTACTCTACTCTACTCTACTCTAACCTATCCTAGCCTTACCAAACCTAACATAACTCTACTCTAATATTTCCTAACTTAGCTCTTCTTTACTCTACTCTACTCAGCTCTGCTCTGTAATGCTCTACTTTGCTCTACTCTACCCTACTATGCTCTACTTTGCTCTACTCTACCCTACTATGCTCTACTTAGTTCTCTCCTATTGTACTGTAGCCTTGCATAGCCTAACCTAGCTCTACTCTATTCTACTCTACTCTATACTACTCTACTCTACTCCACTATAGCCTGGCTTAGCCTCACCTAACCTACCCTTGCCTAACCTAGCCTATCCTAGCCTGACCTAGTTCTGTTCTATTATACTCTACTTTATTCCACTTTACTCAACTATACTTTGCTCTGCTCTAAAATAGCCTAGCCTAACCTAACCTAGCTCTACTCTACTCTACTCTACTCAAATCAGCTCTACTCTACTCTACTCTAATCTACTATAGCCTAACATAACAAAACTTAACCTAGCCTAGCTTGAACTAGCTCTATTATACTCTTCTTTGCTCTACTCATTTTTTTATACTCTACTATGCTCTGCTCTACTCAGCTCTACTCTATTCTACTCTACTTTGCTCTACTCTCCTCTCCTTTACTCTACTTTACTTTGCTCTACTATACACTACTCCACTCTAATCTAACCTAGCCAAGCCTAGCTTACCCTAACCTAACAATACTCTTTTCTACTCTACTCTTGTCGATTCTACTCTACTCTAATCTAACCTAGCTTAGCCTAACCTAAACTAATCTAGCTTTGCTCAAGTCTACTCTACTTTACTCTACTATTCTCTACTCTGCTCTACTCTATTATTCTCTACTCTACTCTTCTCTACTCTTCCCTAAACTACTCTACTATACTCTATTCTAGTCTAGCATAGCATACCCTAACCTAGCTCTACTCTACTCTACTCTACCCTACTTTACTCTACTCTACTCTACACTACTCTAGCTTAGCTTAACCTAGCCTAACCAAGCCCTTTTCTTCCATACTCTACTCTACTTTGCTCTGCTCTACTCTGCTTTTGTCTACCCTGCTCTACTCTTTTCTACTCTACTCCACTCTGCTCAATATGCTCTATCCTAGCATAACATAATCGAGCTCTACTCTACTCTACTCTACCCTAGCTAGCTTAGCCTAACCTAGGCAAGCTTAGCCTAGCCCAGACTAAACGTAGCTCTTCTCTACTTAAATCTACCATACTTTATTCTACTCTACTCTACTCTACTCTACTCTACCCTACTCAACCCTACTCTAGCCAAGCCTAGCCTACCCCAGCTTAGGCTAGCCTAATCTTGCTATACTCTTTTCTACTCTACTCTACTCAACCCTAATCAAACTTAGCCTAGCCTAACATTGCCTAACCTTGCTCTACTCTACTCTTGTGTTGCCTAGCCTAGCCTAGCCTACCTTAGCTTGTCCAAGCTTAGCCTTGCCAAGCCTAATCTACTCTACTCTACTCAACTCGACTCTACTCTTCTATAACATAGCCTAGCCTAGTCTAAATAAGCTCTACTCTACTTTACTCTTCTCAAGCCTACCCTTACTTAGCCAAGCCTTGCCTTGCCTAGCCTAACCAAACCTAGCTCTATTCCACTCTTCTCTACTATGCTCTGCTTTGCTCTATACTTCTCTTCTCTATCATACTCTACTATGCTCTACTCTACTCTGCTCTACTCTACTTTTCTTTGCTTTTTATTCTAGCCTAGCCTAGCATATCCAAGCCTAACCTCGCTCTACTCTACTATAACCTAGCTTAGCCAAGCCATCCATATCCAAGCTTAGCCTTGCTCAATCTAGCATAACTTAACTCTACTATGTTGTACTCTACTATGCTCTACACCACTTTACTCTACTATATTCTACTTTATTACACTTTATTCTACTCTACTCTACTCTTTTTTAACATAGCCCATCTTAGCCTAACCTAGCTCTTCTCTACTCTACTATTGCTGAGCCTAGCATTGACTAGCCTTGCATAACCTTGCTCTACTCTACTCTACTGTGCTCTGCTATACTTTGGTCTACTATGCTCTACTGTACTCTACCATGCTCTACTTTTCTTTGCATTATACACTAGCCTATCATAGCTTAGCCAAGCCTAAACTAGCTCTACTCTACTCTTCTCTACTCTACTCTACTACAACCTAGCTTAGCCAAGCAACCATAGCCTAGCCTAACCTTGATTAACCTAGGGTAACTTAACTCTACTATACTGTACTCCTCTCTGCTCTACTCTACTTTACTATGCTTCACTCTACTCTACTCTTATCTAACTTAGCTTAACCTAGCTTAGCATAACCTAGCTCTTCTCGACTCTATTATAGTCGAGTCTAGCGTAGACTAGCCTTGCCTAACCTTGCTCTACTCTACTCTAATCTTCTCTGCTCTACTTTTGTCTGCTATGCTCTACTATACTCTGCTATGCTTTGCTCCACTATACTCTACTCTACTAGAGCCTAGCCTAGTTTAACTTGGCTCTACTCTACACTACTCTACTCTACTCTACTCTTCTCTACTCTACTCCACTGACCTCTATTACACTCTAGCTTAGCATAACTTAGCGTTGCTTAGCCTAGGCTAGCCTAACCTAGCTCTACTCAATTTTACTTTTTTATATTCTACTATGCTCTACTTGACTCTACTCTACTCTGCTCTAACATAGCTTAGCCTAGCTTAGCTTAACCTAGCTCTATTCTTCACCACGCAACTCTACTCTTATCTAGCATAGCCTAGCTTATCCTACCCTAACCTAGACTAACATTGCTCTACTATAATCTACTTTACTCTCTGCTCTACTCCACTCTGCTTTGCTCTATTCTGCTCTACACTTCTTCACTCTATCTCAATCTACTCTGCTCTGATTTGCTATACTCTAATCTACTATACTATACTCTAGCCTAGCTTAGTCTAACATTACGTAACTCTACTCTACTCTACTCTACTCTACTCTACTCTACTTTACTCTACTCCACTCTACTCTACTATACTCTACTCTACTCTACTCTTCTCTAACCTAGCCTAACTTAGCCTAGCCTAACCTTGCTCTTCTCTACTCTATTATAGACTAACATAATATAGCCTAAAATAACTCTACTCTACTCTAGTTTACTCTACTTTATTCTACTCTACTCTACTCTAACCTAGCCTAGCCTAACGTTGACTAGCCTAGCCTAGCCTAGCCTTGCCTAACCTTGCTCCATTATACTTTACCATACTCTACTATACACTACTATATTATACTCTACTCTACTCTACTCTAACCTAGCCTAGCCTAACTTAACCTAACCTAGCTCTACTCTACTCTTCTTTTCTCTACCTTACTCTTCTCTACATAGCTTAGCTTTGCTCATATCAGCTCTGTTATGCTCAACTATGCTCTACTCTGTCTTACACTTCACTACTTTGCTCTGATATGCTTTACTCTACTTTGCTCTGCTCTACTTTACCTTATTATACTCTACTCTACTCTAGCCTTGTTTATTCTAGCTTAGGTGAGCCTTGCCTAACCTAGCTCTACTCAACTCTACTTTACTCTACACAACCCTACCCTACTCTACTCTAGCCTAGCCTAACCTAACCTAGCTCTACTCTACTTTACCCTAGCCTACTAAACTTTAATCTACTCAACTCTGCTCTACTCTAATCTACTCTAACTTAGCCTAACCTAGGCTAGCATAACAACACTACTCTACTCTAACTAGACATGCTTAGCTTAACCTTGCTCTACTCTACTCTGCTTTACCTTATTTGCTCTACTCTATTCTATTATGCCCTACTCTATTCTAATCTACTTTTTTGTACTTTAGCCTAACCTAGCTTAACCTAGCTATTCTCTACTCTACTCTACTCTACCCTAGCCTAACCTAGCCTAGCCTATTCTTGCCTCGCTAGCCTAAACTAACCTAGCTCTACTCTACTCAAGTCTTCTCTACTCTCCTCTACCCTAACCTCTCTTGCCTAAGCTAGCTTAACCTAGCTTTACACTACTTTACTTTGCTCTACTCTGTTATGCTCTACTTTGCTTTGCTCTACTCAACTCTACAATGCCCTACTTTGCTCTACTTTACTCTACTTTGTTCTGCTTTGCTCTATTTTGCTCTCCTTTGCTCTGCTCTACTACGCTTTACTCTGCTCTTCCCTACTCTACTCTACACTGCTCTACTATGCTCTACTCTACTCTCTCTACTCTACTCTCTCTACTCTACTCTACTCTAGCCTAGGTTAGCCTAACCTATCCTAACCTAACTCTGCTCTACTCTACTCTACTCTAGCCTAGCCTGGCCCAGCCTAGCCTAGCCTATCCAAGCTCTACTCTACTTTACTTTACTCTACTCTACCCTACTTTAATCTACTATATTCTAGTCTACTATAATAGCTTAGCCTAGCCTAACCATGCTTTACTTTACTTTACACTACTCTACTATAGTCTACTCTGCTAACCTCTAGCCTAGCCTAACTTAGCTTTACTCGGCTCTACTCTTCTTTGCTCTGCTATGCTCCACTCAATTCTGCTTTGCTCTAATCTACTCTACTCTACCCTTCTCTTTTGTGCTCCAGCTTAGCTTAGCCTAACTTAGCTCCACTAAACTCTACTTTTCTCTACTCTACTCTACTCTTGCTTAGCCTAGCCTACCTTAGCGTATCCTACCCTAACCTTGCCTAGTATAACCTAGCTATACTTTACTCTACTTTATCCTAATCTACTTTCTACTCTACTTTATTCTACTCTACTCTACTCAAACTTAGCCTAGCCTAGCTTTGGCTGCCCTAGCTCTACTCTGCTCAACTCATCTATGCTCTGCTCCGTTCTACTCTCCACTTTTTTCTACTCTTCTCTGCTCTGCTTAATACTACTCTATTCTTCTCTACTTTTCTCTGCTCTACTCTACTCTACTCTACTTTATTCTACTCTTCTCTACTTTGCTCTTTTATACTCCACTCTGCTCAACTCTACTCTTCTAAACTACACTCTACTACAGCCTTATTTAGCCTAGCCTAACATAGCTCTACTCTACTCTACTCTACTCTGCTCTATTATAATCTCCTCTACTCTAGCCTAGCCTAACCAAGCTATGCCTTGCCTAAATTAGCTCTACTCTACTTTACTCAGCTCTACTCTACTCGACTCTAATCTACTATATTTACTATACTGTAACTTGTCCTAGCCTAACCAAGCCTAACCTTCTTATAGACTACTCTACTCTACTCAACTCTACTCTACTCTAGCCTAGCCTAACTAGCTTTTCTTTACTCAACTCTTCTCTGCTCTGCTTTGCTTAGCTCAGCTCTACTCTACTCTACTCTACTTGACTATACTCTTACTTAACCTAGCCTAACCTCACTCTACTCTACTCTACTCTACTCTATTATACTGTTCTCTACCCTAGCATAGCCAAACCTAGCAAAGCATATCCTAGCATTCCC
This sequence comes from Vanilla planifolia, assembly GCA_023846275.1. NCBI lineage: Eukaryota > Viridiplantae > Streptophyta > Magnoliopsida > Asparagales > Orchidaceae > Vanilla > Vanilla planifolia. The sequence continues at coordinate 30,327 of JAIUJO010000697.1, forward strand.
AAGCCTAACTTAGCTCAACTCTATTCTACTCTACTCTACTCCACTCAACTTTACTCTAACCTACCCTAGTCAATCCTAGCCTAACCTCGCACTACTCGACTCAACTCTTCTCTGCTCTAGCCTAGCGTAACCTAGCTCTGCTCTACTTCATTATAGTTTGCTCTACTCTGCTCTACTCTACTCTACGTTGCTCTACTCTACTTTGCTCCACTTTGCTCCACTCGACTCTTCTATGCTCTGCTCGGCACTACTCTGCTCCGCTCTACTCTACTCTGCATTTCTCTACTTTTGCCTAGCTTAGCCTTGCCAAGCCTAACCTAACCAACTCTACTCTACTTGACTCCACTCTACTCTAGCCTAGCCTAGCCTCACCTAGCTCAGCTTAACCTAGCTCTACTCTACTATACTATAATCTACTATACTCTACTCTTCTCTACTCTATTATACTCTACTTTATTCTATACTACTCTACTCTACTCTACTATACTCTGCTTTACTCTACTCTACTCTACTCTAGTCTTCTCTACTCTTCTCAAATCTACTCAACTCTACTCTACTTTAGCCTAGCCTAACCTAGCTCTACTCTACTTTATTACACTCTACTAGAATTTACTTTATTCTACCCTAATCTAGCCTATCCTTGCCTAGCTTAATCTTGCTCTATTCTTCTAAACTCTACTCTATTTTGCATTACTCTACTTTAGCCTAACTTAGCATAGCCTAACAAAGACTAACCTAGCTCTACTCTACTCTACTTTGCTCTACTTTCCTTTGTTGTGCTCTTCTCTGCTCAACTCTGCTCAACTCTCCTCTACTCAACTCTAGTCTAGCCTAACCTAACCTAGCTCTACTCTTCTCTACTCTACTCTACTACACTCTACTTTACTCTACTCTTCTCTAACTGAGCCTAACCAAGCCTAACCCAACCTTGCTCTTCTCTACTCTTCTATAGCCTAGCCTCGTCTAGCCTTTCCTAACTTTGCTCTACTTTGTTATACTATTCTCTACTCTGCTCTACTCTACTGTGCTCTACTCTTCTCTGCTCCACTCTTATCTGCTCTGCTCTGTTCTACTCTACTCTACTTGAGCCTAGTATAGCCTAGTCTAGCCTAACATAGCTAAACTGTACTATACTCTACTTTACTCTTCGATACTATACTATACTATATTGTTTTCTACTATACTCTACTCTACTATACTCTAACTTAACCTAGCATAACCTAGCTAAACTAGCCTTATTCATCTCTACTCTAGTCAACTCAACTCTACTCTAGCCTAGCCTCGCCAACCTTAACCTAGACTAACCTAGCTCTGCTCTACTCTACTTTACTCTACTCAGCTCTGCTCTACTTTGCTCTACTCTGCACTACTCAGCTATACTTTGCTCTGCTCTATTCTACTCTGCTCTACTCCACTCTATTCCACTCTACTCTACTGTAGCCTAGCCTAAGTTATTTAGCCTAACCTAACTTAGTTCTAATCTACTCTACTTTACTCTACCCTACTCAACTCAACTCTACTCTGGCCTAGCTAACATAGCCTTACCTAACCTAACCTAGCTCTACTCTACTCTACTCTACTCAACTCTACTCTATTTTAACCTAGCCTAGCCTAGCTTAGTTTAACTAAGCTCTGCTCTACTCTATTATGTTCTACTCTTCTTTGCTCTACTCTACTATGCACTGCTCTGATCTTTTCTACTCTACTTTACTCTACTCTACTTTGCTCAGCTCTTCTCTGCTATGCTCTACTCTACTGTTCTCTACTCTAATCGAGCCTAACCTAGCCTAGGCTAGCCAAGCTCTTCTCTACTGTACTCCACTCTAGCCTGGCCTCCCTTAGCCTAGCCTAGCCAATCCTAGTAGCTCTACTTTATTCTATTGTACACCACTTTACTCTACGAGACTCTACTCTACTTTCATCTAATCTGCTCTACTCTATTCTACTCTACTTTAACCTACCCTAACATGGCATAACATAGCTATACTCTACCCTACTCTAGCCTAGCCAAACCTAGCCTTGCCAAGCTTAGCCTAACTTAGCTCTACTCTCCTCTGCTCTGCTCTTTTATGCTATGCTCTTTTTGCTCAATTATACTCTACTCAGCTCAGCTTTGCTCTTCTTTGCTATGCTCTGCTGTCCTCTACACCACTCTACTTTACTCTACTCTATGGTACTCTAGTCTAGCCTAGCCTAATTTAGCTCTACTATGCTCTACTCTACTTTACCTTAGTCTAGCCTAGCTTAGCTTAACCTTTCTTAGCCAAGCCAAGCCTTGCTTAGCCTTACCTAGTTCTACTCTACTTTACTATACTCTACTATACTCTACTATACTATTTTCTACTCTTTCGTACTCTACTTTACTCCACTCTACTCTAACCAACCTTAACCTAGCCAAGCCAAACCTATCTCTAATCTAAAATACTCTAGCCAAGCCAAACCTAGCTTAGCCAAACATGCTCTACTCTATTCTACTATAATCTGCTCTACTCTGCTCTACTCTACTCTTCTCCAATCAACTCTACTCTACTCTACTCTATTTTTCTCTATCCTAGCTTAGCTTAACCTAGCTCTACTCTACTCTACTCAACTCTACCCTAGCCTAGCTTAGTTTATCCTAGTCTAGCCAACCATAGCCTAGCCTCACCTAGCTCTACTCTACTTTACTCTACTCTACCCTACTCTAGCCTAGCCTAGCCTTGCTTAACTTTGCTCTGCTCTACTCTATTTTACTCTTCTTTGCTCTACTCTCATCTATCATATTCTCTACAACTTTGCTCAGCTCTACTCTACTTTGCTCTACTCTACTCCACCTGGCTCTACTGTTCTCTATGCTGGTCTTCTCGATTCTACTCTACTCTACTCCACGCTACTTTAGCCTAGTTTTCCATAGCCTAGCCTAACCTAGCTCTACTCTACTCTAGTTTACACTCCTCTACTCTACTCTAGGCTATGCATGCCTACCCTAGCCTAGCCTAGCCAAGCTTAACCTAGCTCTACTATACTTTATTATACTCTACTTAAATCTACTCTACTCTACTCTACTATAACTTAACATAGCCTAACCTAGCTCTACTCTACCCTACTATACTATATTATACTATACTCAACTCTATTTTATTCTACTTTACTATATTTTACTCTACTCTACTCTAACCTAGACTGGCCAAGCCGAGCCTTGCTCGGCCAATCCTAGCTCTTCTCTGCTCTTCTCTGCTCTACTCTACTAAGCTCTACTCTTCTCTGTTCTATTCTACTATGCTCTACTCTACTCTATTATAATCTGCTCTTGTCTTCTCTATCCTACTCTTCTCCACTCTACTCTGCTCTACTTTGTTCTACTTTTTTCTATCCTACTCTACTCTACTCTAGCTAGCCTAGCCTAACTGAGCTCTACTCTACTCAACTTTACTCTACTCTAATATACTTTACTCTACTCTACTCTAGCATAGCCTAGCTTAGCTTATCCTTGCCTAGCCTAGCCTAACCTAGTTCTACTCTACTCTACTCCTCTCTACTCTATTATACTATACTATAATCTACTCCACTCTACTTTACTATAATCTACTCTACTCTATTCTAACCAAGCCTAGCGTACCCTAACATAGCTCCACTCTACTCTACTCTACTTTAGCCTTGCAGAGCTTAACCCTACTCTACTTCCTTTTCTCTACTCTGCTCTTCTTTGCTCTCCTCTCCTCTACTCTGCTCTATTATGCTCTACTCATCTTTACTCTCCTTTGATTTTTATGCTCCACTTTATTCTACTATTCTTTGCTCTACTCTACTTTCCTCTGCTCTGCTCTAACCAAGCTCTACTATACTCTACTCTGTTGTGCTCTACTTTGCTCTACTCTGCTCTGCTCTACTCTGCTCTACTCTGCTCTACTCTGCTCTACTCTACTGTACTCTACTCGAGCCTAGTATAGCATAGCCTTGCCCAACATAGGAATACTCTACTCTACTTTACTTTACTCTTCTCTATTCTACTCTAATATACTTTACCCTACTCTAGCCAACACTAGCCTAACCTAGTCTAGTTTACCCTAACCTAGCCTAGCCTTACCTAGCTCTACTATACTTTACTCTACTCTAACTTAAACTAGCCTAGCCTAGCCTAAACTTTCTCTATTAACCTTTGCTCAAGTCTACTCTAGCAAAGCCTAGCCAACCCTAACCTAGACTAACCTAGCTCTACTCTACTCTACTTTGCTCTACTCTACACTACTTCAATTTGCTCTGACCTACTCTACTCTACTATACTTTACTCTGCTCTGCTTTACTCTACTCAACACTAGCCTTGCCTAGCATAACCTAACCTAACCTAGCTCTACTCTATTATACCTTACTCTACCCTACTCTACTCTACTCTACTCTACTCTACTCAGGCCTGGCCTAACCTAGCCTTGCCTAGTATAACCTAGCCTAACCAAGCTCTAGTCTATTCTACTTTACTTTACTCAACTCAACTCAACTCTAGTCTACTCTACTCTATTCTAACCAAGACTCGTATAGCCTAGCTTAACTTAACCAAGCTCCACTCTACTCTGCTCTACATTACTACACTCTAACCTATTCTTCTCTGCTCTTTTTTGCTCTACTCTACTCTGCTCTACTCTGATCTTCTCTGCTCTGCTCTACCCTACTCCACTTTTCTTAGCTCTTCTTTACTCTACTTTGCTCTACTATTCTCTACTCTACTCTAGTCGAGCCTAGCCTAACCTTGCATAACCAAGCTATACTCTACTCTTACCTGGCCTACCCTACCCTAGCCTAGCCAAGTCCTGTCTTACCTAGCTCTACTCCACTATATTATACTCTACTCTGTTAGACTTTACTTTACTTTACCCTTCTCTACTCTGCTCTACTCTACATTACTTTATCCTAGCCTAGCCAAGCATAAGCAAGATCTACTCTACTCTACTCAGGACTAGCCAAGCCTTGCCGTACTAGCCTAGCCTAACTTAGCTCAACTCTAATCTGTTATGCTCTACTATGCTCTACTCTTTTATGCTCTAATCTACTATGCTCAGCTCTACTCTACTCTTCTTTGCTATGCTCTGCTCTATTCTGCTTTACTCTATCTTACTCTACTCTATTGTACTCTAGTCTAGCCTAGCCTAACTTTGCTATTCTCTGCTCTACTCTACTCTACTCTAGCCTAGCCTATCTTAGCCTAACCTTGCCTACCCGAGCTTAGCCTAACCTAGCTTTGGTCTACTCTACTTTACTCTACTCTACCCCACTTTTTTCTACTCTTCTATACTCTACATTACTCCACTCTACTCTAATCTAACAAAGACTAGCCTTGCCAAGCCCAAGCTCTAATCTAAAATACTCTAGTGTAACATAACCTAGCATAGCATATCCTAACCTAGCTTTACTCTGCTCTACTCTACTCTACTCCTCTCTACTCTACTCATCTTTACTCAACTCTATTCTACTCTACTCTACTCCACTCTACACTAGCCTACTTAGCCTAGCCATTTAACCTCACCTAGCTTAGCCTAGCCTAACCTAACCTTGCTCTACACTACTCTACTCTAGCCAAGCCTAGGATAACCTAAACTAGCACTGCTCAACTCTACTCTTCTCTACTCTACTTTACTATACTATAGCCAACCTTACCTAGCTTGCTTTAGCCTAGCAAAGCCTAGCCTAAACTTGCTCTACTCTGTTTACTCTACTCTAATCCACTATACTCTACTCTACTTTACTCTAACATAGCTTATCCTAGCTTAACCTAATCTAGCTCTACTCTACTCTACTCTATCCCATTATACTCCACTCTACTCTACTCTACATTAGCTTTGCCTAGTTTATCTTAGTATAACCTAGATCTGCTTTGTTCTGATGTGCTTTGCTCTACTCTGCTCTTCTCTTCTCTATTCCACTATACTCTGCCCTACTAAACTTTAGCCTATCCTAGCCAAACCTCACACTTCTCTACTATACTTTAGCTAGCATAACCTACCCTAGCTTAGCATAGCCAAACCCAGCTTTACTCTATTCTACTTTACTCTACTTTACTCTACACTACTGTACTCTACTCTACTCTACTCTACTCTACTCTAATCGAGCCTATCCCAACATAACCTAAACTAGTTCTACTCTACTCTAATTTACTCTACTCTACTCATGCCTAGCAAACCTCAACCAAGCTTAGCATAACCTAGCTCTGCTCTACTCTACTCTGCTCTTCTCTTCTCTTCTCTACTCTAATTCGTCTCTGCTCTACACTGATCTACTTCGCTCCACTCTGCTCTGCTCTGCTCTACTCTACTCTACTCTACTTTGCTCAACTTTACTTTATTCTACTCTACTTTAGTTCAACTTAGCTCAGCTCGACCTTGCCTAACCTAACCTAGCCCTACTCTACTATACTCTACTCTACTATACTCTACTCTACTCTACTCTACTAAACTCTACTCTACTCTACCCTAGCCTAGCCACGTCTTGCTTAGCCTAACCTAATTGTACTCTACTCTATTCTTCTCAACACTACTCCACTCTACTCTACTCTACTATACTCTCCTTAACTCTACTCTACTCTGCTCAACTTCACTCTACTCTTCTCTACTCTACCCTACTCTACTCTACTCTACTATACTTTACTCTACTCTTCTCTATGCTACTCTACCCTACTCCACTCTACTCTACACTACTCTACTCTACTCTACTCTATTCTACTCCACTCTTGTTACACCCCATTTTTCCTAGGCTGATTTTTGGCATACATTTTTTTTTTTTACATATAGACAGCTCAGATCGTCCCATACCAACCTGAGTAGCCTACGAAAACATAGGATATAACACATCATTACACACCTACTTTCCTTTAACAATGTGGATCCCATCTCCCGGGTACACCGTCAAATCAGGTTCATGACTCCTGAATTAACAGATGGACTCGCGCAATGTTACTCCTACTAGACCCAATACTCCTAACCCATACGGTAGGAGAACCGATCTAATAGAAGTCTGAACCCCCACGGTTAAGTTCCATAGTCATGTAATGACCTCACCATCAAACAAAAAGATATATAACATCCTCAGATAAAATATGGCACTCCACACACCATACTCCAAGACAATAAGGTAAGACAGTAAATGGAAACTACATTACAAGAATAAGATCCAAGTCCAACAAGTGCAATATTGTCCAACCAGATACATAAATCAGAATCACCCTCACATAATACCTGACATATGAGAATAACAATCTCATTAAATACATCCAACAGCAACAATCAACTAACCAGAATATCTCAGACAATCACAAATCAGATATCCTCCACAAGCCTACTGACCACGATCCCACTTAATCTGGTAGCGTCAAGTCTGCCGAGCCACTAAAAATATATAATACAGGAATGAGCTACGCCCAGTAGGAAAGACAGCTAGTAAAACTCACATGCAAGAGAAGGATAATAGCAAAAATATAGGAATACAGCATAACAATGTAAGGTGGATAGGCACTCTCAGTCCCAGACTCCGACCAACCACAGTCACCCCTAGTCACACCAGAGTAGCTCTCCTCTGGGCTTCCAGGTAGCGTGCCAGTGGGAACGCCCATCTTGAAACACGCATGGCGCCTAAGCACCCGACACCGCAGCGTCTCTCGTCAATCGATCTCCTGGAGACTATAGACAGATCCAGTCACAAAATCTCTAGCCAACGTGAGACACCCCTGCCACCCTAAGGCACGCAGGCCTACACACTTGGCTAGCCACTGCGAGACACCCCTGCCACCCTCAGGCGCGCAGGCCTACACACATGGACCAGGAGAGATCGACTCAGCCACAGTCCCAAGGAGTCCTCTACCAACAACTTCCATAGAAGCTCACGCCCCTACAGTCATTGTCAATCTCTAACTGCAAGATCCGGCAACATGTGTCCAGGTACAACAAGGCGCATACCAGTCCACATGTATACTGTGGAAGCTAAGTCTGAACCACACAGTTACCAACCACAACTACCCTAAAACATCATATAGGGTCTATAGTAGTCCGGTCCAGTATGCCAATCCATAAAATATGCCAACACTGAGTAAACTGACTCAATCTATGCCATTGCCATCCAAGCAATACAACTGTCAATTACTGACTGTTCTGGTAGCATCCACGTACCATACCTCTGTCTGACTGTTTCTAGCTGTACTGTTATCACTGATAACATTTTTCCCCACTTCAGGAAATTTTTCTTTACCCACGGATCTCCAAAATTTTCGAAATTTCTCATTTCCAAATTTCTGATTTTTCTTGAATTTTCCAAAATATAAATAATCCCTAAAACTCAATTATCGAATTTTTTCCTAAATTCGAAATATCAAATTTTGCATTTTATCCATTTTCCGAAATTCAGAATAATTACCGAATTTAAAATTCCGCTATTCCATTATACCGCGCCGCACTTCCGTGAACCCGGTTCTCGCCGCCGGTTCGGCCTTCGCGCTGAGCCGAGAACCGCTTCTCACTGAACCGCGTCGAATCCCCTGAACCGGATCTCGCCACCAGTTCGGGCCTTCGCGCTGAACCAAACCCCGCCAGTCGAAGTTATTAATCCGAAATTCGGCCGACGCTTAATATATAATATTAATAATTGATATAATTATTCTCTTAATAAATCAACTAATCCCTAATTAACCCTTAATTCGTCTCCTTCCTTCGCCCGTCGTCCGCGAAACCCTAGCCGCCGCCATCGCCGACCAATACGATCCTTCCGTCGATTTCCGGCGACTGCGAACAAGGAGAACATGTTCGTACTATCCTAACGTTCCAATAATGCCGCTAATTTCCTAAGGTTTAAATCAAAATTTTCCCCGAGCAATTTCGTCCATGCTCAGGTAGCAGTTTGCAAAATAATACTTGTTTTAATTTGCTAAATATCTAATTTAAACTCTGAATTTCCTACCTCAAAGACGCCGGCGACGGTGAACCTCGTCCGCAGCTCGCCGCAGCTCCTCACCGAACGAACCCGGTATCAATCGACTCTCCTCGGTCCCGTGAATCTCCAGGCACAAAAAGCCCCTTGCCAGGCCGCCGGAATCACGCGCCGTACGCCGGAAAACTTCATCTCTATCGGTCGGTCGAACGAAACCCTTATCGTTCGCGAGGGTTTTATATTCCTGGCCGACACGGTGAAAACCCGTTACGCACCGTTGACACGCTTTCGACACGGTAAGCACCCGATACGCGCTGTCGACACGCTATCGACACGGTAAGCACCCGATCAGCCGGTTCAATCCCAACCGTCGATCACGACCGTCCGATCCGCTTATCAGAACGCACGCGCAAACTCACTCGGCGAACCGCCTCCGCCTCCGCTGAACCGTTCCGGTCCGGTTCACGCGCGGTAAAAAAAAACCAATTTCCGGTTTAATTTAAATGGATTTTCGAATTTCTAAAAATCCAATAAATATAATTAAACAGGGAAAATTACTTAAAATTTTCCTCGGTGCTCTGGAAAATCCCCAGAAATTTCAGAAATTCCAATAGCCTGCAATTGAGCTTCTGGCTCATCCTACTGTCGATCTGAAATCATCCAAGCCAAAAATTAATTTATTAAAGATTAACATAATAATTTTTACTGGGTATAACAACTCTACTCTTCTCTTCTCTTCTCTATTATGCTATACTCTTCTCTAACTTAGCCTAACCTAACCTAGCTTAGCTTAGCATAGTCTAACCTAGCTCTACTTTGCTCTACTCTACTCTGCTCTACTCTGCTATTTTTTTCTCTATTATGCTCTACTCTGCTCAGCTCTACTCTGCTTTACTTAGCTCTACTAAGCATTACTGTACTCTACTCTACCCTAGCCTAACCTTATGGTAGTCCACTTTTCTCTGCTCTTGACTAGGCTATCCTAGCCTAACCTTACTCTACTATACTCTACTCTACTCTGCTCTGCACTGTTCCACTCTACTCTGCTCTATTATGCTCTACTCTACTATTTTCTACTATACACTTTTCTGCTTTGCTCTACTATTCTCTACCCTAGCCTAATCTAACCTTGTTTAACCTAGCTTAGCCTAGCCGAACCAAACTCTACTCAACTCTACCCTACTCTACTCTATATTACTATACTCTAGCCAAGCCTAGCCTAACCTAGCCTAACCTAAACAAACTATGCTCAACTCTACTCTACCCTTGTCTATTCTCATCTAATACAACCTAGCAAAGTTTACCTTAGCCTAGCCTAGCCTAACCTAGCCTAGCCTAAACTAACTATGCTCAACTCTACTCTACCCTTATCTACTCTAATCTAATAAAACCTAGCAAAATTTAGCTTAGCTTATCCTAACATAGCTCTATTTTTCTCTACTTTGCTTTACTCTACTCTACTCTTCTCTTCTCTACTCTACTAGACTCTACTCTACTCTACTATACTCTTGACAACTTAGCCTAACTTACCACTACTCTACAACACTCTATAGTACTCTACTCTAGCTTAGCAAAGCTTACCCTAACCTATCCTAGCCTAGCCTTCCCAAAACTAGCTCTAATCTACTCTACTCTAGTCTAGTCTACTCTGTACTGCTCTACTTTACTATGCTCTACTCTGCTCTACCCTACTCTGCTCTTATCTGTTCTGCTCTACTCTACTTTACTCTGCTCTATTATACTCTAAACCAGCCTAGCTTAACCTAACCTAACTCTACTCTACTCTACTCAACTCTACTCTAGCCTAGCATAGCCTAGCCTAGCCTAGCCTCGCCTAGCCTAGCCTAGCTTAGCCTAACCTAGTTCTACTCTACTTTGCACTACTTTACTCTGCTTTGCTTTGAAATACTCTACTCTACTATACTCTATTCTACTCTACTTTAGACTAGCCTAGCTTACCTTAGTCTAGCCTAGTTTAACCTAGGTATGCTCTGTTCTACTCTACTCTCCTATTGTCTACTCTACTCTACTCTACTCTGCTCTACTCTTCTCTAATAGAGCCTAAGCAAACTAAGCTCTACTCTACTCTACTCTACTCTAGCCTAGCTTAGCCATTCTTAGGATAACCTAATCTAGCTTTTCTTTAGTCTACTCTACTCTGCTTTATTATACTCTACTTTGCTCTATGTTTTCTACTCTGCTCATGTCTTCTCTACTTTGTTATGCTCTTCTTTGCTCTGCTTTGGGTTGCTTTGCTTTGTTCTTTTCTACTCTACTTTATTTTGCTCTTCTCTGGTCTACTCTATTTTATTCTGCTCTACTATACTCTACTTTACTCTCTACTACTCTACTCTACTCAACTCTACCTTTCTATCCCCTCCTTTATTCTACTCTCCTCTTCTTCCCTCTCTTCTCTTCTCTTCTCCTCTACTCTATTGTACTCTACTCCACTCTACACTACTCTTATCTACTCTACTCTACTTTACTTTTACTATATTCTAATCTACTTTACTCTACCTTACTCTACACTAGCCTCACCTAAGCTAGCCTAATCTTGCTCTACTCTACTCTACTCCACTGTACACTACTTTACTCTAATCTAGCCTAGCTTATCCTCACTTATCTTAGCTCTACACTACTCTACTCTACTCTGCTCTTCTCTATATTGCACTACTCTGCTCTGCTCTGCTCTACTCTACTTTGTATTCTCAACTCTACTCTGCTCTCCCCTCCCCTCCTTTACTCTACTCTACTCTTCTCTACTATACTCTACTCTACTCTACTCTACTCTACCTTAGCCTAGCCTAACCAAACCTAACCTAGCTCTACTATACTCCACTCTACTCTACTCTACTCTAGCCTAGCTGGCCTTGCCTAGCCTAGCCTAGGCTAGCCTACCAAAGCCTTGCTCCACTCTAGTCTACTCTACTTTACTCTACACTATTCTACTATACTCTAACCTAGTCTTGCCTAGCCTAACCAAGCTCTACTATACTCTAGCCTAACCTAGCTCTACTCTACTCTATTATCCTGTACTTTGCTCTGCTTTACTCCTCTTTACTCCATCCTGCTCTACTCCACTCTGCTCTACTCTACTCTACTCTACTCTATTTTACTCTAAACTATAGCCTAGCCTAGCTTAACTAAGTCTAACTTAGTTCTACTCTACTCTACTCCATTGTACTCAACTCTACCCTAACATAACCAAGCCTTGCCAACCAAAACCTAACATAGCTTAGCATAGCCCAGCATAACCTTACTCTACTCTACTTTACTCTATAATACTATACTCTTCTATACTCTACTTTAGTCTTACCTATCCCAGCCGAACTTAGCTCTGCTCTGCTCTTCTTTACTCTACTCTACTCTACTACACTTTGCTCTGCTCTCCTCTGCTCTGCTTTACTCTTCTCTACTCTACTCTACTCTACTCTACTCTGCTCTACTCTATTCTATTTCCCTCAACTCTACTCAACTCTTCTCTACTCTACTCAACTCTTCTCTACTCTACTTTGCCTTACTTTACTCTACTTTGATATGCTCTTTTCTCCACTCCTCTACTCTATTCCACTCCTCTCTCCTCTCCTTTCCTCTCCTCTCCTCTACTCTCTACTCTACTCTTCTCTACTCTACTCTATGCTCGAGCCTAGAATAGCCTAGCCAAACCTTGCTCTACTCTACTCTACTCTACTTTGCTTTAGCCTAGCCTAGCCAAACCTAAAATAGCTCTTCACTGCTATGCTCTACTCTACTCTACTTTGCTCTAATCTGCTCTCCTCCATCAGCTTTGCTCTGTTATCCTACCTTCTCCTCTCCCCTCCTCTACTCTACTCTTTTATATTTTACTCTACTTTGATCTACTCTAACCTAGCCTAGCATAACCTAGCTCTACTCTACTCTACTCTACGCTTCTCAACTCTACTATACTCTACTCCACTCTACTCTGCTTTGCTTTGCAATACTATGCTCTGCTCTGTTCTGCTTCACTTTGCTCTTCTCTACTCTACTCTACTCTACCTTACTCTAGCTTAAATTAGCATATCCTAAACTAGGTCCACTTTACTTTACCATACTCTATTTTAGCCTAGCCTAGCCTACCAATCTACTCAGCTCAGCTCTACTCTACTTTACAATACTCTATTTTGCTCTACTCTCCTCTGCACTGCCATATTATGCTCTGCTCTACTCTACTCTACTCTACTCTACACTACTCTACTTTAGCCTAGCTTAGCCTAACCTAACCTTGCCTAGCCTAAAATAGCTCTACTCAACTTTACTCTACTCTATTATATTACCCTAGCCTAGCCTAGCTTAGCTTAGCCTAGCTTAACCTAGCCTAGCTCAGGTCTACTCTACTTTACTCTGCTCTACTCTACTGTAACCTTCCCTAGCCAAACGAAGCCCTACTAAGATAAACTCTAGCCTAGACTTGCCTAGCGTAACCTAACCCAACCTTGCTCTGCTCTACTATACCTTGCTCTATTGTATCTACTCTTCTCTACTCTACTCCACTCAACTCTACTATACTACACTCTACTCTTGCCTAGTTTAGCCTAGCCTAACCAAGCTCAACTCTACTCTACTTTACGCTACTCACACTTGCCTAGCCTTGCCTAATCTTGCTCTGCTCTATTCTTCTCTACTTTGCTCTACTCAACTCTACTCTTCTCTACTCTGCTTTGCTCTACTTTATTTTGCTATACTCTAGTTTGCTCTACTCTACCCTACTCTACACTATGTTTTCTAAACCGAGCCTAGGCAAGCCTAACTTAAGCTAGCTCTACTCTACTCTACTCTAGCTAGCCTAACATAGCCTTGCCAAACTGAACCTAACCTAGCTCTAATCTACTCTACTTTACACTATTATATTTTACTCTACTCTACTCTACTTTACTCTACTCTAACCTATTTTGCTCTACTTTACTCTACTTTTCTCTAGCTTAGCCTTGCCAAGTACTAATGTACTCTACTCTATTCTTCTCCACACAACTCTGCTTAATAACACTTTTGCATATCCTTTACTTAACTCTACTATATTTTTCTTTACTATACTCAACTCTACTCTAACCAAACATAGCATTACCAAACTTAGTTCTACTCTACTCTACTCTAGACTACCCTAGCCTAACCTAACTCTGCTCCACTCTACTCTGCTCCACTCTACTCCACTCAACTCATCTCTAGTCTACTCTTCTCTGCTCTATTCTTTTATATTTTAACCTAGCCTTACCTAAACTAACTCTACTCTACTCAACTCCACTCTCCTCTATTCTACTCTACTCTACTCCACTCTTTTCTTGCCTAGCCTCACCTGGCTGAGCCCAACCAAACCTAGCTCTACTCTGCTCTACTCTATTCTACTCTAGCCTAGCCTAACCTAGCTCTACTCTACTCTACTTTGCCCTACTATATTCTACTTTGCTTTTCTCTGCTCTACTCTACTCTCCATTACTTTGCTCTACTTTGCTCTACTCTGCTCTTCTCTACTCTACTAAGCTTTGCTTTACTCTGCTCTATTCTTCTCTACTCTACTCTATTCTATTCTACTTTACTCCACTATACTCTACTCTACAATACTCTAGCCTAGCCTAGCCTAGTCTAGCTTTACTATACTCTACCCTACTCTAGCATGGCCTAGCTTAGCCTACCCTAGCCTAACCTAGCCTCACCAAGTCAACCCTAACCTACCTGTACTCTACTCTACTCTACTCTACACTACTCTACTCTGTTCTACTTTATCATAGCTTAGCCAAACCTAACCTAGCTCAGCTCTACTCTACTATGATCTACTCTACTCTGCCATATATATCTCTACACTATTCTACTTGACTCTGCTCTATTCTACTCTACTCTATTATACTCTACTCTTTTGTTCAACTCTGCTATGCTCTACTCGGCTATGCTTGGCTCTCCACTCCTCTATTTTTCTTTACTCTACTCCACTATACTCTACTCTACTCTATTATAATCTACCCTGCTTTACACTATTCTACTCTACTCTACTCTTCTGTTCCCTACTCTTACATAGCCTAGTTTAGCCTAGCCTAACCAAGCCCTACTCTAGTCTATTCTACTCTTCACTTCTTTGCTGTACTTTGCTTTGCTTTACTCAGCTTAGCTCTAGTTTTCTCTACTCTGCTCTGCTCTTCTCTACTCTACTCTCTTTTGCTCTACTCTACTGCACTCTACTCTACTCTATTCTACTTTACTCTACTTTACTCTACTTTATTCTACTCTACTATAACGTAGCCTAGCCTAACCTAACCAAGCCCAACTCTGCTATTCTCTACTCGACTCTAGCCCAGCCTAACATAGCCTAGCTACCCTTGCATAGCCTAGCCTAACTTAGCTCTGCTCTGCTCTACTTTGCTCCATGATAATCTACCATACTCTGCACTACTCTACATTTCTCTTCTCTACTCTACTCCGTTATCCTCTACTCTTCTCTACACCACTCTTTTCTGCTCTACTTTATTGTGCTCTAGTTTGCTCTACTATACTCTTTTCTACTCTACTCTATTATGGCTTGCACTGCTCTACTCTATTCTGCTCTACTTTACTTTACTCTACTCTACTCTACTTTACTATGCTCTTCTCTAACATAGCCTAGCCTAGCCTATCTAAACCTAGCTCAACTCTACCCTACTCTACTCTACTCTACTCTACACTACTCTATTCTACTTAGTCTATTCTACACTAGCCTAGCCTAATCTAGCTCTGCTCTGGTCTACTCTATTATGCGATGCTTTGCTCTGCTCTATTCTGGTATGCTTTACTTTGCTCTGCCCTTAACTATTCTACTCAACTCAGCTCTACTCTACTCTACTCTACTCTACTCTACTCCACTCTACTCTACTCGACTCTACTCTACTCTAGTCTATTCTAGTTTATATTACTTGATTATAGCCTAGCCTAGCCTTCCACTGCTCTACTATGCTCTGCTCTACTCTGCTATACTCTATTCTACTCTACTCTACTTTTCTCTACTCTAATTTGATCTCCTTTGCTCTATTATGCTCATCTTTGATCTGCTCTTCTCTGCTCTTCTCTGTTATGCTCTACTCTGCTCTGCTCTACTCTGTTATGCTCTGCTTGTCTTTGCTCTCCTCTCCTCTCTTCTCTTCTCCTCTCATCTCTTCTTCTTTACGTTACTCTACTCTACACTACTCTACTCTAATCTTCTCTATTCTATTCTACTCTGCTCTACTTTATACTACTCTACTCTACTCAACTCTACTATACAGTAACTTAGCATAACCTAGCCTAGTCAAGCTCTACTCTACTTTACTCTACTCAAGCCTAGCCTAACATAGCCTAGCTTAGCCTACCCTAGCCTAACCAAATCTAGCTCTAATCAACTCTGCTCTACTCTAATCTTCTCTTGCCTATCCTAGCATAGCCTAGCCTACCCTATCCTAACCGAGCTCTACTCTACTCTAAATTTCACTAATCTTCTCTGCTCTGCTATTTTCAACATCACTTTACTCTCCTCTTCTTCTCTACATTATTTTACTCTGCTATGCTGTACTCTACTCTCCTTTCCTCCACTCCACTCTAATCATCTCTACTCTACTCTATAATACTCTATTCTACTCTACTCTATTATAGCCTAGCAGTGCCTAACTTAACCTAGCTCTATTCTACTCTACTCCACTCCACTCTAGACTAGCCTAGCCTAGCCAAGTCTACTCTAGCCTAGCCTAATCTAGTCTAGCCTAGCATAACCTAGCTTTATATATTCAACTCTACTCTACTCTACCTCACTCTACTTTACTCTAACTAGGTTAGTCTCATCTTGCCTAACTTAGCTCTACCCTACTTTGCTGTACTTGACTCTACTTTGCTCTGCTATACTCTTCTCCTCTTTAGCCTAGCCTAGCTTAGTCTTGTCTAACCTAGTTTAGCCTAACCTCGCTCTACTCTACTCTATTCTTCTCTACTCTACTCAAACTTAGCCTAGCCTAAGCTAGCTCTACTCTACCCTACTCTACTATATACTCTACTCTATACTATCCTAGCCTAGCCTACCCTAGGCTAATCATGCTTTACTCTACTCTACTCCCCTCTACTCTGTTCTACTCTACTATGCTTTGCTCGATTTTGTTATGCTATAATATACTCCTCTCTGCTATACTCAACTCTACTCTACTTTAGCAAAGCTTAGTCTATCCTAATGTAACCTAGCTCTACTTTACTCTACTCCACTCTACTCTAACCTTTCCTAGGCTAGCCTAGCCTAAACGTTCTCTATTCTACTCTACTCTACTATAACCTAGGCTTGTTTAGCTTAGCTCTACTCTACTCTACTCCACTCTACTCTATTTAAACCTAGCCAAGCCTAGCAATGCCTCACTCTACTCTACTCTACTATATCCTAGCCTAGCCTACCCTAGGCTAATCATGCTTTACTCTACTCTACTCCCCTCTACTTTGTTCTACTCTGCTATGCTTTGCTCGATTTTGTTATGCTATAATATACTCCTCTCTGCTATACTCAACTCTACTCTACTTTAGCAAAGCTTAGTCTATCCTAATGTAACCTAGCTCTACTTTACTCTACTCCACTCTACTCTAACCTTTCCTAGGCTAGCCTAGCCTAAACGTTCTCTATTCTACTCTACTCTACTATAACCTAGGCTTGTTTAGCTTAGCTCTACTCTACTCTACTCCACTCTACTCTATTTAAACCTAGCCAAGCCTAGCAATGCCTCACTCTACTCTACTCTACTATATCCTAGCATAGCCAACATAACATAGCTCTGCTCTGTTCTACCTTACTTTGATAGACTCTTGTTCATTCTTCTCACATCTACTCTTCTATACTCTGCCTTACTTTGCTCTGCTCTGCTTTACTCTTCTCTACTCTGCTCTGCTTTGGGAAACTCTTCTCGTCTTTACACTTCTCTACTCTACTCTTCTCTACTCTATTATGCACTTCTCTACTATACTTTAGCCTAGCCTAACTTAGCTTAGCCTAGCCAAGTCTTACCTAACTTAGCTCTACTCTACACAGCTTTACTCCACTCAGCTTTGCTCTACTCTACTCTACTCTACCCTTCTCTACACTGCTCCAATCTACTCTACTATAGCCTATCCTAGCCTAGCCTAGCTTAACCTCGCTCTACTCTACTCTACCATGCTCTACTCGATTCTACTCTATGCTACTCTACTCTATACTTGCCTAACCTAAATCTGAACTACTATACTCTATTCTTTCTACTCCACTCTACTCTACTCTACTCTACTCTATAGTACTCAAGCCTACTCCAACCTCGCCTTGCATAGCCTAGCCTCACCTAGCCTAACCTAACCTAGCTCTCCTCTACTCTCTTATCCCATACTCAACACTACTATACTCTACTCTACTCTACTACACTCTGCTCTACTCCAACCAAGCATAGCCTAGCCTAACCTAACCTAACTTGGCCTAATTAGCTCTACTCTATTCTACTTTACTCTCTTCTGCTCTGTTCTTCTCCTCTCTACTCTGCTCTGCACTCTGCTCTGCTTAGCTCAGCTCTACTCCACTCTACTCTTCTTTGCTCTACTTTGCTCTTCTCTACTCTACTCTGCCATGCTATACTCTGCTCTGCTCAACTCTACTCAACTGTGCTAAAGCCAAGCTAGCCTAAACGAGCTTTACTCTAGCCTATTCTACTCTTCTCTACTTTACTCTATTATACTCTACTCTAGCCTAGCATAACCCTTCTATGCTATACTCTACTATACTATAATCTACTCTACTCTAGTCTAACGAAACCTAGCCCAACCTAATGTAATCTTGCCTAGCTTAACCTAAGCTAACTTTACTTTGCTCTACTCAACTCTGCTAAGCTTTTCTATGCTCTACTCCACTATGCTCTACTCTGCTCTACTCAGCTCTAATTTGTTCTACTCTGCTCGGCTCTACTCAAATATGTTATGCTCTACTCTACTCTACTCTACTTTACACTACTCTATCATAATCTAGCTTACTTTAGCTTAGACTAACCTAGCTTTGCTCCATTATACTCCACTCTACTCTTTTCTACTCTACTCAAGCTTAGCCTAAACTAGCTTAATCTCGTTTTGCCTAGCCTAGCCTAAGCTAACTCTACTCTACTCTATTCTACTATACTCTACTCTACTCTACCCTATGCAAACCTAGCCTAACCTTGCCAAGCCAAACCTAACTCTACTCTACTCTACTCTGCTCTACTCTACTATAGCCTAGCCTAAGCTAACTTAACTCTATCGTACTATACTCTACTCTGATCTGCTCTGTTCTTGTTTACCCTACACAACTTTTTGCTACTCTACACTTCTCTACTCTACTCTACTATACTTTATTCTTGCCTAGCCTACACTAACCTAACTTTGTGCTAATCTACTCTACTCAACTCTACTTTACTCTGCTCTACTCTACTTTAGCCTATCCTAACCTTGCCTAGCCTAGCCTTACTCTAATCAACTCTACTCTACTTAACATATTATACTATACCTCCACCCAACTCTACTCTACTCTATGTTACACCCTTGTGTTTGATGAGTCAAGCATAAATGTGTATATTTTATTTGGGCTTGATTTTAAGTAAAATTGTTAATAATTAATTAAATCAAGCCATGTATTTTAGATGTCTAAAATAATGGGTCTCTAAGGGCCTTGAGGTCATGGCATACTTCAAGGAAATTTGAGGACATGCACAAGATTTTTTATAATTGAATTTCTTTTTATTTCTCTTGAATTTGATATGTCCAAACTTTGACATTATGAGGCACACTAGTAGTATTAACATTTAAAAAATATTATAAATTTATTTAATACTGAATTTTGATTTTTTTGGGCCAAGCATATTTGACAAAATGTATAGACATTGGTATTTGATTTTTTAATATTATTTTGGAATTGTTTTTTATAAATTTCTTTTCATAGCTATTTAAATAACTTTATAATACTATAAGAATATAAAATTATTTTTATACACTTATATTCAAATTTTTGGCACAACAATTCTTCAAAAATACCCTAAAAACAGCCGAAGTCTCGGGAAAATGCACTGTAGCAATGGGCGGGGTCGACCCGGCGCGAAAACAGCCCGTCCTGGTCTTTTTAGAAATTAAAAATTTAATCTAAAAATAAAAATTTGGTTGACCCGAAAAGGCCGAACCAAGCCCGCCGAGAGGAGCTCGGCTAGCGCTGGTCAACGGTCAAATCCACAGTGCCTGGCTAAGCCAAGATCGCCCAAAGCCCCGCCGAGAGGGAGCTCCGCTAGGTCAAACTGCAGCGACGGTCAACGGTTAATAAACAGTGCATGGCTAAGTCAACCCGAACAAGGTGGTGAAGTCCCGGTCAAGGAAGGGGGGAGCCAGCCCCACAGAGGCTCGAAAGCTACAGGGCGCAAATTCTTTATAAAGCAATGCGCCAATTTCATTTCTGCAGTGTGGGACTAAAAATCCCACCTTATAACTTCGGCAGGATCCAAAGGCGCAGATCAAGCCCGCCCAGATCCAACGGGCGAGAATTGTTTCAAACGGCTGTTTTGCAAGGTTAATCGGCGCCGTTCGTTCAGCGCGCGGATCCAACGCTCCAGATCAAAATCGAACGGCCGTTTACTCGGCGCCGTTCATTCAGCGCCCGGATCCTACGCACGGGATTAAATCGCGTAAACGGTAATCGCGAGATTTAATCCGTGCCGTTTGATTATGCGCCCGGATCCAATGCTCTGGATTAAGCCCGAATGGTAAAATGCATAAATCAATCTGCGCCGTTCATTTTTGGGCCCGGATCGGACGGTGGCTGCTTTCCGTCTGTTGCCCAAACGGCTAATTAATTTTTGGAGCCGTTGGGGGTGTTTTTAGAGCTCAAATTTGAGCTCTATAAATAGGGAAAATTGATGTATTTTTCAGTTTAACCTTTGCTAAATTTTTCAAAGATTTCAGATCTCAAAATTCGAGCACTGAAGCAAAAACGGTGCATCCAAGCTCAAAAAGCAAAGTGGCAAGAAGGCTATTGGAATTAGAGGTTTTTCAATTATTTCTCAATTTCTATCCCTCTAATTTGTCGATTGTGTGTGCCTCCTTTTTTCTCCGATTTCTTCTAAGTTCTTTTTGCCAATCTTTGTATTTTTCGTTTTGGGGCAACCCCATCCCGGCAGTAGTGCTAAAGCCCTGGGTTTGAGTTGAGCCCGGTAAAAACTCAAGTAGGTTTGGGATTAGCCGTAGTATAAAATCCCAAGTAGGTTTGAGGTGAACCGTACGAAAAACCTCACTTGTAATCGGTGCATTTAGTGGACTTTTCCTAACACCGGTTGGGGGTGGACGTAGACTCGGTTTTGAGTCGAACCACTTAAAAATTTGTGTGTTCAACTCTCTTTACTCTTGCTTAAAGGCTTTTAAGTTTAATTTCGAAATTCATAAAATTTTAAATACACAATTCACCCCCCCTCTTGTGGGATTTCCTTAGCACGAAACACTTCAATGGGTATCAGAGCAAGGAACCCCAAATTACGTGAGTAACATCACGTGGGAGATCCTCTTGTGCTAAGTGAAGGTTTTCTCACAATTTTTTTTTGTTTGTTATTTTGTATGGCTTCCTCTTTGGTCGAAATGAGTGCAACCTTATGTGAAGGTTTTTCCTCAAATCGGCCTCCATTATTTATAGGAGAATTTTACTTATATTGGACAAATCGTTTTAGAATTTTCATTCAATCTATTGATTTGGAATTATGGGAAGTCATGACGAAGCCTTGTGAACTTCCTAGAGATTCTTCTACTGATGAAGTTGTTACACCCCATTTTTTCCTAGGCTGATTTTTGGCATATTTTTTTTTTTTTTACATATAGACAGCTCAGATCGTCCCATACCAACCTGAGTAGCCTACGAAAAACATAGGATATAACACATCATTACACACCTACTTTCCTTAACAATGTGGATCCCATCTCCCGGGTACACCGTCAAATCAGGTTCATGACTCCTGAATTAACAGATGGACTCGCGCAATGTTACTCCTACTAGACCCCATACTCTTAACCCATACCGGTAGGAGAACCGATCTAATAGAAGTCTGAATCCCCACGGTTAAGTTCCATAGTCATGTAATGACCTCACCATCAAAAATAAAATACATAACATCCTCAGATAAAATATGGCACTCCACACACTATACCACCAAGACAATAAAGTAAAACAGTGAATGGAAACTACATCACAAGAATAAGATCCAAGTCCAACAAATACAATATCATCCAACTAGATACATAAGTCAGAATCACCCTCACATATTACATGACATTAGAATAACAGTCTCCCTGAATACATCCAATAGTATCAATCACACTAACCAAAATGTCTCAGAAAATCACAGATCAGATATCCTCCACTAGCCTGCTGACCACGATCCCCCCTAATCTGGGTGGCGTCAAGGCTGTCGAGCCGCTGGAAAAATATAGGTAATAAAGGAGTGAGCTACGCCCTGTAGGAAAGACAGCTAGTAAAAACTCACATGCAAGAGAAGGATAATAGCAAGAGTATAGGAATACAGCATAACAATGTAGGGTGGAAAGGCACTCTCAGTCCCAGACTCTGACCAACCACAGTCACCCCCAGTCACACCAGAGTAGCTCTCCTCTGTGCTCCCAAGCAGCATGCCAGCGGGACACGCCCATCTCTGTGCACGCATGGCACCTAGGCAAAGCATGCCAGCGGGACACGCCCATCTCTGCGCACGCATCACAACGCCTAGCACCCGACACCGCAGCATCTCTCGTCAATCAATCTTCTGGAGACTATAGACAAAACCTGTCACATAGATCTCTAGTCAACGTGAGACACCCCTGCCACCCTCAGGCACGCAGGCCTGCACACTTGACTAGCCACGGCGAGTCACCCCTGCCACTGCCACTCTCAGGCGCGCAGGCCTACACTCGTGGACCAGAAGATATCGACTCAGCCACCGTCACAAGAAGTCCTCTCCCAACAATTTCCTTAGAAGCCACGCCCCTACAGTCATTGCCAGCTCTAACTCCAAGATTCGGCAACATGTGTCCAGATACAACAAGGCGCATACCAGTCCACATGTATACTGTGAAAGTTAAGTCTGTACCGCACAGTTACCTACCACAACTACCCTAAAACATCATATAGGGCCTATAGTAGTCCGGTCCAATATGCCAATCCATAAAATATGCCAACACTGAGTAAACTGACTCAATCCATGTCATTGCCATCCAAGCAACACAAACTGTACCAAAATTCTGACTATTCTGGTAACACCCAAGTGTCACACTTCCTTCCAACTAATCCAGCTGCACTGAATTTATGGGTAATTTCCAACAGTCAATTTCAACTTGGCTACGTGATTTCCAAAAATCACCTCTTCCTCACTTCAGGAAATTTTAATTTCCAAAATCAATTTCTGCCCTTTATCCATTTTTAGAAATTCGGAATAAATTTCCGAATTTAAAATTTAAATTGCACATATATCTTTTTTCCGAAAATTCGGATTAATTTCCGAATTAAATTTTCCTCCGCGCCGTTCGTCCGCGCCGAATCCCGCTGAACCGGTTTTCGCTGCCGGTTCGGAAACCTCGCGCTGAACCGCGACACCGCCGAACCAAATTCTTTAATAATCCGTTAATCGGTCGATGCTTAAATAAATATAATTACTAATTAATATTATATAAATACCATTAATTACTTAAATAAATTCGTAATTAATCTAAACCCTTCTCCTTCCTCGGTCCGACGCCCGCGAACCCTAACTGAAGCAATCGCCGACCAATCCAATTCCTTCCGTCGATTTCCGGCGAACGCGAACAAGGAGAACAAAATTCGATGTTCGTACTATCCTAATGTTTCAATAATGCCACTAATTTAAAATTTCCGCCAAAAGAGTTCGCCCATACGCCATTGCCGTAAGATTAATCCAACAATTAATTAACTAATTCAATGGCAAACTGATAATACAAATCCCTAACATGTTCCTAAGTATTAACTAAATTTTCCGGCGAAATGGGAAATTTTCCAGAAATCCAAAAATTGTAAAAGAAGCAGATTAGCATTCAACTAAGTCCGATTTTTCATCCACATGCTTGTGTTCATTAAGCAAAATATTCCATGCTTTTAATTTCTACTAATTAACTAATTTAAAACTGAATTTCCTACCTTTGCTCGTCGCCGGCGACGGTGAAGCTCGCACGCGATCAACCGCAGCTCCTCGCCTAACGAAACCGGTACCAAAATGCTCGCCTCTGTCCCGCGAATCTCCGGTTACCAAAAGCCCCTTGGAAGGCTGCCGAAAATACCGCCGTTCACCGCGAACACTTCGCCTCTAGCCGCCGTTCGAAACACTAACAGCCGAACAGTTCAGGTTAAATACCCAGCTTAAACCGGTAATAACCCGTTAAGACCCATTAAGCGCCGGTTGACCTTCCAAAAACACCGCTTAACACCCGATCAGCAGGTTAATCTCCACCGCTGATCTCATCCGTCCGATCCGCTTATCCGCGGATTATCCAAACGCACGCGCAAAGGCACCTCGGCGAACCGCCCCGCCTTCGCTGAACCGCTCCGGTCCGGTTCACGCGCGGTAAAAGACAAAATCCAATTTCCGGTTTTAAAAAAAATCTCGGTGCTCCGAAAAATTCCCAGAAAATTTCAGAAATTCCAATAGCCTCCAATTGAGCTCCTGGCTCATCCTACTGTCGATCTGAAATCATCCAAGCCACAATTGAATTATTGAAGATTAAACCTATAATATTTTATCGGGTATAACAGAAGTCAAGCCCATTAGTGAGCTTAACATTGAGCACAAAAGATTGGCTCAATTAAATGCTAGGGCGTTGAACTATCTTCATTGTGGAATTTCTCCTAGTGAGTTTACACAAATCATAAATTTACATACGGCTTTGAGGTATGGAAAAAACTCGAAGTAACTTATGAGGGTACCTCACAAGTGAAAGAGACTAAGATCAATATCCTCACGCATGACTACGAACTTTTTAGAATGAATCCAAATGAAAGTATTAAGAGCATGTTTTTGAGATTTAATGATATTACAAATGGATTGGCAAACCTTGGGAGGGCATTCTCAAATGGTGACCTTGTTAGGAAAATTTTGAGAACCCTTCCAAAGGAATTTGATCCACTTGCAACGGCTATTAAAGCCGCTAAGGATCTTACCAAACTTTCATTGGATGAACTCCTTGGGGAACTTCTTATCGCCGAAATAGAAATGTCAAGGAGACTTACGGAAGAGGCTTCCACAAGTAAGTTAAAGTATGAAAGAAGAAAGGAAGAACCAATGGCTTTCAAAGCCACCAAATGTAATTCGGATTCCAAGGGGCTTTTGGTAACCGGAGATTCGCGGGACAGAGGCGAGCATTTTGGAACCGGTTTCGTTCGGCGAGGAGCTTGCGGTTGATCGCGTGCGAGCTTCACCGTCGCCGGCGACGAGCAAAGGTAGGAAATTCAGTTTTAAATTAGTTAATTAGTAGAAATTAAAAGCATGGAATATTTTGCTTAATGAACACAAGCATGTGGATGAAAAATCGGACTTAGTTGAATGCTAATCTGCGTCTTTTACAATTTTTGGATTTCTGGAAAATTTCCCATTTCGTCGGAAAATTTAGTTAATGCTTAGGAACATGTTAGGGATTTGTATTATCAGTTTGCCATTGAATTAGTTAATTAATTGTTGGATTAATCTTACGGCAATGGCGTATGGGCGAACTCTTTCGGCGGAAATTTTAAATTAGTGGCATTATTGAAACATTAGGATAGTACGAACATCGAATTTTGTTCTCCTTGTTCGCGTTCGCCGGAAATCGACGGAAGGAATTGGATTGGTCGGCGATTGCTTCAGTTAGGGTTCGCGGGCGTCGGACCGAGGAAGGAGAAGGGTTTAGATTAATTATGAATTTATTTAAGTAATTAATGGTATTTATATAATATTAATTAGTAATTATATTTATTTAAGCATCGACCGATTAACGGATTATTAAAGAATTTGGTTCGGCGGTGTCGCGGTTCAGCGCGAGGTTTCCGAACCGGCAGCGAAAACCGGTTCAGCGGATTCGGCGCGGACGAACGGCGTGGAGGAAAATTTAATTCGGAAATTAATCCGAATTTTCGAAAAAAGGATATATGTGGAATTTAAATTTTAAATTCGGAAATTTATTCCGAATTTCGGAAAATGGATAAAGGGCAGAAATTGATTTTGGAAATTAAAATTTCCTGAAGTGAGGAAGAGGTGATTTTTGGAAATCACGTAGCCAAGTTGAAATTGACTGTTGGAAATTACCCATAAATTCAGTGCAGCTGGATTAGTTGGAAGGAAGTGTGACACTTGGGTGTTACCAGAATAGTCAGAATTTTGGTACAGTTTGTGTTGCTTGGATGGCAATGACATGGATTGAGTCAGTTTACTCAGTGTTGGCATATTTCGTGGATTGGCATATTGGACCGGACTACTATAGGCCCTATATGATGTTTTAGGGTAGTTGTGGTAGGTAACTGTGCGGTACAGACTTAACTTTCATAGTATACATGTGGACTGGTATGCGCCTTGTTGTATTTGGACACATGTTGCCGAATCTTGGAGTTAGAGCTGGCAATGACTGTAGGGGCGTGGCTTCTAAGGAAATTGTTGGGAGAGGACTTCTTGTGACGGTGGCTGAGTCGATATCTTCTGGTCCACGAGTGTAGGCTTGCGCGCCTGAGAGTGGTAGTGGCAGGGGTGACTCGCCGTGGCTAGTCAAGTGTGTAGGCCTGCGTGCCTGAGGGTGGCAGGGGTGTCTCACGTTGACTAGAGATCTATGTGACAGGTTTTGTCTATAGTCTCCAGAAGATTGATTGACGAGAGACGCTGCGGTGTCGGGTGCTAGGCGTTGTGATGCGTGCGCAGAGATGGGCGTGTCCCGCTGGCATGCTTTGCCTAGGCGCCATGCGTGCACAGAGATGGGCGTGTCCCGCTGGCATGCTGCCTGGGAGCACAGAGGAGAGCTACTCTGGTGTGACTGGGGGTGACTGTGGTTGGTCAGAGTCTGGGACTGAGAGTGCCTTTCCACCCTACATTGTTATGCTGTATTCCTATACTCTTGCTATTATCCTTCTCTTGCATGTGAGTTTTTACTAGCTGTCTTTCCTACTGGGCGTAGCTCACTCCTTTATTACCTATATTTTTCCAGCGGCTCGACAGCCTTGACGCCACCCAGATTAGGTGGGATCGTGGTCAGCAGGCTAGTGGAGGATATCTGATCTGTGATTTTCTGAGACATTTTGGTTAGTGTGATTGATACTATTGGATGTATTCAGGGAGACTGTTATTCTAATGTCATGTAATATGTGAGGGTGATTCTGACTTATGTATCTAGTTGGATGATATTGTATTTGTTGGACTTGGATCTTATTCTTGTGATGTAGTTTCCATTCACTGTTTTACTTTATTGTCTTGGTGGTATAGTGTGTGGAGTGCCATATTTTATCTGAGGATGTTATGTATTTTATTTTTGATGGTGAGGTCATTACATGACTATGGAACTTAACCGTGGGGATTCAGACTTCTATTAGATCGGTTCTCCTACAGGTATGGGTTAGGAGTATGGGGTCTAGTAGGAGTAACATTGCGCGAGTCCATCTGTTAATTCAGGAGTCATGAACCTGATTTGACGGTGTACCCGGGAGATGGGATCCACATTGTTAAGGAAAGTAGGTGTGTAATGATGTGTTATATCCTATGTTTTTCGTAGGCTACTCAGGTTGGTATGGGACGATCTGAGCTGTCTATATGAAAAAAAAAAAATATGCCAAAAATCAGCCTAGGAAAAAATGGGGTGTAACAATAAAGAATCTAGATTTTGATAAAGAAAAGATGGAAAATCTAGAAATAGAAAGAGAAAAAGAAAAAGAAAATAATTTATCTAAAGGATGGAAATTTGTAACCTCACATCCAAAGGATTTAATTATAGGAGATGTGAACCAAGGAGTGAAGACTAGAGCTTCAATTAGAGATATAGATTATAGTGCCTTTGTGTCATTTTTTGAACCCAGTTCTATAGAAGAAGCCCTTGCAGATGATTATTGGGTTTAAGCTATGAATGAAGAGTTAGACCAATTTGAAAGAAATCAAGTTTGGGAATTAGTACCAAGACATAGTGATCAACAAGTAATTGGTACTAGATGGGTCTATAAAAATAAATTAGATGAAAATGGTGTAATAATTAGGAATAAGGCTAGACTTGCTGCTAAGGGATATAGTCAAATAGAAGGTATTGATTTTGAGGATTCATTTGCACCCATAGCTAGGTTAGAAGCAATTAGATTACTTCTAGCATATTCATGTTATAAAAACTTTAGGCTGTTTCAAATGGATGTAAAAAGTGCTTTCTTGAATGGGATAATAGAAGAAGATGTGTTTGTAGAACAACCCCCAGGTTTTGAGGATCATGCACAAAGTAATTATGTTTATAAGCTTAAGAAAGCTCTTTACGACCTTAAGCAAGCTCCACGTGCATGGTACCATAGGTTGAGTAACTATCTAGTAGATAGTGGCTTTAGAAAAGGTAAATCGGATACTACATTATTTCTAAAGTCATTAGGAGATGATTTATTAATTGTTCAAATTTATGTTGATGATATTATTTTTGGTAGCACAAAAGAAGAAATGTGTAGAGAATTTGGAGATCTTATGACTAAGGAATTTGAAATGAGTATGATGGGTGAGCTAAATTTCTTCTTAGGGCTACAAATAAAACAACTAAAAGATGGTATTTTCATTTCTCAAACAAAATACTTGAAAGAAATATTTAAAAAATATGGCTATGAGAATATGAAAATTAGGAAAATTCCCATCAATCAATCCACTCATTTAGATCTAGATGAACAAGGGAAAACAATAGATCAAAAATTTTATAGAGGACTTATAGGATCTTTATTGTACCTTACAGCTAGTAGACCTGACATTCTATTCAGTGTTGGATTATGTGCTAGGTTTCGAGCAAACCCAAAGGAAAGTCATTTGAAAGCTGTTAAAGCAATTTTCAAATATTTAAAGGGAACCATGACACTAGGATTATGGTATCCTAGAAATGAACTCTCTTGTGAGCTCATTGGCTATACAGATTTAGATTTTGGAGGATCTAGAGTGGATAGGAAGAGCACATCAGGAACATGTCAATTTTTAGGACATTGTCTTGTTTCATGGTTAAGCAAAAAACAAAATTGTATAGCCTTGTCAACAACAGAAGCTGAATATGTTGCAGCTGGAAGTTGTGTTGCTCAAATACAATGATTAAGACAACAACTTCAAGACTATGGTTTAGAAGTCACACATATACCTATTAGAATTTACAATACTAGTGCATTAGCATTAGCTAAGAATCAAGTTCATCATTCTAGGACTAAGCACATAAATGTTAGATATCACTTTATTAGAGACCAAGTGGCCAAAGGATTAGTAGAATTAGAGCATGTTCCTACTAAGCTTGAATTGGCTGACATTTTTACCAAACCCTTACCATCGGAGCAATTTCAAACATTGAGAGAACAATTAGGAATTTTAGACATTGCTTAGGGTTCACTCCCTTTTGATGGTGTCAAAGGGGGAGAATAGTTAGAAGTGAGGGGGAGCATCAAAATATGCATCAAGATAGGGGGAGCATATTTTTTTCTCCCTATGAATTGTATTTTAAACACTTATTTTTATTTAAAACATTTATGTCTTGCCATCATCAAAAGGGGGAGATTGTTACACCCTTGTGTTTGATGAGTCAAGCATAAATGTGTATATTTTATTTGGGCTTGATTTTAAGTAAAATTGTTAATAATTAAATAAATCAAGCCATGTATTTTACATGTCTAAAATAATGGTCTCTAAGGGCCTTGAGGTCATGGCATACTTCAAGAAAATTTGAGACATGCACAAGATTTTTTATAATTGAATTTCTTTTTATTTCTCTTAAATTTGATATGTCCAAACTTTGACATTATGAGGCACACTAGTAGTATTAACATTTAAAAATATTATAAATTTATTTAATACTGAATTTTGATTTTTTGGCCAAGCATATTTGACAAAATGTATAGACATTGGTATTTGATTTTTTAATATTATTTTGGAATTGTTTTTCATGAATTTCTTTTCATAGCTATTTAAATTCTTATAATACTATAAGAATATAAAATTATTTTTATACATTATATTCAAATTTTTGGCACAACAATTCGTCAAAAATACCCTAAAACAGCTGAAGTCTCGGGAAAATGCACTGTAGCAATGGGCGGGTCGACCCGGCGCAAAAACAGCCCGTCCAGGTCTTTTAGAAATTAAAAGTTTAATCTAAAAATAAAAATTTGGTTGACCCGAAAAGGCCGAACCAAGCCCGCCGAGAGGAGCTCGACTAGTGCTGGTCAACGGTCAAATCCACAGTGCCTTGCTAAGCCACGCCTGCCCAAAGCCCGCCGAGAGGAGCTCGACTAGGTCAAACTACAGCGACGGTCAACGGTTAATAAACAGTGCATGGCTAAGTCAACCCGAACAAGGTGGTGAAGTCCCGGTCAAGGAAGGGGGGAGCCAGCCCCGCAGAGGCTCGAAAGCTACAGGGCGCAAATTCTTTATAAAGCAATGCGCCAATTTCATTTCTGCAGTGTGGGACTAAAAATCCCACCTTATAACTTCGGTAAGATCCAAAGGTGCAGATCAAGCCCACCCAGATCCAACGGGCGAGAATTGTTTCAAACGGCTGTTTCGCAAGGTTAATCGGTGCCGTTCGTTCAGCGCGCGGATCCAACGCTCCAGATCAAAATCGAACGGTCGTTTAATCGGCGCCGTTCATTCAGCGCCGGATCCTACGCACGAGATTAAATCGCGTAAAAGGTAATCTCGAGATTTAATCCGTGCAGTTTGATTACGCACCCAGATCCAATGCTCTGGATTAAGCCTGAATGGTAAAATGCGTAAATCAATCTGCGCCGTTCATTTTTGGGCCCGGATCGGACGGTGGCTGCTTTCCGTCCGTTGTCCAAACGGCTAATTAATTTTTGGAGCCGTTGGGGGTTTTTTTAGAGCTCAAATTTGAGCTCTATAAATATGGAAAATTGATGTATTTTTCAGTTTAACCTTTGCTAAATTTTTCAAAGATTTCAGATCTCAAAATTCAAGCACTCAAGCAAAAACGGTGCATCCAAGCTCAAAAAGCAAAGCGACAAGAAGGCTATTGGAATTAGAGGTTTTTCAATTATTTCTCAATTTCTATCCCTCTAATTTGTCGATTGTGTGTGCCTCCTCTTTTCTCCGATTTCTTCTAAGTTCTTTTTGCCAATCGTTGTATTTTTCGTTTTGGGGCAACCCATCCCGGCAGTAGTGCTAAAGCCCCAGGTTTGAGTTGAGCTAGGTAAAAACTCAAGTAGTTTTGGGATTAGCCGTAGTAAAAATCCCAAGTAGGTTTGAGGTGAACCGTACGAAAAACCTCACTTGTAATCGGTGCATTTAGTGGACTTTTCCCAACACCGGTTGGGGGTGGACGTAGACTCGGTTTTGAGTCGAACCACTTAAAAATTTGTGTGTTCAACTCTCTTTACTCTTGCTTAAAGGCTTTTAAGTTTAATTTCGAAATTCATAAAATTTTAAATACACAATTCACCCCCCCCTCTTGTGGGATTTCCTTAGCACGAAACACTTCACTCTACTCTACCCTACACTACTCTACTATGCTCCACTCTACTCTACTCTACTCTACTATGCTCTACACTACTCTACTCTAGCCTAGCCTAGCCTAACCTAGCCTAATAAAGCTCTATCTACTCTACTTTATTTTACACTACTCTACTTTACTCAACTCAAATCTACTCTACTCTATGCTTGTCTAGCCTAGCTTAACCTAACCTTGCTCTACTCTACTCTACTCTCACTAATCTACTTTACTCAATTCTACTCTACTCCACTTTATTGTAACCTCACCTAGCCTAGCATAGCTTAACCTAGCTCTACTCTACTCTACTTTACTCTAGCCAGGCCTAGCATAGCCTATCTTAGCCTAACCTAGCTCTGCTCTGCTTTGCTCTACTCTGCTTTACTCTATGCTGCTATGCTCTGCTTTACTCCTCTTTACTTTATCCTATTGTACTCTAGCCTAGACCAACCTTTCTTAGCTTAACCTAGCTCTACTCAACTCTACTCTACTATATGCTAGTTCACTCTACTCAACTCTATTCTACTCTATTCTAGCCAAGACAAGCCTATCCTATCCTAGCCTAGCCTAACTTAGCCTTACTTAGCCTAATAAAACCTAGCTCTACACGACTCTTCTCTATTACACTCTACTTTACTTTTACCTAGTCTAGCCTAGCCTAACCTAGCTATACTCTAGCCTATACTAACCTAGCCTAGCTTAACTTAGCTCTTCTCTGCTCTACTCATTTCTGTTTTTCTCTATCTACTCTGCATTACTCTACTCTACTTGGCTCTACTCTACTCTACTCTACCCTACTATGGTCTCTTCTAATGTACTCTTCCATAGCCTAGCCTAACCTATCTCAACTCTATTGAACTCTATTCTACTCTACTCTACTGTACTGTACTTTAGCCAAGCTTAGCCATACCCAACCTACCCTAGCCTATTCTAGCCTAACTTAGCTCTACTCTAATCTAGTCTACTCTACTCTACTCCACTCTACTCTATTCTACTATACTCTACTCTACTCTTATTTAGCCTAGCGTTGCTTAAGCTAAACTAGCTCTACTCAACTCAACTTTTCTCTACTCTAATCCACTCCACACTAGCTTAGCCTAGCCTAACCTAGCCTTACTATACCCTACACTGCCCTACTCTACTATACTCTTTTCTTCTCTACTTTACTCTACTTTACTCTATAATGTTCTGTTCTGCTCTACTCTACTCTACTCTACTCTACTCTGCATGCTGTACTCTCTTCTCTTCTCCTCTACTCTTTTTTACTCTACTTTACTCTACATTACTCTACTCTAACCTAGCCTACCATAGCTTAGCCTAACCTTGCTCTACTCTTCTTTACTTTGCTCTACTCTATTCTACTCTACTCTAGTCTACTCTAACCTAAAGTAGCCAAGCTTAACTAACCTAGCTTTGCTCTACTATACTCTTCTCTACGAATTTTCTGTACATTGCTCTACTCTACTTTGCTCTGCACTATTCTGCTCTGCTCTACTCTAATCTACTTTACTCTACTCTAGCCTTGCTTAGGCTAATCGAGCCTACCCATGCCTAGCCTAGCCTAACCAAGCTCTACTCTACTCTATTGTACTACACTCTACTATACTCTGCTCTACTCTACCCTATAATACCCTATTATACTCTACTCTATTCTACTCTACTCTAAGGTAGCCTAGCCTTTCCTAGTCTAACCTAGCACTACTCCACCAAACTCAACTCTAGTCAACTCTAGCTTTGCTTATCTTAGCATAGCCTAACCTAGCCCTTCTCTACTCTAGTCTACTTCATACTAGTCTACTCTACTCTGTTGTGCTCTACTCTACTATACTTTACTCTAGCCTAGCCTAGTCAAGCCTAACCTAACAAGCTCTATTTTACTCTACACTACTTAACTCTTCTCTAGCTTAGCCTAACCTAGCCTTGCCTAGCCTAATCTTGCTCAAGTCTACTCTATTCTACCCAACTATACTACGCTATACTCTACTCGACTCAAGCCTATCCTTGCCTAGCCTCGCCTAATAGAGCTCTACTCTACTCCACTATACCCTACTCTACTCTACTCTACTCTAGCTAAGCCTAGCCTACCTTAGCATAGGTTAGCCTTGCCTAACCTAGCCTAACTTATGTCTAACCAACTATACTCTACTATACCATGCTCCACTCTATTCGACTCGACTCTACTCTACTTTACTCTAACTAGACTAGTTGAGCCTAGCCTAGCCTAGCATAGCCTAACCTAGCATTACTCTACACTACTCTACTCTACTTTACACTACTCTGCTTTATTTTGCTTTGCTTTGCTCTACTCTACTCTACTCTTCTCTGCTCATCTATGCTCTATACAACTCTACTCTACTCTACTCTACTCTGTTATGCTCTCCTCTATGCCACTCTACTCTACTTTAGCATAGCATTGGCTAACCTAGCCTAACATAGCTCTACTCTACTACACTCTACTCTACACTACTCTACTTTAGCCTAGCATAACTTAGCCTAGCCTAATCCAACATAGCTCTACTCTACTTTACTTTGCCATAATTTACTCTACTCTAATCTACTTTACTTCTTATCAGCATAGTCTACCCTTTCCTAGCCTAGCCTAACCTTGCTCGACTCTACTCCATTTTATTATACTCTAGCCCAACCTAGCTTAGATTGGCTTAGTATAGCCTAACTTACCTCTGCATTACTCTACTCTGCTTTGCTCTACATTACTCTACTTTGTACTACTCTGCTCTACTATACTCTATTATGTTTTCCTTTGCTATGGTCTTCTACTCTTCTTTACTCTACTCTGCTTTGGTCTGCTCTACTTTGCTCTCCTCTCTTCTACTCTACTCTACTCGTCACTACTTTACTATACTCAACTCTACTCTACTCTAAACTACTCTACTCTAACCTAGCCTATCTTAGCTTAGCCCAATCTAACCTTGGTCTACTCTACTCTGCTATACTCTACTCTACTCAAGCATATCATAGCATAGCTTAGCCTATCCTAGCCTAGCTTAGCTTAACTTCGCTCTACTCTATATAATCTTCTGTACTATACTCTAACCAAGCTCTATTCAACTCTGCTCTACTCTACTCTAGCCTAGCCTTGCCTTGACCTGATTAGCCTAACCTAGGTCTACTCCACTTTACTATGGTCTACTCTTCTCTGCTCTGCTTCTTTTTTCTCTTCTTGGTTCTAATCTTTACTCAAGCTTAGCCTAGCCTAGTCTACCTTAACCCAGCTCTACTATACTCTATTCTACTTTACTCTACTCTTCTCTACTCTAGCATAGCCCAACCTAGCCTTACATAGCCTAGCCTAGCATAACCTAACCTAGCTTTGCCTTGCCTAAGCTTGCTCTATATTACTGTAATCTTATCTAATCTAGTCTACTCTACTCTTGCTAGCCTAGTCTACCATAGCCTAGCCTAGCTTATGCCAAACAAACCAAGCTCTACTCTACTCTATCCTACTCTACTCTACACTACTCTTCTCTTCTCTACTCTACTCTAGCCTAGCCTAGCCTAGCTTAGCATAGCCCAACCAAACCTAGCTCTACTGTACTCTACTCTACCCAATTTTACTCTACTATAGTTTACGATACTCTACTCTACTCTACCCTAGTCTTGCCTTGTCTACCCAAGCCTACCCTTGCCTAGGCTAGTCTAACCTAACCTAGCACTACTCTACTTTACTCTACTCTACTCTAACATAGACTAACCTTTTTATCCTAACCTTGCTCTTCTCAACTCTACTCTACTCCACACTATTCTACTCTACTCTATTCTACCCTAACCTACACTAGCCTAGCATAGCCTAACCTAACTCTACTCTAGTTTACTCTGCATTGTTCTACTATGCTCTATTCAACTCTACTCCTCTCTACTCTACTCTACTGTACTCCAACCAAGCCTTGCTTGACCTAGCTTTTTTATACTCTACTCTACTCTACTATATTCCATTCTACAATATTTTTCTCTACTCTATTATACCCTAGTAAAGCCTCGCCCAGCATAACCTTGCTCTGCTCTGCTCTACTCTACTCTATTCTGCTCTGCCATTTTTTCTCTACTATCCTCTGCATACCCCTACTCTACTATGCTCTTCTCTACTGCAATCTTGTCTACTCCATTTTGCTCTGCTATGCTTTGCTTTACTCTACACAACTCTTCTCTGCTTTATTACACTCTATTATGCTCTACTACATTATGCTCTACTCAGCATAGCTCTTCTCTCCTCTCCTTTCCTCTCTACTCCTCTCCTCTTGTCACCTCTCTTCTACTCTACTATAGTCTACTCTACTATACTCAACTCTACTATACTCTACTCTACTCTTCTCTACTCAACTCTACTTTACTCTACTCTATTCTATTATACTACACTCTACTCTTCTCTATTATACTCTAACCTAGCCTAACCTAACATAATCTAGCTCTACACTACTCTACTCTACTCTCACCTAGGCTAAACTACCCTAGCCTAATCTAGCTATACTCTTCTCTACTCTCCTCTACTCAACTCTACTTTAGCCTAGCCTACCCTACCCTAACCTAGCTCTACTTACTATACTCAACTATACTCAACTCTACTCTACTCGATTATACTCCACTCTATTCTACTCTACTCTAACTTAGCCTAGCCAAGCCTAGCTTAGGCCAACAAAACTTTGCTCTACTCTATTCTACTCTACCCTACTAGACTCCACTCTACTTTACTTTGCTCTATTCTACTCTACTCTACTCTAATCGACTCTACTATACTCTCCTCCAACCTAGCCTTGCCTATCCTAGCCTAACCTAGCTCTATTCTACTCAATTCTACTATACTCATCTCTACTTTGCTCCACTCTGCTATACTTAGATCTGCTCTACTCTATTATACTTTACTACTCTAGCTTAGCTTAGCTTAGCCTAACCTAGCTTAGCTCTACTCTACTCTGCTCTACTCTAGACTAGCCTAGCCTTACAATGTCTAGCTTAGCCTAACCTAGTTTTGCTCTAACCTGATCTGCTATGCTCTACACTTCTCTACTCTACTCTACTATGTTCTTCTCTAATCCACTTTACTCGAGTCTATTCTATCCTATTTTAGCCTACTCTTCTCTACTCCACTCTACTCTAGTCTACTCTATCCTATTTTAGCCTAGCCTAGCTTAGCCTAATTGGGTTTTACTCTACTCTAATCTACCCTACTATACTCTACTCTACTCTATTCTCCTCTACCCTCCTCTATTCTTCTTTACTCTATTGTACTCTAACATAGCCCAACCTAGCCTAACCTAGCTCTACTCTATCGTACTCTACTCTACTCTACTCCACTCTACTCAACTGTACACTACTCTAGCATAGCCTGGCCTAGCATTGCCTAGCCTCACCGACCCTTGCCTAAACAAGCTCTACTCTACTCTACTCTACTCTAATCTAAGCTTACCTAGCCTAACCAAACCTAGCTCAACTCTACCTTACTCTAGCTTAGCTTAACCTAGCCAAACCTAGGTCTACTCTACTCGACTCTACTTTACTCTGCTCTACTTTGCTCTGCTCTGCTCATCTCTTCTTAGCTCTACTCTACTCTACTCTAGCTCAGTTCTACTAAATAGTGCTATACTCTACTCTACTATACTTTAGCTTAGCCAAGCATAACCTAACTAACCTCTACTCTAGCCTAGCCTAGCCTAGCTCTTCTCTACTCTACTATACTCCACTTAACTTTCCTCTACACTACTTAACTTAACCTAACCTAGCCTAGCCTAAACAAGCTCTGCCCAACTCTACTCTACTCTACTTTATTCTACTCTACTCAACTCTACTCAACTCTAGCCTAACTTAACTTAGCTCTACTTTGCTCTATTCTACTCTACTATACTTTGTCATTCTTTTCTCCACTCTTCTCTGGTCTCCACTCTGTCATAGTCTGCTCTACTATGCTCTACTCTACCCTCCATTCCTCACTTCTCTTCTACTTTGTACTGCTCTGCACTACTCTGATCTACTCTGCTCAACTTTGATCTATTCTTCTCTACTCCCTACTCTACTCTACTCCACTCTACTCCACTCTACTCCACTCTACTCTACTCTACTCTACTATAGCCTAGCCTAATCAAGGCTTGCCTAACCTAGCTAAGCCTAACTAACTCTACTCTACTCTAATATACTCTACTCTACTCTATTATACTCTACTCTAACATAGCCTAGCCTAGACTAACCTAGCTCTTCTTTACTCTACTCTACTCTAGCTTAGCCTAGCCTGTCGACCTAAACTAGCTCTGCTCTACTCTATTCTACTCTGCACTACTATACTCTGCTCTACTCTATTCTACTCTTCTTTGCCCTATTATACTTTATTCTACTCTATTCTACTCTACTCTAGCTTAGCCTTGTTTAGTTTATCCAAACCCAACCTAGTTCTACTCTTTTATACTTTACATTACACTACTCTATGCTACTCAATTCTACTCTACTCTACACTACTCTACACTAGTAAAGCCTAACTTACCCTAACCAAGCATAGCTTCGCCCATCCTAACCTACCACTACTATACTATACTCTACTCTACTCCGCTCTACCATAGTCTATCCAAGCCTAGACTAACGCATATCTCTGCCCTATTATACCTTACTCTACACGACTCTACTTTAGCCATACATAACCTTTCTCTGCTTTACTCTACTCTACTCTACTCTGCCCTACTCTTCTCTGTTATTCTCTGCTCTACTATTCTCTCTTCTACTCTACTCTGCTCAACTTTGTAGTTCTCTACTTTGCTGTGCTCTACTCTCCTCTCCTCTACTCTAATCTACTTTACTCTTCTCTACTCAACTCTACTTTACTAAATCTACCGTACTCTACTTTACTCTATTCTACTCTACTCCACTCTACTCTACTCTCGCTTAGGTTAGCCTAGCCTTCCCCTATCTAGCCTATCTTAAGCTAGCCTGACTTAGCTCAACTCTACTCTACTCTACTCTACAGTACTCTACTATACTCTACTCCACTCTATCCTACCTTGGCCTAGCCTAGCCTATCTCATCTCTACTCCGCTCCACTCTACTCTACTTTCCTCTACATTGCTCTACTCTACCCTTTTATACTTTACTCTGCTCTTCTACTTTGCTCTCCTCTCCTCTCCTCTACTCTACTCCACTCTACTCAACTTTACTCTACTCTACTCCATTCTACTCTACTTTGCTCTCCTCTACCCTACTCAACACTACTCTATTATACTTTACTCTAGCCCAGCCTAGCCTAACCAAGCTCTACTCTAGTTTCTTCTACTCTACTCTACCCTAATCTACTTTACTCTAGCCTAGCGTGGCCTACCCTAGCCTAGCCTTGTCATGCCCAACCTAGCTCTACTCTACTATACTCTACTCTATTCTACTCTACTCTACTCTACTCTACTAAACTCTACTCTATCATACTCTATTATACTCTACTCTGGCATAGCCTTGCCTAGTCTAGCCTAGCCTAAGCTATCTCTTCTATGCTCCACTCTCCTATACTGTACTCTTTTCTATTCTGCTTTGCTCTACTCCGCTCTACTTTACTCTGATATGCTCTAACCTAGCCTAGCCTAATGTAGCTCTACTCTAATATGCTCTACTCTACTCTGTTATGCTCTCCTCAGCTCTACTCTACTCTATTCTATTCTATTTTGATCTACTAAGTTCTACTCTACTCCACCTTTCTCTACTCTGCTCTACTATATTTTTCTCAACTCTGCTCTGCTTAATTATACTCTGCTATACTCTACTATACTCTACTCTATTATACTCTACTCTACTTTAGCTTAGTTTAGCATATCCCAGCCTAGCCTAGCCTAGCCTAACCTAACTCTACTTTACTTTAGTCTACTCTACCTTACACTTCTCTACTCTTCTCTAGCCTAACACAGCCAAGCTTAGCCTAGCCTACCCTAATTTAGTTCTACTTTACTTTACTCTACTCTACTCTACTCTAATATACTTTCCTTTACTTTACTCTCCTCTACTCTATACTACTCTCCTCTATTGTACTCTAGCTTGGCCAAGTAAAACCTAGCTCTACTATACTCTATTTTACTCTACTCCGCTATACTCTACTCTAGCATAGCCTGACCTAACCTAGCCTATCCGTGTTAAGCCTAGCCTAATCTGGCTCTACTATACTATTCACTTTTTTCATCAAACCCTACAAAATGCCACTCTTTACTCATTCTTCTCTACTCTACTCAAATCTACACTTCACTAATTTAGCCAAGCCTTGCTTGGCCTAACCTTACTCTACTCTACTCTACTCTACACTCCTCTACTCTACTCTATTCTACTTAGTTATGCTCTGCTCTGCTCTACTTTGCTTTATTACTTTGTGCTTCACTGCTCTGCTCTACTCGTCCCTACTCTATTATGCTCTACAATACTCTTCTCTATTGTACTCTAGCCCAGTTTATCCTAGCTTAGCCTCATATAGCCTAAC
The DNA here is from genome assembly GCA_023846275.1 of Vanilla planifolia. Lineage (NCBI taxonomy): Eukaryota > Viridiplantae > Streptophyta > Magnoliopsida > Asparagales > Orchidaceae > Vanilla > Vanilla planifolia. The sequence goes on from JAIUJO010000697.1 coordinate 70,324, forward strand.
CTAGCTCCACTCTACTCCTCTCTACCTTACTCTATGCTGCACTACTATACTCTACTCTAGCCCAGCCTACTCTCACATAGCTTAGCTTAGCCTAGCTCAGCTCTACTCTGCTTCACCCTATTCTACTCTAATCTACTATATTATGCTTTACTTTACTCTAAGTTATCTTAGCTTAGCCTAGCTTAACCTAGCTTTACTTTACTCTACTCTGCTCTACTTTGCTCTACTTCACTCTGCTTTGCTCTGTTGTACTCTACTTTACTCTTCTCTACTCTACTTTGCTCGACTCTGCTATGCTCTACTCTACTTTGCCCTACTCTACTCTTCTCCACTCTACTCTAGTCTAATCTAGCTAGCCAAGCCTAACTTAACCTCGCCTAGCTAAGCCTAACCTATCCTAGTTATACTCTACGATACTCTACTCTTACCTAGCCTAACCTAAACTAGCCTAACGTAACATTGCTTTACACTACTATACTCTACTCTACTCGACTCTCCTCTACTCTACTCTACTCTACTCTATTCTACTCTACTTTAACCTAGCATAACCTAGCTTTGCTTAGCCTAACCTAACTCTACTCTGCTCAACTCTACTTTACTCTTCTCTTCTTTGCTTTATAATGCTTTACTCCACTAAACTCTACTCTACTCTACTTTACTCTAGCTTAGCCTTGCCTAGCCTAACCTAACCTAGCTCTACTCTACCTTACTCTACTCTTCTATACTCTACTTTACTCTACTTTGCTCTAGCCAAACATAGTCGAACCTAGTTTACCCTAGCCTATCCTAGCTTAGCTTATCCCAAGCTAGCTCTACTCTACTTTACTCTACTATGCGCTACTATACTCTACTCCACCATACTATATTATACTCTACTCTAACCTAGCCAAATGTAGGTCAAGCCAAATTTAGCTCTACTCCACTCTACTCTACTATACTCAAGCCTAGCCTAGCTTAGCCTGGCCTAACCAAGCTCTAATTTGTTGTACTCTACTCTAGTCTACTATAGTTTACTTTACTCCACTCAAGCCAAGCCTAACATAACCTAGCACTAATCTCCTCTACTCTACTCTATTCCACTCTACTCAACTCTACTCTAATCTACTCTACTTTTATCAACTCTACTATACTCTACGTTAGTCTACTACACCCTACTCTACTTTACTCTACTCAAGCTTAGGCTAACCTAGCCTAGCCTACCTTAGCCTAACCTTTCTCTACTCTACTCTACTATGCTCTATTCTACTATGCTTTACTCTACTTTGCATTGCTCTTCTCTACCCTACTCTACTCTACTCTAGCCTAGCCTAACCTATCCTAACCAAGCTCTACTCTACTCTACTCTATTCTACTTTTATTTACTCTACTCTAACCTAGCATAGCCCAATCTATCCTAACATAGCTATGCTCTTCTTTACTCAACTTTTCTCTACTATAATCTACTCTACTCCATGCTACTCTACTCTCTCAATCCTAGCCTAAATTAGCCTAACCTAGCTCTGCTCTACTCTACTTTATTCTACTCAGCTCTGCTATACTTTTCTCTACTCTACTCTACTCTACTTTGCTCTACTCTACTCTCCTCTTCACCACTCTGCTTTGCTCTGCTATACTTTGCTCTCCTCTTCCGTACTCTACTCTACTCTACTCTACACTACTCTAATCTACTTTACACCACTCTACCCTACTCTACTATGCTCAACTCTACTCTACTGTATTCTACTCTAATATTCTCTACACTACTGTATTCTTGCCAAGCCAAGCCTAGCATTGCTTAATCAAGCTCTTTTCTACTCTACTCTACACTATTATACTCTACTCAACTCTAGCCAAGCAAGGCTTCGCCTAACCTAGCCTATTTTACCTTAACATAGCTCTTCTCTATTCTACTCTACCATACTACATTATACTCCAGCCTAGCCTAGCTAAGGAAAATCAAATCTTGCTCTACTCTACTCTACTTTATTTAGTTATGCTCTATTCTACATTGCTCTAATCTACTCTACTCTACTTTACATTGCTCTACTCTGCTCTTCTACTCTACTTTTCTCTTCCCTGCTTTACTCTCCTTTCCTCTACTCTACTCTACTCTGCTTAGATCTACTCTACTTTACTCTACTCTACTCTACTCTAGTTTACTCTAGCCTCACCTAATCTTATTTTACTCTACTTTACTCTCTAACCTTAGCCTCACTTAGCCTAGCCTAAACTAACCTAATTCTACTCTACTATACTCCACTATACTCTATTATACTTTACTCTACTCTACTCCACTCTAACTTAGCCTAACATAACTTAACCTTGCCTAACTTAGCTCTACTCTGCTTTACTCTCCTATGTTATACTCTGTTCTTCTCTATTTTACTTTACTCTATGCTCTAGCCTTGCTAGCTTAGCTTAACCTAACCTAGCTCTGCCCTACTTCACTCCACTCTACAGCACTCTAGCCTAGACAAGCCTATCCTTCTATAACCTAACCTAGCTAACCTACTCTACTCTACTCTACTCTGCTCTACTCTACACTACTCTACTCTAACTTAGGCAAGCCTAGCTTAACATAGCCTAGCCTAGCCTAACTTAGCATAGATTAGCTCTATGATACTCCACTCTGCTCTACTATGCTCTACTCTTATTTGCTCTAATCTACTCTACTCTACTCTGCTCTATTATGCTCTGCTCTACTCTATTCCATTATACTTTTACTTAACCTAGCCTAGGCTAACCTAACTCTACTCTCCTCTACTCTAATCTAGCCTAGCCATGCCTAGCTAATCTAGCTCTACTCCACTCCACTCTACTCTAGTGTAGTCTACTCTAGCTTTTCTTAGTTTAGCTTAGCCTAACTTAGCTCTACTCTACTCTACTCTGTTCTACTCTGCTTTGCTCTACTCTACTCTACTCTTCTTTAGTCTAGCCTAGCCTAACCTAACCTAGCTCTACTCCTCTACAATATTCTACTCTTCTCCAGCATACCCTAACCTAGTCTTGCCTTGCTTAGCAAATCCAAGCCTAACTTAGCTCAATGCCACTCTATTCTACTCAACTATACTATATTGTACTATACTCTCCTTTACTTCACTCTACTCTACTCTACTCTACTCTATTCCACTCTACTAAACTTTATTCTACTATAACATAGCCTCGTTAAGCCTAGCCTCATCATGCTTAGCATAGCCTAGCTCTACTCTGCTTTGTTGTACTCTGCTCCACTCTACTTTGTTCTACTCTTCTCTACTTTACTCTGCTCTTCCCTACTCATATATACTCTGCACAGCTCTTCGCTACGATGCACTACTCTACTCTGCATTACTCTACCTACTCTAGCCTAGCCTTACCAAACCTAGCCCAAATGAGCTCTACACTACTATACTCTACTCTACACTACTTTACTCTACCAAACTCTACTCTAGACAAGCCTAGCCTAACCTATCTTAGCCTAGCTTAGCCATGCTTAGCAAATCATAACTTAGTTTTACTCTACCCTACTATACTATGCTCTAATCTATTATACTCTACTCTACTATACTCTACACTAACCTAATCTAGCCTAGCATAGCATAGCTCTACTCCACTCTACTCTATAGTAGACTAGCATAGCTATGGCTAGCCTAGCTTAGTCAAGCCTAGACTAGCTTAGCCTAACCTAGCTCTACTTTGCTCATCTATACTATGCCATGTTCTGCTCTATTATACTCTTCTTTGCTCTGTGCCACTATTCTCTACTCCACACTGCTCAACTCTACTCAACTCTAATCTTTACTCTAGCTTAGCCTAGCTTAACTTAGCCTAACCTAGCTCTAATCTACTCTAATCTATTCTGTTATATTCTACTCCACCTTAGCCTAGCTAACCTTGCTTACCATAGTCTTGCCTTGTATAGCTTTGCCTACCTTGGCCATGCTTAACTAGCTTTACTCTTCTTTAATCTACTCCACTCTTCTCTACTCTACTTGGCTTTGCTCTACTCTACTCTTCTCTACTCTGTGCTACTTTTCCAAGCTCTTCTCTACTCTGCTCTACTCTTACTTAGCCTAGCTTAACCTAACCTAGCGTAGCTCTCCTCGCTCTACTCTACTCTACTTTACTCTACTCTACCCTACTCTACTTTTGCTTAGCCTAGCCTACCCTTGCCTAGCCATGCCTAGTCTAGCTTAGCCCAACCAAACCAAGCTCTACTCTACTCCACTCTACTTGACTCTACTCCACTCATCCTTAACCTCACCTAACCTAGCCTAGCCTTGCCTAACCTAGCTCTTCTTTGCTCTACTCTACTCTACTTTACTATACTCTTCTCTTCTCTACTCTACTCTACTTTATTCTACTTTAGCTTAGCTTAACCTAACCTAGCCTAGCCTCACCTATCCTTACCTAACCTAGCTCCACTCTGCTTTCTTATATTATTCTTTACTATACTCTACTCTACTCTATTCTATGCTACTCTAACCTAGCCTAGCCTAGCCAAGCCTGAACTAGTTCTATTGTTCTCTACTCTACTCTACTCTGCTCTATTAAAACCTAACTTAGCTTACCCTAACAAAAACTAACCTAACTCTGCTCTGCTCTACTTTGTTCTACTCTATTATGCTCTGTTAGGCTCTTCTTTGCTCTTCTCTTCTCTACTCTACTCTACTCTACTCTACTCTTCTCTATTTTACTTTACTCTACTCTACTCTGCTCTAACCAAGCCTAACTTAACTTAGCCTACCCTAGCCTAGCCTAACCTAACCTAGCTCTACTTTACTCTACTCCATTATACCATACTCTAGTCTTGTCCACTCTACTCTTCTCTACTCTTTTATACTCTACTCTACTCTACTCTAACCTAGCCTAGCTAAGCCTAACCTTACTCTACTATACTTTGCTTTATCTACTCTACTCTACTCTACTCTTTTCTATTATCTTCTACTCCCTTACTCTACTAAGCTTTGCTCTACTCTTCTCTTCTTTGCTCAGCTCAATTCTACTCTACTTTCCTCAACTCTACTCTACTTTATTCTTAGCCTAGCCTAGCATAACCAAGCTCTACTCCATTCTACTCTACTTTGCTCTACTTTAACCTACCCTAACCATACATAGCCTACCCTAGTCTAGCCTAGCCAAGGGTAGCCCAACCTTGCTCTACTCTACTTTGTTGTACTCCACTTTACTCTAGTAGACTCTACTCTACTCTGCTCTACCCTACTCAAACCTAGCTTAGCCAATCCTATGGAAGCCTAGCTTTACTCTCCCCTACCCTACTATAGCCTTGCTTACCCTACGCTAGCCTAGCCTTACCTAACTTAACCTAACCTAGCTCTTCTCTTCTCTTCTCTATTATGCTCTACTTTATTTTGCTCTACTCAGTTCTACTCTACTCTTCTCTACTCTACTCTACTCTCCTCTATTGTACTCTAGCCTAGCCAAGCCTACCATAACTTAACCTAGCTCTAGTCTACTTTATTCTACTCAACTCTACTCTAGCCAAGCCTAGCATAGACTAACTTAGCCTCACCAAGCCTAGCTTAGCCTACCTTATCCTAACTCTACACTACTGTACTCTATTTTGCTCTACTCTACTCTACTCTATTTTATTTTGTTATACTCTTCTTTACTCTACTTTACTCTACTCTACTCTACTCCAACCAAGCTTGGCTTAGCTAAGACCAACCTAGCTATAGTCTACACTGCTCTAACCTAGCTTAAGCTAAGCTTAGCCTTGTCTAACCTAGGTCTACTTTTCTCTACAATACTCTGCTATACTTTGCACTACTCTTCTTTGCTCTATTCTTCTCTACTCTGCTCTATTATACTCTATTCTACTCTACTATATTGTATCCTAGGTTAGCCTAACTTAGCTCTACTTTAAACTACTCTATCCTAGCATAACCTAGTCTTGCCTAACCTAACTAAGCTCTACTCCACTTTACTCTGCTCTACTCTCCTCTATTGTACTCTACTTTACTCTACTCTACTCTATTCTACTCTACTCTTCTCTACTCTAGCCTATCCTAACCTAGCCTAGCCTACCCTGGCCTAACCAAGCCCTACTCTACTCTACTATAGCCTCGCCTGACCGAGCATCGCCTAGCATATGCTAAAATCGCTCTACTATGCTGTACTCTGCTCTGCTCTACTCCACTCTGCATTACTCAACTCTACTATGCTATTCTCTATATTGCTCTACTCTACACTTCTACTATACTTTGCTCTGCTCTACTTTGCTATACTCTACTCTAGTCTACTTTCCTCTCCTTTACTCTACTCTATGCTACTTTACTTCACTTTACTCTTCTCTACTCAAGCCAAGACTTGCCTAGCCTAGCCTAGCCTAACTTAACCTTGCTCTGTTCTAGTATACTATACTCTACTTTGCTCTAGCTTAGCCTTTCTTATCCATGCCTAGCCTAGATTAGCTCTGCTCTGTTATGCTCTGCTCTATTATACATTGCTATTCTTTGCTCTGCTTCACCTTACTTTATACTACTCTGCTCTGCTCAGTACTCTAGCCTAGCCTAACTTAACCTAACCTAACCCAGCTCTAATCTACTACTCTACTTTCTTATAGCCTAGCCTACCATAGCCGAACCAATCCTAGTGTAGCTTAGCCTAGTGTTACCTAGCTCTACTTTACTCTAATCTATTCTAGTTAGCTCTACTTTACTCTAATCTACTCTAGTCAGTACTACTTTACTTTGCTCTACTCTACTCTACTCTAACCTAGCCTGGTCTAGCCTAGCCTAACTTAGCCTTACCTAAACTAGCCTAGCCTAACTTAGCTGTGCTCTTCTCTATTCTCCTCTACTCTTCTCTGCTCTGTTCTACTCTATTCTACTCTGCTCTACTCTGCTCTACTCTACTCAACTCTACACTGCTTTACTTTACTCTACTCTACTCTTGGCAAGTCAGCCTAGCCTAACCTAGCCTAGCTATGCCTGACCTAGCCTAACCTCACCTAGCTCTACTCTACTCTTTTCTACTCTACTTGAGCCTAACCTAGCATGTCCTAGCCTAGCCTAACCTGGCCTAGCTTAGCCCAACTAAACCTAGCTCTACTCTCCTCTACTCTACACAACTCTACTCTACTCCAATCTACTCTACTCTACTGTAGCCTAGCTTAGCATAGCCTAGCCTACCCTAGCCTACTTTAGCCTAGCTTAGCCTCACCTAACCCTATACTACTTGACTCTACTATATTGTACTCTAACTATGCCTAGCCTATCCTAACCAAGCTTTACTCTACTCTACTCCACTATATTTATTCTACTCTACTCTACTCTACTCTATCCTTGCATAGCCTTGCTTAGCCTATCCATGATCTACTCTTGTCTTCCCTTCTTTACTCTACCCTACTCTTTTTTACTATGCTTTGTCCTGCTCTACTCTTTTACTCTACTCTGCTTTGGTCTACTTTATTTTCCTCCACTCTACTCTACTCTGCTCTATTATACTTTAGCTTAACCTAGCTCTACTCTATATTACAATACTCTAATCTAATATACTCTATTCTACTCTACTTTACTCTAGCCTAGCCTAGCTTAACCTAACTATCCTCTAATCTACTCTACTTTACTCTGCTCTACTCTGCTCTGCTATACTTTTCTCTACTCTACATTGTTCTTATCTTATCTAATATGCTCTTCTCTATTCAACTTTAGTCTTCTTTTCTCTACTCATCTATGTTTTGTTCTGTTATACTTTACTCTACTCTACTCTGCTCTTCTCTACTATGTTATGCTTTAATCAGCTCTGCTCTCCTCTCCTGTCCTCTTTTATCCTCTCCTCTCCACTTAACTTCTTTCCTCTACTCTACCCTACTCTACTTTACTCTATTCTTCTCTACATTATTCTACTCTACTCTACTCTATTCTACTCTACTTTTCTCTGCTCTACTCAATTATACATTGGCCTAGCCAAATCTAGCTCTACTCCACTTTACTAATGCTTAGCCTAGCCTAACTTGCTCTACTCTACTCTACCTTACCCTACTCTACTCAACTCTTCTCTAGCCTTACCCAACTTAGCCTAGCCTACCCTATCCTAACTTAGCTCTACTCTACTCTACTCTACTCTACTTTTCTCCCCTCTCCCCTACTCTACTCCACTCTGTTCTCCTCTACCTTACTCTACTCTACTCTACTCTCCTCTAGCCTAGCCTAACCTAGCCCAGTTAGCTGAGCATAACCTAACTCTACTCTACAGGACTACAATCTACGACACTCTACTCTACTCTACTCTATTTTACTCAACTCTACTCTAATATAGTACTCTACTCTAACATAGCCTAGCCTCACCTAACCAAGCTCTACTCACTCTTCTCTGCTCTATTCTAGCATAACCTTTCCTAACATAGCATAGCCAAGCCTATCCTCGCCTATCCTAGCCTAACCTAGTTCTACTCTACTCCACTATACCGCTCTACTCTCTCTTGTCTAATCTACAATGCTTTGCTCTACTCTTCTCTACTCAACTAAACTCTAGTATGTACATTAGCTTAGCAAAAACTAGCTCAATTCTACTTTACTATTCTACTCTACTCTGCTCTAGCCTAGCCTAGCTTAGCCTAGCCTAATCTAGCTTTACTCTACTCTACTCTACTCTGCTCTATTCTACTCTACTCTACTCTACTCTACTTTACTCTACTCTACTCCACTCTACTATACTCCACTCTTCTCTAATCTATCCTAACTTAGAATAGCCTAACCTAGTTCCTCTCTACTATACACTAGCTTAGCCTTGTCTTGCCTAACCTAGCTCGGCTCTGCACTACTTTGCTCTGCTTAGCTCAACTCTACTCTACTCTAATTGAGTCTAGCCTAGCCTAGCCAAACCTAAGTTTACTCTATTCTACTCTTCTCTACTCTGCTCTACTTTTGTCATGCCTAGCCTAACTTAGCCTTGCCAAGCCTACCTTAACATAGCCTAATCTAACCATACTATACTTAACTCTACAATACTATACTCTACTTTTCTCTTCTCTACTCTAATCTACACTAACATAGCCTATCCTAACCTTGCTCTATTCTTCTCTACTCTACTCTACTCTACTCTACTCTACTCTAGCCTAACCTAACCTAGTTCCACTCCACTCTACTTTACTCCACTCTACTCTGCTCTACTCTGGTCGGCTTTACTCTAATTTACTTTGCTCTACTTTTTTATGCTATGCTTTGTTTTGCTCTACTCAAGTCTACTCTTCTCTACTCTACTATAACCTACCCTAACCTATGCTAACTTAGCCTAGCTCTACTTCACACTACTCTACTCTACTATACTATACTCTACTCTACACTACTCTACTATACTCTACTCTACTTTACTCTACCCTACTCTAGTTAACTCTACTCCACTCTACTCTACTCTACTCTACTCTAACCTAGCTTAGCCTAACATAGCTTAACAAAGCTTGGCCTAACCAAGCCCTACTCTAATCTGCTCTACTCTACTCTACACAACTCTACTCAGTTCTGCTCTACTCTACTCTATTGTGCCCTACACTACATCGCTCTACTCTATAGTTTTATACTTTACCCTACTCTACTCCATTCTACTTTGCTCTACTCTACTCTACTATAACTGAGCTCTACTCCATTCTACTCTACTTTACTCTAGTCTAGCCATGCCTAGCCAAGTATAACTAACCTAGCATAGACTAACCAAGCTCTACACTACTCTATTATACTGTACTAGACTCTACTCTACTCTACTCTACTCCACTCTACACTAACCTAGCTTTACTATATTTTGCTCTGCTCTACTAAACTATGTCCATTTTTTTTACTCTACTCTACTTTACTCTTTTTTACTCCACTCTGCTCTACTCTACTCTACTCTACTCTACAATTCTCTACTCTACTATATTCTACTCTACTCAATTATACTTTGCTATATCATATCCTAACTTAGCCTAACCTTGCTTTATTCTACCCTACTCTACTCTACTCTAGGCAAACCTAGCCTATCTAAGCCTAGCCTAACCTAGCCTCGCCAAGCCTAACTTGGCCAACCCTAACCTAGCTCTGCTCTACTCTACTCTACTCGTCAATACTCTATTATACTCTTTACTACTCTGTTTTACTCTACTCTACTCTAACCAAGCTTAGCCTAGCCAACCATAGCCTAGCTCTAATCTACATAACTCAAGCCTACTTTAACCTAGCCTAGCCTAACCTAGCTCTTCTCTGCTCTACTCTACTCTACCCTACTCTACTCTGATTTGCTCTGATTTGGTCTACTCTACTCTGCTCTGCTCTTCTCTACTTTACTCTATTATACTCTACTATTCTCTATTGCACTCTGTCCTAGCCAAGCCTAACCTAGCTCTACTCTGCTCTACTTTACTCTACTCTAGTCTACTCCATTCTACAATAGCTTAGCTTAGCCTACCATAGACTAGCCTAGCCAAACAAACCTCCACTCTATTATACTCTACTCTACACATTATACTCTACACTACTCTACTCTACTCTACTCTTGTCTAGCCTAGCCTAACATACCCTGGAAAAGCCTAACTTAACATAGCTCTACTCTAATTTGCTCTACTCTACTCTAATCGAGCCTAGCCAAGCCAATATTAGCCTAACTTACCTCTATACTGCTCTACTCTAGTATACTCTACTCTACTCTACTCCACTCTTCTCTATTCTAGCCTAGCTTGCCTAACCTCGCCTAATCTAGCTCTACTCAACTCTACTCTACTATACTCTAGCTTATTCTTGCCTAACCTAGCCTACCCTAGCCTAACCTATCTCTACTCTACTATACTCTACTCTACTCTACCCTACTTTACTCTACTCTACCCCACTCTATGCTACTCTAGCTTAGCTTAGCTTAGCCCAACCAAACCTAGCTCTACTCCAGTCTACTCTACTCAAACTTACTCTACTCTACCCTACCTTACTCCACTCTATCCATGCCTAGCCTATCGTAGCCTACAATCACATTGCACAGCCTAACCTAGCTCTACTCCACTCTACTCTACTCTACTCTCGGCTTGCCTAGCCTAACTTACTTTACTCTGGTCTTCTCTGGTCTGCTCTATTTTTCTATGCTCTGTTCCACTCTACTCTACTTCACTCTACTCTACTCTACTGTAATCTAGCTTAGCCTAGCCTAGCCTAACCCTACTCTACTCCACTCTACTCTATTCTACTCCACTCTACTATATTCTACACTAACCTAACCTAGGTTAGCCTAACATTGCTTTGTTTAACTCTACTCTTCTCTGCTTTATTCTGTTCATCCCTACTTTTCTTTACTCTGCTTTGCTCTCCTATCCTTTGCTCTGATCTATGCGCTCTCTGGCCCTCTCCTCTCTTTTCCAATATTATACTCTACTTTACTCCACTCAACTCAACTATACTCTACTTTACTCTACTCTACTTTACTCTACTCTACTCTACTCTACTTTACTCCACTCTACTCTACTCTACTTTACTCTACCCTACTCTAACCTAGCCTAACCTAGCACTACTCTACTCCACTCTACTCTTGCCTATCCTTGCCTAGCTTAACCTAGCTCTACTATACTCTATTATACTCAACTCTAGTCCTCTTTACACTAGCCTTTTCTATCCTAGCCTAGTCTAAAGTAGCTCAACTCTACTTTATTCTACTCTTGCCTAGCTTAGCCTACCAAAACCTAGCCTAGCCTAACCTAGCTCTACCCTACTTAACTCTACTCTATTCTACTCTTCTCTACTCTACTCAACTCTACTCTATTATAGCTTAGCCTAACTTAACTCTACTTTACTCTGCTCTACTCTACTTTGTTCTATTATACTTTACTCTACTTTCACATCTTCCATTCTCTGCTTTCCTCTACTCTACTCTATTCTACTCTTCTCTAATTAGCTCTACTCTGTACTACTATGCTCTTCTCTACTCTACTCTGCTCTACTCTTTGCGATTCTACTCTACTTTGCTCTACTCTGCTATGCTCCACTCTACTCTACTCAACTTTACTCCACTCTACTCTAACCTAGCCTTACCTAGCCTAGCCTAGCTTTACTCTACACTACTCTACTTTCCCCTAGCCTGGCCTAGCCTAACCTAGCACAGCTCTACTCAACTCTACTCCTCTTTACTCTAACCTTTTCTAGCCTGGCCTAGCTCTACTTCACTCTACTCTATTATATTCTACTCTACAGAAGTTTATTATACTCTGCTCTACTTTACTCTACTCTAGTCTACTCTACTCCACTATACTCTACTCTAATATAGCTAGCCTGGCCTAGCCTAACTCAACTTTACTCTACTCTACTCTACTCTACCCTAGCCTTGCCTAACCAAGCCTAGCTTATCAGAGCAAAACCTAGCTTTTCTCTTCTCTACTCTTCTCTGCTCTACTTTTCCCTACTCTATTCTACTATAGTCTGCTCTACTTTACTCTACTTTGCTCTGCTTTACTCTACTCTACACTTTTTGCTCAACTATGCTCTCCTCTGCTCTTTCTGCTCTGCTCTACTCTACTCTACTCTATCTACTCTTCACACTTTTCCATGCTCTCCTCTACTTTGCACTACTTAAACCTAAACTAGCCTAACCTAACCTAACCTTGGTCTACTCTACTTTACTCTATCTTAGCTTACCGTAGCCTAACTTAACGCTACTATGCTCTACTCAACTCTTTTTTGCTCTGCTTTGCTTTGCTCTAAATATCCCTTCTTAGCTCTACTTTACTCTGCTCTACACTACCCTACTTTTCTCTACTCTAACATGCTCTACTTTGCTTTAGTCTACTCTACTATACACTACTATACTCTTACTTAGCAAGCCTAACCTAGCATTGCCCTACTCTACTCTACTCTAACCTAGCCTACCCTGCCCTACCCTATCCTAGCTAACCTAGCTCTACTTTGATCTACTCTACTCTGTTCTGCTGTGCTCTACTATGTTTTTCTCTTCTCTTCTCTAGTTCATTCTACTCTACTTCACTCTACTATTCTCTACTATACTAAGTTATACTCCCCTCTCCTCTCCTCTCCTCTACTCTGCTCTATGCTAGTCTACTCTACTCTACTTTACTATACTCACACTTAGCCAAGCCTAACCTAGCTCTACTCAACTCTGCTCTACTCTACTCTACTCTAGCCTAGCCTAGCCTAGCTTAGCCTACCCTAGCATAGCCAAGCCTAGCCTAACCTAGCTCTACTCTACTCTTCTATACTCTACTTAACCTAGCTTAGCCTAGCCTAACATAGCTCTACCCTACTCTACTCTGCTCTGCTCTACTCTACTCTTCTTAACAATACTCAACTCTAGCCTAGCTTAGCCTAATCTAGCTCTACTCTGTTCTACTTTACTATGCTCTACTCTGCTTTGTGATGCTCTGCTATACTTTGTTATAATCTTCTCTCCTCACCTCTCTTTGACTCTACTCCACTATGCTAGCCTAGCTTAGCCAAACCTAACCACGCTCTACTCTACTCAACTCTACTCTACTTTACTCTACTCTACTCTAACTTAGCCTAGCTTAAGCTAGCCTAGCTTTGCTCTGTGCTACTCTACTCTACTCTACTATGCCCCACCGTACTCTACTCTAGCCTAGCCTAGCCTAACCTAGCTCTTCTCTACTCTACTATGCTATGTTATGCTCTACTCTTCTCTTCTTTATTTTTCTCTACTCTACTCTTCTTTCTTCTACACTACTCTACTCTACTCTACTCTGCTCAACTCTACACTACTTTTCTTTGCTCTTCTTTTCTTTACACTAGTTTTCTTTGCTCTCCTCTCCTCTCCTTTACTCTACTCTTCTCTCCTCTACTCTACTCTACTATAGTTTACTCCTCTATACTCTACCCTACTCTAATCTTCTCTAATATACTCTATTTTACTCTACTCTACTCTACTCTACCCTTGCTTAGCCTAGCCTATTTATCTCTACTCTACTCTACTCTACTCTACTCTACTCTATTCTACTCCAACATGGCCGACCATTGCCAAGCCTACCCTAGTCGAACCTATCTTAGCCTAACCTAAAACAACTCTACTATACAATACCCCACTACACTCCACTATACTTTACTCTACTCCATTATACTCTACTCTACTCTACTCTACTCTACTCTACCCTACTCTAACTTAGCCAAGCTAAGCCTAGCCTAACCTAGCTATACTCTACTCTACTCTGCTCTAGCCTAGCCTAGCCCAACATCACCTAACCTAACTATATTATACTCTACTTGCTCAGCTCTGCTCTATTTTGCTCGGCTCTACCCTGCTTTGCTTTGCTCTACTCTGTTCAACTATCCTCTACTCTGTTCTACTCTACTCTACTCTACCCTTCCTTACTCGATTCTAGTATTGCCTAGCCTAAGCAAACCTATCTCTACTTTACTATGCTCTACTCTTCACTTCCCTGCTCTACTCTATTAAGATCTGGTCGGCTCTACTCTGCTCTATTTTACTCTAGTCTACTATATTTTACTCTACCCAATTCACCTTTATTCTACTTTGCTCTAATCTTCTCTCCTCTCCTCTGCTTTACTCTATTATACTCTGCTCTACTCTACTATAATATACTCTACTCCACTATACTCTACTCCACTCTAGCCTTATTTAGCCTTGCCTAGCCTTACCTAGCTCAACTCTACTAAACTGTTCTTTACTCTACCCTACTCTACTCTACTCTACTTTATTGTACTCTACTCTACCTTACTCTACTCCACTCTACTCTACTCTAGCTTAGCCAAGCTTAAACTAGACTAGCCAAGCCTAGCCTCGCCTAGCCTAACTTAGCTATAGTCTGCCCTACTTTTTACTGTTATGCTCTACTCTACTCTACTCTACTCTATCTCTATTACTATCTGCTCTATGCTGCTCAGCTACACTCTACACTTATTTTCTCTACCCTACTCTATTCTATTTTGCTCTATTATTCTCTAGCCTAACCTAGGCTAATTTAGCTCTACTCTAATCTACTCTACTTTACACAAACTTTGCCTAGCCTAACCTTGTTGAACCTAGCTCTACTCTACTCTAAAATACTCTACTCTAGCCTAACCTTACCTAGGCTAGCCAAGCCTGGCCTAGCCTTACCTAACTTAGCTCTACTCTGCTCTACTCTAATATGCTTTGCTCTACTCTACTATACTTTACTCTACTCTACTCTACTCTGCTCTATTATAATCTAGCCTAACCTAGTTTAACCTAGCTCTACTATTCACTATTTTACTATACTCTACTCTACTCTACATTGCTCTACTCTTCTCTACTTTACTCTAGCCTAGCTTAGCACTACCTACCCTAACCTAGCTCTACTCTACTCTACTATGCTATACTGTACTACACTATACTATATTATACTCTACTCTACTATACTCTACTCTAACTTATCCTAGCCTAGCCTTGCTAAGCTTATCCTAGTTCTACTCTACCAAACTCTACTCTACTCTTCTCTTCTTTATTCTACTCTACTTTACTCTCCTTTACACTACTTTGCTTTGCACTGCTCTACTCTTCTCTACATTACTATGCTCTACTCTACTTTGTTCCCTCTACTCTACTTAACTCTACATTATTCTAGCCTGGCCTAGCATAAGTAAGTTATACTTTACTTTTCTTAGCTGTATTCTATTCTACTCTACCCTAACACACTCCTCTACTCTACTCTACTCTACTCTGCTCTACTGTACTCTTCTCTACTCCATTATACTCTACTCTACTCTACTCTACTTACACTAGTCTTACCAAGCCTAGCCAAGAAAAGCCTAGCCTAACCTAGCTCTATTCTACTCTACTCTACTCTACTCAAGCCTAACCTTGCCTAACAAAACTTAAATTTGCTCTACTTGCTCAATTTTGCTCTGCTCTACTATGCTTTGCTTTCCTTTCCTCTGCTCCACTAAGCTATACCCTATTCTACTCTACTAAGCTCTACTCTACTCTACTCTAGTATTGCCTAGCACAACCTAACCTAGCTCTACTCTACTCTGCTCTACTCTACTCTGCTCTACTCTACTCTGCTCTACTCTACTCTACTCTATTTTCTTTACTCGAGTCTTCTCTCCTATACTTTGCTCTAAGATAACCTAGCTCTACTCTTTACTCTATTGGTTAGCCTTGCCAAGCCTAATCTAGCCTACCAAAACCTTGCTCTACTCTATTATACTCAAGCCTAACCTAACCTAACATGGCCTAGCTTTACCTAACTTAGCATAGCATAATATAGCTTAAACTAACCTAGCTTTATGCTTTGTTTTACTCTATTATACTTCTTTATGCCCTATTATACTCTACTATGCTCTTCTCAACTCTTCTCTATTCTGTTTTACTCTAATCTACTCTACTCTGCCTAGCCTAACCTAACCAAGCCTAGCCTAGCCTAAACTAGCTCTACTATCCTTTGCTCTACTATAATACTCTTGCCTAGCAAAGGTAAGCTTAGCTAATCCTAGCTTAACCTAACCTAGCTCAACTCCACTCTACTCTACTCTAGCCCACCTTGAATAGCATAGCTTAGCCTAACTTAGCTCTACTCTGCTCTACTTTGCTTCGCTCGGCTTTGCTCTACTATGCTCTACTCTACACACTCTATGCTGCTCTAGCCTAGCCTTGCCTTGTCATGCTTAACATTGCCTAGCCTAGCTTAACTTAGCTCTGCTCTACTCTGCTTTGCTCTCCTCTATCCTGCTCTTCACTGCACTACTATGTAATGCTCTATTCTACTCTACTCTTCTCTGCTTTGCTCTACTCTATTTTATAGTACTCTACTCTACTCCATTATACTCTTCTCTGCTTTGCCTAGCCTAGCCTAGCTTGACCTAGCACTATTCTACTCTACCCCACTTAACTCTACTCAACTCTATCCTAACTAGCTAACCTAACCTAGCTCTGCTCCACTCTAGTTTGCTTTGCTCTACTCTACTCTACTCTGCATAGCTTCCCTCTGTTCTACTCTGCTCTACTCTACTATATTATGCTATGCTCTACTCTACTCCACCATATTCAACTCTATTGTACTCTAATCTACTCTACTCTAGCCTAACTGAGCCATGCTTACCTTAGGCTTACCTAGCCTTGCCTAACCTTACTCTACTCTACTCTAATCTACTATATACTCTACTCTATTATACTCTATTCTACCCTACTCTAGTCTAGTCAACTCTACTCTAACCTAGCCTAGCCTAGCATTGTTTATCAGAACCTAGCTTTACTCTACTATGCTCCACTATGCTCTGCTGTGCTCCACTCCACTTTTCTCTACTCTACTGTACTCTACTCTAATCTGCTCTACTCTGCTTTGCTCTACTCCTCTCAACCCTACTCCATTCTTCTCTACTCTAGCCTCGCCTAACTGAGCTCTACTCTACTCTACTCTACTCTCCTCTGGCCTATCTAAGTCTAGCCTACCCTAGCCTAGCCTAGCTAGCCTAGCTTAGCTTAGCCTAACCTAACTCTACTCTGCTCTACTCTTCTCTACTCTACTTTACGCTTTGCTAGCCTAGTCAAGCCTAGCCTAAACTTACTTTACCTGACTCTACTCCAATCTAATTTTCTTTGGCCTTCTCTACTTTGCTCTACTCATCCCTTCCTACTCTGCTCTACTTTGCTCTTTTCTGCTCTACTATACTCAACTCTCCTCTACTATCCTCTATTCTACTCTACTCTATTTTGCTCTATCCTACTCTACTCTACTCTACTTTACTCTACTCTGCTCTGCTCTACTCTACCCTACTCTACCCTACACTACTTTATTGTACTCTACCTTAGCCTATCCTGAACTAGCTCTACTCTACACTACTCTAACCTAGCTTAGCCTAACCTAACATTACTCTACCTTAATCTACTCTATTCTACTTTGCTCTACAATACTCTACTCTACTTTACTCTACTCTAGCCTAACCTAGCTCTACTTTGCATTACTCTCCTCTGCTTTGCTCTTTTATACTTTTCTCTGCTCTACTTTGTTCTACAGTTCTCTACTATACTATGCTCTACTCTGCTATTCTCTCCTCTCCTCTCTTCTACTATATTTTCTCTCCTCTGGTCAACTCTTCTCTACTTTACTCTTCTCTACTCTACTCTACTCTCCTCTAATCAATTCTACCCAACTCTACTCTACTCTACTCTACTTTACTCTAGCTTAGCCTAAATGAGCCTAGCCTACCCTATCCTAGCTTAGCTACGCTTGACCTTGTTATACTCTACTTTACTCTATTCTACTATACTCTACTCTAATCTACACTACTCAAATCTACTCTTCTTCACTCCACTCTAACCTAGCCTAGCCAAGGCCAACCTAGCCCTATTCTACCCTATTCTACCCTACTCTACTCTACTTTATTTTTACTTTACTCAACTCTACTCTACTCTATTCTACTCAATGCCACTCTACTTTACTGTACTCTAGCTTAGCTTAGCCTTAACTAGCTCTACTCTACTCTACTCTGCTCTAACCTATCTTATCCTAACCTAACTCTATCCTATTCTACTCTACTCTACTCTACTCTACTCTAGTTTACTCTAACCAAACCTAGCTCTACTTTGCTCTAGTCTACTCTTCTTTGCTCTTCTATATTTTTCTCTACTCTGCTTTGTTCTACTCCTCTCTACTCTGTTATGCTCTACTCTGCTATTATCTCCTCTCCTCTCTTCTTTTATACCTTGCTTTACTATGGTCTGCTCTTCTTTTCTCTGCTCTTCTCTACTATTCTCTACTCTTCTCTACTATCCTCAAGTCAACTCTACCCAACTCTGTTCTACTCTATTCTACTCTACTTTGCTCTAGCCTAGTGCAACCAAGCCTAGCCTTCCTTATCTTAGCCTATCCTATCCTTCTTGTTCTACTCTACTTTACTCCATTCTATTCTACACTACTCAAATCTACTCTACTCTCATTTACTCTACTCTACTCCATTCTAACCTAGCTAGCCTAACTCAATCTAGCCTTATTCTACCCAACTCTACTCTATTCTACTCTACTCTACCCTACTTTACTCTACTTCACTCTACTTTTAGCCAATCTAGCCTACCATCCTTTATCTTGGCTTAGCCTAGCTTAGCTTAGCCCAACCTATCCTAGATCTTTTCTACTCTACTCAACTCTACTCTACTCTACTCTATTGTAACCTAGCCTAGCCTAACTAATCGAAACCTAGCAGTTCTCTACTCTACTCTACTCTACTCTGCTCAAGTTTGCTCTACTCTCCTCTACTCTAACCTAGGGCAAACCTAACTTGGCTCTTCTCCACTCTGCTCTACTTTACTCAATTTTTCTCTACTCTAATATATTCTCCTCTACTCTACTATACTATCACTTGCTTTGTGTAACTCTAATTTGCTCTACTCTTCTTTGCTCTACTCTACTCTACTCTCCTCTACTTTCTTCTACTCTCCTCTCCTCTCCTTTCCTCCCCCCTCTTGTCCTATAATCACCTCTCCTCTCCTTTACTCTTTTCTACTATACTTTACTCTACTCTACATAAGCCTAGCCTAGCATAACCCAGCCTAATCCTTATCTAGCTCTACTTTGCTCTACTCTGCTCTACTCTAGCCCAGCCAAAATTAGCTTAGCCTAGCAAAACCTAACCTAGCCTAACATTGCACTACTCAATTCTACTCTTCACTACTCTACTCTTCTCTACTATACTTTACTCTATCATAGCCTAGCCTAGCCTAACCTAGCCTCGCTTAACTTAGCTTTGGTCCACTCTACTCTTCTTTATTTTGAACTACTCTACTCTTCCCCACTCTATTTTACTCTGCTCTACTATGTTCTTCTACTTTGCTCTACTCTACTCTGTTATCCTCTGCTCTCCTCCACTCTACTCCATTTTGCCCTACTCTACTCCACTTTAAACTACTCTGGTCTACTCTACTCTACTTTATTTGCTCTACTCTACTCTACTCTAACCTAGCTTAATGTAGCCTATCCTAACCTAGCTCTACTCTACTCTACTCTGCTCTATTTTACTCTACTACACTCTACTCTACTCTAGCCTAGTTGGCCTAGCCTATTATAGCCTAGCCCATCCTAACTAAACCTAACTCTACTCAATTCTACTATATTCTACCCTAGCCTAAAAGCCTAAACAAAGCTCTTTCATACACTACTCAACTCAACTCTGCTCTGCTCTAGGCTAGCCTTTCTTAGCGTAGCCTAAGATAGCTCTTCTTTGCTTTACTATGCTCAATTCTGCTCTACTCTACTATGCTCTTCTCTTCTCTACCCTACTACGCTCTGCTTTTCTCCACTCTACTATAATCTATACTCTAGCCTAGGTTAGCTTAGCCTAACCAAGCCTAGCCTAGCCTAGCTTAGTCGAGCCTACCCTAGCTCTACTCAACTATACTCTACTAGACTCTGCTCTTCTCTACTTTGCTCTAGTCTACTTTACTCTAACTGGCCTAGCCTAACCTAGCCTAGCCTAGCCATGCTTAGCCTAGCTTAGCACAGCCTATCCAAACTTAGCTTTGCTCGACTTTACTCTACTCTAATTTGCACTACTTTACCCAACTTTGCTCTACTTTATGCTGCTCTACTCTTGCCTTGCCAAGCCTAGCCTAGCCTAGCCTAACCTAACCTAGCTTGGCTCTACTCTAGTCTACTCTACTCTACACTGTTATACTCTCCTCTACTCAAGCCTAACTTAGCCCAACCTAAATAACTGTGCTTTACTCTACTAACTTATACTCTACTCTACCCTAGTTTAATCTACTCTACTAAGCTCTACTCTATTCTAGCCTAATCTACCCTACTATAACCTAGGCAAATTTAGCCAAGCCAAATCTAGCTCTACTCTAGCCTAGCCTTGCCTAATCTAGCTCTACTCTACTACACTCTACCCTTCTCTACTCTGCCATGCTCTACTTTTTTATTCTCTACCCTACTCTCCTCTACTTTTTTCTGCTTTACTCTTCTCTACTCTGCTCTGCTATGCTTTACTCTGTGTTACACTACTCTACTCCACTATGCTCTGCTCTTCTCTACTCTACTCTATTCTACTCTATTCTACTTTACTCTACCCTACTCTACTCTACTCTATTGTACTCTTGCTTAGCCTAGTCTAGACTAGCCTAACTAAGCTCTACTATACTCTACTCTACTCTACTCTAGCCGAGCCTAGCCTAGCCTAAGCTAGCATAACCTAACCTATCTTAGCTCAACTCTACTATACTATCCTCTACTATACTCTACTGTACTCTACTCCACTCTAAGCTCTTCTACTTTAGCCCAGCTTAGCCTAGCCTCGCCTAGCCTACCTTAACATAGCCTAGCTTAAACCAACCTAACCCAGCTCTATTCTACTATACTTTTCTATACTGTATTTTATTTTATCTTACTTTACTCTAACTAGCTTAGCCTAGCTTAACCAAGCTCTACTCTACTCTACCCTGCTCTACTTTGTTCTACATTATTTTACTCAACTCTAGCCTAGTCAAGCCTAACCAAGGCTAGCCTAACCTAACCTAGCTCTACTTTTGTCTCCTCTACTCTTCTATACTCTGCTCTACTTTACATTAATTTTCTCCATTCTATTGTACTCAACTCTACTATGCTCTACTTTGCTTTGCTCTTCTCTAGTCTGCTCTACTCTATTCTACTTTGTTCGAGTATGCCCTGCTCTACTTTACTCTACTCTACTCTACTCCACTCTACTCTACTCAACTCTAGACTACTCTAGCCTCGTTTAGCCTTACTTAGCCTAGCTTAACCTAACTCTACTCTACTTACTCCACTTTACTCTACTCCACTCTACTCTACTCAACTTTAGACTATTCTAGCCTCGTTTAGCCTTACTTAGCCTAGCTTAACTTAGCTCTACTCTACTTACTCTACTTTACTCTACTCTACTCTAGTCTAGCCTGACTTATAGCTTAGCGTAGCCTAGATTATCCTAGCCTAGTCTAACCTAGCTCTACTCTACCCTACGATAGTCTACTCTAACCTATCGTAGGCTAGCCAAACCAAGCTCTATTATACACTATTCTACTATACTCTACTCTAGCCTAGCATTATCTAGCCAATCATCACATAGCTCAAGCTAGCTCTTCTCTACCTGCTCTACTCTATTATGCTCTACTATGCTCTATTCTTTTCTGCTCTACTCTACTTTGCTATGCTCCACTTAGCTCTTCTATGAACTCTAGCTTAGCCTTGCCTAACCAAGCTTTACTCTGCTCTACTCTACTCTAGCCAAGATTGGCTTACCCTAACCTAGCCTAGCTTAGTCGAGCCTACCCTCTACTAAACTCTACTCTACTCTACTCTATTCTACTTTGCTCTACTCTACTTTAGTCTAACCTAGCCTAGCTTAGCCTAGCCTAACCTAGCCTAGTCTAGCCAAGTCAAGCCTAGCCTAGCGTAACTTAGCTCTTACCTGCTCTATTGTACTAGACTCTTCTATACTCTACTCATCTCTACTCTGCTCGATTCTACTCTACTCTACTCTAATCTACCCTAATTTAGACTTTTCATGCCTAGCCAAGCTCAGCCTAACCTAACCAAGCTTGACTCTAACCTAATCTAATATACTATACTCTCCTCTAATCTAGCTAGCCTAACCTAACTTAGCCTAACCTAACCTAGCTCTCCTCTACTCAACTAACCCCTACTCTACTTTACTCTATTCTAGTTTACTCTACTCTACTCAACCCTACTCTACTCTATGCTACTCAACCCAACTCTAACCTAGCCAAACCTTGCTCTACTCTACTCTACTATTCTCTACTATACTCTACTCCACTCCACTCTATCTTTCTCTTCTCTGTCGTGCTCTCTTCTATTCTCTGCTCAACTCTCCTTTACTCTGCTTTGCTCTACTCTACTATACATTGCTCTACTATGCTCTGCTTTACTCCACTTTCCATTATCGTTCTCTACTCTACTCTGCTCTGTGATCCATAGCTCTGCTCTACTATGCTCTGCTCTTCTTCACTCTGCTCTACTTTACTCTGCTCTACCCTACTCTGCTCCACTCTACTCTACATTACTTTATTATACCCTAACATAGCCTATCCTCGCCTAGCCTGACCTTGCTCTACTCTACTCTACTCTACTCTAGCAAAGCCTAGCCTAGCCTAACCTAGCCTTGCCTAGCTTAGCATAACATAACCTAACCTAGCTTTACTTTACTCTACTCTCCTCTATTGTATTCTATTGTACTCCAGCTAGCTTTGCCTACCTTACCCTACACTACCCTAGCTTAGCTCTGCCTAACCATGCTCTATTTTACTAACTTTACTCTACTCTACTCTACTCTATTTTACTCTACTCTACTCAACTATACTTTAACCTAGCTTAGCCTAACCTAACAAGCTCTACTCTACTCTGCTTTATACTATTTTACTCCACTCCAACCTTGTCGAGCCTAGCCAACCCTGACCTTGCTCTACTTTAGTCTGCTCTGTTCTTCTCTATTCTACTCTACTCTACACAAATTTTCTCTACTCTATTATACTCTACTCAGCTCTACTTTACTCTACTATGATCTACTTTACTCTACTATGCTCTATTATGCTATGCACTACTCTACTTTACTCTACTCCACTCTATTCTACTCAACTCTAGACTACTCTAGCTAGTTTAGCTTCGCTTAACCTAGCTTAACCTAGCTCTACTCACTCTAATTTACTCTACTCTAATCTAGCCTAGCTAGCCAAGTCTTCCCTAGCCTAGCAAACACTAACCTAGCACTACTCTACTTTACTCTACTCCACTCTAATGTACTCTACTCTACTAAACTCAAACTTAGCCTAGCCTAGCCTAACCTAGCCTAGCTCTACTCTACTTTACTCTACTCTACTCTATTCTACTCTACGCTACTCTAGCCTAGCCTAGCATAGCCTAAACTAACCAAGCTTAACCTAACTCCACTTTTCTCTTCTCTATGCTACTCTACTCTATTCTGCTATGCTTTGCTCTACTCTACTTTGCTTTTCTCTACTCTGTTCTGCACTACTTTACCCATTCTACTTTGCTCTACTGTACTCTAACATAGCCTATCCTAACTTAGCTCTTCTCTACTCTACTCTACTCTAACCTAGCATAGCCTAACCTAGCTTAGCCTACCCTAGCTTTGCTCTACCCTACTCTACTCTACTCTTCTCTACTCTACTATACTCTACTTTTTTCTACTCTGTATTTGTCTACTCTACTCTTTTATGCTCTTCGTTACTCTACTCTAGTCTACTCTACTTTGCTCTGCTCTACTCTTCTCTGCTCTCCTATTATATGCTATACTTTGCTTTGCTTTGCTCTGCTTTGCAATTCTCTTCCTTGCTCTACTCTGCTATACTATGCTCTACTATGCTCTGCACTACTATGTTCTCTTCTCCTCACCTCTCCTCTCCTCTCCTCTCCTCTCTTCTCCTCTCCTCACCTCTACTTTACTCTATAATACTCTAGTCTACTCCACTCCACTCTACTTTACTCTCCTCTACTCTACTCTACTCTTACCTAACCAAGTCTAGCCTTACCCAATCTAACTTTACACTTTTACTCCACCATACTCTACTCTTTTTTGCCTAACCTAACATAACCTAGCTCTACTCTACTCTACGCTACCCTACTTTATTCTACAACACTCTAGCCTAGCCTAACATAGCCAAAACAAGCCTAGCATAGAATAACCTAGCTCTACTCTGCTCTACTCTATTCTACTCTACTCTTCTATGCTCTACACTACTCTTCCCTACTCTACTCTGCTCTACATTGCCCTGCTCTACTCTTCTGCTCTGCTCTACCATACTTTGCTTTTACTCTGCTCTACTCTACTCTCCTCTCCTTTTTTCTACTCTATTCAACTCTGCTGCTCTCTACTCTACTCTACTCTAATCTATTATACTCTACTCTACTCTACTCCACTCTACTCTACTCTACTCTAGCCTAGCATATCCTAGCCTCACCAAAACCTAGCTCTACAAAACTCTAATCTATTATACTCTAGCCTACCCTAGTATAGCCAAGCTTAGCTTAACCTAGCTCTACTCTACTATACTATACTCTACTCTACCCTACTATACTATACTCTAATATACTCCTACCTAGCTTAGCATAACATAACATAACCAAGCTCTACTCTAATCAACTCTACTCTAGCCTAGCCTTTCTTGGCTTAACTAAGCCTAGCCAAGCCTAGCCTAACCTAGCTCTACTCTGCTCTACTCTACTTTGCTCTACAATGCTATGCTCTGCTCTTCTCTACTCTACTCTACTCTGCTCAACTTTGCCCTTCTCTGCTCTACTCTGCTCTATACTCTATCCTACCCTTGCTTAGCTTAGCTTAACATAGCCTTACTCTACTTTACTATTACTTTACTCTAGTCTACTCTACTCTAGCCTTGCCTAGCCTAGCCTAACCTACCTAGCTCTACTCTACTCTAACCAAGCCTTGCCTAGCCTATCCTAACCTAGCCCAACATAACCTAGCCTATCTTAACTTAACTTAACTCTACTCTGCTCTACTCTATTATGATCTTCTCTTCTTTACTCTATATTTTGTCTTCTCTGCACTACTTTGCTCTACTCTACTCTATTCTACTCTAGCTTAGCTTAGCCTAGGCTAACCTTCCCTAGCCTATCCTGCCTCTAGTCTACTCTACTCTAGCCTATCCTAACCTAGCCTAGCCTAACTAATATAGCCTAACCAAGCTCTACTCTACTCTACTCTACTCTACCATACTCTACTCTAGTATCTCTACTCTACTATACTCTAACCAAACCTAGCCTAGCCTTTTTTAGCATAACTTAAACTAACTTAGCTCTAATAAGCTTTACTCTACTCTATCTACTCTATTATAGTCTACGCTACTTTACTCTACTCTATTCTAACTTAGCCTAGCTTAGCCTAAACCTAGCTCTACTCTGCTCAACTCTACTCTAGCCTATTTTAGCTAAACCTAACTCTGCTTTGCTATACTCTATTTTGCTCTGCTTTGCTGTGCTCTACTCTTCTCTACTCTATGCTACTTTGCTGTCCTCCCCTCTATACTCTACTCTACTCTTCTCTAACTTAGCTTAGCCTAGTCTAAACTAACCTAGCTCTACTCTATGCTACTGTACTCTACTTTATTCCACTCAACTCTACTCTAGCCTAACCTAGCTCTACCCTGGTCTGCTCAACTCTTCTCAACTCTACTCTACCCTACTACAATCTACTCTACTCTGGTTTGCTCGATTGTACTCAACTCTACTTTGCTCTATTGTACTTTAGCCTAGCCTAACCTTGCTCTGCTTTACTCTACTCTACTCTACTCTTATCTACTCTACTCTACTATAGCCTAGCCTAAGTAAACTTAGCTAAACTCTACTCTACTTTGCTATGCTCTTCTCTACTCTATGCTGCTCTATAATTCTTTACTCTGTACTGCTCTCCTTTACTTTGCTCTTCTCAACTTTGCTCTGGTTGTCTCTACTCTGCTCTTCACTAGTCTGCTCTATTCTACTTTACTCTACTATATTCTTGGCTCTTCTCTCCTCTCTTCTATTGTCCTCTCCTCTACTCCCTCTCCTATCCTCTCCTCTACTGTACTATACTTAATTATACCCTTCTTTTCTCTACTCTACTCTACTCCACTCTACTATATTTTACTTTACTTTACACTTGGCTTATCTAATCTAGTTCTACTCTACTCTAATCTATCCTAGTCTAGTATAGCTTAGCCTAATCTAGCCTACCTTATCCAAGTCTTGCCTAACTAGCTTTACTCTACTCTACTTTACCCCAGCCTAATATACTTTAGACTCTCTTATCTCTACTTTTGTCTACTCAATTCTACTCTACCTAGCTCTACTCTACTCTAGGCTAACTTAGCCTAGCTTAACCTAATCTTGCCTAGCTCTACTCTACTCCACTCTTGCAAAGCCTACCCTAGCCTAATCTAGCATAACTTAGCTCTACTCTACTATACTCTACTCTACACTACTCTACTCAACTCAACTCTAACCTAGCCTAGCCTAGCCTAACCAAGCACTACTCTGTCCTACTCTATGATACTCTCACTTAACCTTGCTCTACTCTATTCTGTACTTCTCTACTCTTCTTAACTCTTCTATACTCTGCTCTGCTCTACTCTACTCTGCTCTACTCTACTCTAGTCTATTATATAATACAATCTAGCCTAGCTAAGACTAGTCTAACCTAACTCTACTGTACTCTACTCTACTCAACTCTACTTTACTCTAACCAAGCCTAACAAAACCTAGCCTAATTTTGCTCTACTCTGCTCTACTCTACTCAGCTCAACTTTGATCTGCTCTTTTTTCTCCACTATTCTTTGCTCTACTTTAATCCACTCTACTCTGCTTCTCTTTACACTAATCTACTCTACTCTTGCCAGGCTTAGGCTAGCCTCACCTTGCCCAGACTAACTTAGTTCTACTCTAGTCTACTCAACTCTAATCTACTCTACTCTACTCAAACCTTGCTTAGCCTATCCTAGCCTTGCTTAACATAGCCTAACTTAGCTTAGCCCTACCTGACCTAGCCTTACTCTAGTTACTGTACCCTACTCTACTCAACTCTACTCTACCTTACTCTACTCTGCTATACTATAACCAAGCCTAGCCTAACCTAACCTTACTCTACTCTAGCCTAGCCTAGCTTAACATAACTCTGCTCAACTTTGCTCTACTCTACTATGCTCTGCTTTACTTTTCTCCTCTCTACTCTGCTCTTCTCTATTCTACTCTACTCTATTCCATGCTGCACTACTCTACATCACTCTACTCTAGCCTAGCCTTGCATAGCTTTACCTTGCCTAGCTTAACCTTGCTGTACTCTACCCTACTATCTACTCTAGCCAAGCCTATGCAAGCCAAGCCTTAGCTAGCCTAGCCTAGCTTAGCCCAGCCTAACTTAACCTAGCTAAGATTTACTCTATTCTATCCTACTCTACTCTACTCTACTCTACTCTATTCTACTCTAGCCTAACCTATTCTAGCCTAGCTTAGCCTTGCCAAACCTAGCTCTTCTTTGCTCTGCTCTACTCTGCTCTAATCTACTCTGCTCTCCTCCACTCTACTCTACTCTTCTCTGCTCTGCTCTACTCTACTCTACTCTACTTTTCTCTAGTCTACTCTACTCTACTCTTCTCTGGCCTACTGTAGAAAAGCCTACCCTAGCCTAAACTAGCTCTACTATACTATACTCTACTCTACTCCACTCTACTCTATAATAGTCTAGCTAGCCTAACATACCATAACTAAGCATACCATAGGCTAACTTAGCTCTATTATACTTTACATAACTTTACTCTATTATACTCAAGCCCTACCTAACCTAGCTCTACTTCATTTTACTCCACTCTACTTTGCTCTATTCTACTTTGGTCTGCTTTTCTCTTCTCTACTCTACTCTCTTAGCCTCTACTCTACTCTACTCTACTCTAAACTTCTCTACTCTATTATGCTCTACACTTCTCAACTCCATTTCACTCTAGCTAGCCGAGGCTAACCAAGCTCTACTATACTCTACTCTACTCTACTTAAGCCTCACCTAGCCTAAGTTAGCTCTGCTTTGCTCTACTCTGCTCTACTCTTCTCTATTTTGCTTCTCTCTACTCTGCTCTTCTTTAGCTTACTCTACTCTAGCCATGTCTCGCCAAGCCTAACATAACCTAGCTCTACTATACTCTACTTTACTCTACTATACTCTATGCTACTTTATAGTAGTCTACACTACTCCAGCCAAGCATTACCTGGCCTAACCTAAACAAGCTCTGCTCTCTTCCACTCTACTCTACTCTTCTCTATTTTGCTCTGCTTTACTTTTTTATTTTCTGCTTTACTCTTCTCTACTCTGCTCTTCTCTGCTCTACTCTACTCAACTCTATATTGTTCTACTTTGCTTGCTCTGCTCTCCTCTAATCTACTCATCTCTGCTCTGCTTTGTTAGCTCTACTCTACTCTACTCTACTATACTCTAGCCTAGCCTAACTTAACCAAGTTTTACCTAGCTCTACTGTTACACCCCAGTTTTTTTTTCCTAGGCTGATTTTTGGCATATTATTTTTTTTTTTTTACATATAGACAGCTCAGATCGTCCCATACCAACCTGAGTAGCTTACGAAAAACATAGGATATAACACATCATTACACACCTACTTTCCTTAACAATGTGGATCCCATCTCCCGGGTACACCGTCAAATCAGGTTCATGACTCCTGAATTAACAGATGGACTCGCGCAATGTTACTCCTACTAGACCCCATACTCCTAACCCATACTGGTAGGAGAACCGATCTAATAGAAGTCTGAATCCCCACGATTAAGTTCCATAGTCATGTAATGACCTCACCATCAAAAATAAAATACATAACATCCTCAGATAAAATATGGCACTCCACACACTATACCACCAAGACAATAAAGTAAAACAGTGAATGGAAACTACATCACAAGAATAAGATCCAAGTCCAATAAATACAATATCATCCAACTAGATACATAAGTCAGAATCACCCTCACATATTACATGACATAAGAATAACAGTCTCCCTGAATACATCCAATAGTATCATCACACTAACCAAAATGTCTCAGAAAATCACAGATCAGATATCCTCCACTAGCCTGCTGAACACGATCCCACCTAATCTGGGTGGCGTCAAGGCTGTCGAGCCGCTGGAAAAATATAGATAATAAAGGAGTGAGCTACGCCCAGTAGGAAAGACAGATAGTAAAAACTCACATGCAAGAGAAGGATAATAGCAAGAGTATAGGAATACAGCATAACAATGTAGGGTGGAAAGGCACTCTCAGTCCCAGACTCTGACCAACCACAGTCACCCCCAGTCACACCAGAGTAGCTCTCCTCTGTGCTCCCAGGCAGCATGCCAGCTGGACACGCCCATCTCTGCGCACGCATGGCGCCTAGGCAAAGCATGCCAGCGGGACACGCCCATCTCTGTGCACGCATCACAAAGCCTAGCACCCGACACCACAGTGTCTCTCGTCAATCAATCTTCTGGAGACTATAGACAGAACCAGTCACATAGATCTCTAGCCAACGTGAGACACCCCTGCCACCCTCAGGCACGCAGGCCTACACACTTGACTAGCCACGGCGAGTCACCCCTGCCACTGCCACTCTCAGGCGCGCAGGCCTACACTCGTGGACCAGAAGAGATCGACTCAGCCACCGTCACAAGAAGTCCTCTCCCAACAATTTCTATAGAGGCCACGCCCCTACAGTCATTGCCAAGCTCTAACTCCAAGATTTGGTAACATGTGTCCAGATACAACAAGGCGCATACCAGTCCACATGTATACTGTGAAGTTAAGTCTGTACCGCACAGTTACCTACCACAACTACCCTAAAACATCATATAGGGCCTATAGTAGTCCGGTCCAGTATGCCAATCCATGAAATATGCCAACACTGAGTAAACTGACTCAATCCATGTCATTGCCATCCAAGCAACACAAACTGTACCAAAATTCTGACTATTCTGGTAACACCCAAGTGTCACACTTCCTTCCAACTGATCCAGCTGCACTGAATTTATGGGTAATTTCCAACAGTCAAATCAACTTGGCTACGTGATTTCCAAAAATCACCTCTTCCTCATTTCAGGAAATTTTAATTTCCAAAATCAAGTTCTGCCCTTTATCCATTTTCCGAAATTCGAAATAAATTTCCGAATAAAATTTAAATTCTACATAATCCTTTTTCCGAAAATTAGGATTAATTTCCGAATTAAATTTTCCTCTGCGCCGTTCGTCCTCGCCGAATCCCGCTGAACCGGTTTTCGCTGCCGGTTCGGAAACCTCGCGCTGAACCGCGACACCGCCGAACCAAATTCTTTAATAATCCGTTAATCGGTCGACGCTTAAATAAATATAATTACTAATAAATATTATATAAATACCATTAATTACTTAAATAAATTCGTAATTAATCTAAACCCTTCTCCTTCCTCGGTCCGACGCCCGCGAACCCTAACTGAAGCAATCGCCGACCAATCCAATTCCTTCCGTCGATTTCCGACGAACGCGAACAAGGAGAAACAAAATTCGATGTTCGTACTATCCTAATGTTTCAATAATGCCACTAATTTAAAATTTCCGCCAAAGGAGTTCGCCCGTACGCCATTGCCGTAAGATTAATCCAACAATTAATTAACTAATTCAATGGCAAACTGATAATACAAATCCCTAACATGTTCCTAAGCATTAACTAAATTTTCCGACGAAATGGGAAATTTTCCAGAAATCCAAAAATTGTAAAAGACGCAGATTAGCATTCAACTAAGTCCGATTTTTCATCCACATGCTTGTGTTCATTAAGCAAAATATTCCATGCTTTTAATTTCTACTAATTAACTAATTTAAAACTGAATTTCCTACCTTTGCTCGTCGCCGGCGACGGTGAAGCTCGCACGCGATCAATCGCAGCTCCTCACCGAACGAAACCGGTACCAAAATGCTCGCCTCTGTCCCGCGAACCTCCGGTTACCAAAAGCCCCTTGGAAGGCTGCCGGAAAATACCGCCGTTCGCCGCGAACACTTCGCCTCTAGCCGCCGTTCGAAACCCTAACAGCCGAACCGTTTAGGTTAAATACCCAGCTTAAACCGGTAATAACCCGTTAAGACCCATTAAGCGCCGGTTGACCTTCCAAAAACACCGCTTAACACCCGATCAGCCGGTTAATCTCCACCGCTGATCTCGCCCGTCCGATCCGCTTATCCGCGGCTTATCCAAACGCACGCGTAAACGCACCTCGGCGAACCGCCCCGCCTTCGCTGAACCGCTCTGGTCCGGTTCACGGGCGGTAAAAGGAAAAATCCAAATTCCGGTTTTTAAAAAAAATCTCGGTGCTCCGAAAAATCCCCAGAAAATTTCAGAAATTCCAATAGCCTCCAATTGAGCTCCTGGCTCATCCTACTATCGATCTGAAATCATCCAAGCCACAATTCGAATTATTGAAGATTAAACCTATAATATTTTACCGGGTATAACATCTACTCTACTCTATTCTACTCTACTCTTCTCTACCATACTCTACTCCACTCTACTCTATCGTACTCTAGCCTAACCTAGCTTAACCAAGCTCCACTCTACTCTACCATACTCTATTCTACTCTACTATACTCTAGCTTAACCTAGCCTAACCAAGCTCTACTCTACTCTATCCTATGCTACTCTACTCTACTCTACTTTACTCTACTCTACTCTACTCTATTGTACTCTATGATGCTCTAATCTACTCTACCCCATTATACTCAACTTTATTCTGCTCTACTCTACTCTATTCTACCTACTCTTCTCTACTTTATTCTACTCTACTCTACTCTACTCTACCCTAAGCAAGCCTAGCCAAGCCTAACCTAGCTCTACTCTACTCTACTCTATTCTACTCTAACCTAGCCTAGCCTAGCCTAACCAAGTTCTTTTCTTCGTTACTCTACTCTGCTCTACACTATTGGGCTCTATTTTACTCTACTCTTCTCTACTCTACTCTCTACAACTCTCATTTTCTCTGCTCTACTCTTCTCTGCTCTACTTTACCCTACTCTAAATTAGCCTAGCCTAACCAAGCTCTACTCTACTTTAATTTATTCTACTCAACTCTAACCTTACCCAACCTAGCCTAACCTATCCTAAACTAATTTAGATCTACTCTACTTTACTCTACTCTACACTACTCTTCCATAATCAACTCTACTCTACTCTAACCTAGCATAGCCTTGCCAAACCTTTCCTTACTCAACTCTACTCTACTCAACTCTACTTAACTCCACACTACTCTATTCTACTCTACTCTACCCTATTCTGCTCGACTCTAACCTAATATTGCCTAGCCTAACCTAGCTCTAGTATACTCCACTCTACTATACTCTACTTTAGCCTAGCTTAGCCTATTATAGCATTGCCTAGCCTATTCTTACTCTACTCTGCTCTGTTGTTCTCTACTCTGCTCTACTATACTCTTCTCTCCTCTCCTCTACTCTACTCCACTCCTGCTCTGCTCTTCTCTGCTTTGTGCTTCTTTACTCTACTTTGTTGTCCTCTACTCTACTATACTCTATTATACTCAACTCTACTCTACTTCACTCTGCTCTACTTTACTCTACTCTACCCTACTTTACTCAAGCCTAGCCTAGCCTAACCTAGCCTAGCTTACCTTAGCCTAGCTTAGTCTAGACTAGACTAACCTTGCCCTACTCTACTCTACTCTTCTCTTATCTATTCTTCTCTACATAGCTCTACTTTTCACTACTCTATTATACTCTACTCTGCTCTCTTCTACTTTACTTTAGCCCAACCTAGCAAGCCTAACCTTGCTTTACTCTACTTTACTCTACTATAGTCTACTCAACTCTACTCTTCTCTATTCTACTCTACTCTACCCTAGCCTAGTCTCAGCCTAACCTTGCCTAGCCCAACCTAGCTTAACCTAGTTCTACTTTGCTTTGCTCTACTCTCTCTACTCTACTATACTTTTCTCTCCTCTACTCTACTCTAGCCTAGCCTAACCTAACCTAACCTAACTCTACTTTACTATACCTAACTCTATTATTCTCTTCTCTACTCTTCTATTCTCTACTATACTCTTGGCCTGGCCTTACTTAGCCTATCCTAGCCTAGCTTAGCCTAGCCAACCCTAACTTAGCCTAACCTAACTCTACTCTACTCTACTGTACTCCACTCTACTCAACTCCACTTTAGCCTAGCCTAACCTGGCTTTACTCTGCTCTTGTCTACTCTACTCTGCTCTACTTTGCTATGCTCTACTCTATTCTATTCTACTCTAGCCTAATCAAACTGGGCCTTGTTGTACTCTACTCTATTCTACTCTAGCTTGCCAAACATAGCCTTGCCTGACCTCGGCTAACTTAGCCTAGTATAACCGAGCTTTACTCTATTTTACTCCACTCTACTATACTATACTCCACTCTAATCTACTTTACTTTACTATACTCTACTCTTCTCTTCTCTACTCTACTCTATTCTAGCTTAGCCTACCCTAGCCTAGCCTAACGCAGCCTAGCCTAGCCAAGCTTAACCTCGTCTTTACTCTGCTCTATTGTACTCTACTCTACTTTACTCTACTATACACTATTATACACTACTCTACTATACTGAACCCTACTCTAACCTAGCCTAGCCTAGCTTAACCTTGCTTTACTCTACTCTACTATACTCTAACCTACTCTAACCTAGCCCTACTCTGCTCTTCTTTGCTTTGTTATGTTTAGATCTACTCTACTCTACTTTATTTTACTCTTCTTTGCTCTACTCTACTTTGCTCTACTATACTCTACTCCACTTTACTCTACTCTATTGTACTCTAAGATAGCCTAGCATGGCCTAACCTAGCTTTACTATACTCTACTCTACTCTGTCTTAGCTTAGCGTATCATATCATATCCTAGCCTAACCTAGCCTAGCTTAGCCAAGCCTAACCTAACCTATCTCTACTCTACTCTACACTACTCCAATCTACTCTAATCTACTCTACACAATTCTACTCTACACCAACCTAGGCTAGCCCTACTTAGCTCTACTCTACTCTAGCATAGCCTAGCAAAGCCTAGTGTAGCCTAACGTGGCACCACTCTACTCTGCTCTTCTCATCTCTACTATGCTCTACTCTACTCTACAAATCTCTACTCTTCTTTGCTCTACATTACTCTGCTCTGCACTGCTCCACTCTATTCTGTACTGCTCTACTCTGCTCTGCACTGCTTTACTCTGCTCTACTTTGCTCTACTCTGCCCTACTCTCCCCTAGCCTACCCTAGCCTAGCTTAGCATAACCTAGCTCTACTTTTCTCTACCCCACTCTACTCTTCACTACTCAACTCTACTCTACTCTACTCTAAACTAGCCTAGCCTTACCTGACCTAGCCTGTCCTAGCCTAGCCTACCTTACCCTAGCTTAACTTAGTTCTACTCTACTATACTCTTATATAATATATTATACTATACATTAATCTACTCTACCCTAGCCAATCCTAGCTCTACTCTACTCTACCCTACTCTACTCAAGCCTAGCCTTTCATAACATTGTCTAACCTAGCTTTGCTTTGTTCTGCCTTGCATTGCTCTGCTCTACTCTACTTTGCTTTACTCTACTTTGCTCTTCTCTGCATTATTCTACACTGCTCTACTCTACTATGCTGTAGCCTTGCCTAGCCTAATTGAGCTCTACTCGACTCTACTCTACTATACTTTGCTTTAGCCTAGCCTAGCCTAGCTAACTTAGCTCCACTCAACTCTACTCTAACATAGCCTATCCAAGCATAATGTACCCTAACCTGGCACGACTCTACTCTGCTCTTCTCATCTCGACTATGCTCTGCTCTACTCTACTCATCTCTACACTACTTTGCTCTACACTGCTCTGTTATGCTCTACTCTACTCTACTCGACTCTACTTCACTTTACTTTACTTTAGTCTACCCTACTCTACTCTAGCATAGCACTAGCATAACTAAGCTCTACTTTACTATACCTCATTTACTCTTTCTTACTCTACTCTACTCTACATTACTCTATTCTATCATAGCCTAGCCTAGCCTGGCCTATCTTGTCCTAGCTTAACCTAGTTCTACTCTACTCTACTCTATTATAATATACAATACTCTACTTTACTCTAACCTGGCCTAGCCTAGCTTAGCCTATCCTAACTCCACTCTACTCTACTCTACTTTACTCAAGCCTATCCTAGCATAACCTAGCTTAACCTAGCTCTTCTATGTTCTACTCTGCATTTCTCTACTCTACTATACTCTACCCTACTCTTCTTTACTTTACACTATACAACTCTATTTTACTCCACTCTATTATGCTCTAGCCTAGCCTAGCCTAACTGAGCTCTACTCTACTCTACTAATCTTTATCCTAACCTAGCCTAGCAACTTTAGCCTCGCCTAGCCTACCCTTACATAGCATAACCTGCCTCTACTCTACTCTACTCTTGCCTAGCCTAGCCAAGCCTAACCTAGCTATACTCTACTCTCCTCTACTCTACTCTACTCTACTCTATTCTACATTAATCTACTGTACTCTAGCCTAACCTAGCCTAACCAAGCTCTACTCTATTCTACTATACTCGACTCTACGTTACTATAATCTAGCCTTGCTTAGCCTATCCTTACTTAGCGTAGCTCAGCCTAGCCTAGCCTAACCTAGCTCAACTCTAATCTACTCTACTTTACTCTACTCTATTCTACTCTACTCTACTTTACTTTACTCTACTATACTCTATTCTAACCTAGCCTAACCTAACCTAGCTTACTCTACTCAGCTTGGCTCTACTCTACTCTACTCTACTCTGCTCTACTTTACTCTTCTCAACTCTACTTTTCTTTGCTCTACTCTACTCTACTCTACTTTACTCTACTCTACTTTGCTCTAGCCTAGCAAGCCAAACTAAGCATTACTCTATTATACTCTACTAAACTCTAGCCTAGCCTAGCTTAGAACAACTTAACATAGCTCTACTCTACTCTACTTAACTCTACTCTATCATAGTCTACTCCAGCATAACCTAGATAACAAAGCCTAACCAAGCTATACTCTACTCCACTTTACTCTAGCCTAACCTAGGCTATCCTAGCCTAATCTGTAAGCTCTGCTCTACTCTGCTCTATTTTCTGTTCTCAGCTCTACTCTACTAAACTCTACTATATTATACTCTACTCTATTATACCCTCGCCTAATTTAGCTTAGCATAGGTAAGCCTACCTTAACCAAGCTCTACTCTACTCTACTTAGGCCTAACCTAGCTTACCCTAGCCTAACCTAACAAAGTTTTACTCTACTCTACTTTACTCTACTCCAATCTACTCTATACTACTATACTCTACTTTACCTTTGCCTAGCCTAGCCTAGCTTAACTTACCACTACTATACTCTACTCTACTCCAATCTAGCCTAGTCTAATAATGCCAAGCCTAGCTTATCCTAGCCTAACCTAACTTAACTCTACTTTGTCTTACTCTACCCTACTATTCTTTGCTCTACTCCTCTTTACTATACATTGCTCTACTCAACTCTGCTCTACTCTACTCAACTCTACTCTACTATACTCTAGCCTAACCTAGCTGAACCTAGCTCTACTCTACTCTACTCTAGCCTTGCCTAGCCTTGCCTAGCCTTGCATAGCCTATCCTTACCTAGCTTAACGTAGCCTAGCTTAGCCTAAGCAAGCTCTACTGTACTCTACTCTACTCTATTCTACTTTACTCTACTCTATTATACTCTACTCTTACCAAGCCTAGCTAAGCCTAGTGTAACCTAACTCTACTCTTCTCTACTCTGCTCCACTCAACTTTGCATTGCTCTACTCAACTTTGCTCTACTTTGCTTTGCATTACTCTGCTCTACTCTACTCTACTCAATTCTACTCTACTCTACTCTAAGCTAAGCTGGCCTAGCCTAGCCTAACTGAGCTCTACTCTACTCTACTCTACTCTACTCTACCCTATACTGCTCTAGCATAGCCTATCCTAGCCTACCTTATCTTAGACTATCCCAGCTTAGTATAGCCTAACCTTGCTCTACTCTATTTTGATCTAGTCTACTATACTCTACTCTAACCATGCTTAGCCTAGCTAAACTTCACCCAATTATAACCTTTCTTATCCTAGCCTAACTGAGTTATGTTCTACTCTACTTCTCTCTGCTCTCCTCTTCCCTATTCTACTCTTCTCTACTCCGCTCTACTATACTCTGCTCTACTCTATTCTACTCTACTTTTTTATGCTCTGCTCTACCCTACTCTAGCCTAGTTTAGCCTTGCTTAGCCTAGCTTAACCAAACCTTACTCTATTTACTCTATTCTACTTTGCTATACTCTACTCTACTCTTCTCAATTATAGCCTAACCTTGCCTAACCTAGCCTACCCTAGGGTAGCCTAGGCTAACTTAGCTCAACTCTACTTTACTCTACACTACTCTAATCTACTCTACTCTAACTAAATCTAACCTAGCTATACTCTACTATACTCTATGCTACTCTACATTACTTTACTATACCTTAGCCTAGCTTAACTTAGCCTAACTTAGCTTAACCTAGCTCTACTCTATAGTACTCTGCTCTAGTCTACACTACCCTACTATACTCTACTAAACTTGACATAGCTCTACTCTATTATGCTCTACTCTGTTCTACTCTACTCTATCCTATTCTACTCTACTCTATTTTACTCTTACTTAGATTTTCCTAACCTAGCTCTACTCACTCAACTCTACTCTACTCTACTTTAGCCTAGCCTTCCCTAGCATAGCCTACCCTAGCCTAGCCCAGCCTTTCTTAACATAACTCTATTATACTTGACTATACTCTACTCAACTATACTTTATTCCACTCTACTCTACCTTACTCTTTTCCATACTAGTCTAGCCTAACTTAGCTCGACTCTACTCTACTCTAAACTAGCATAGCTTAGCTTAGCTTAGCTAGCCTAACTAGCTATGTTATGCTTTGCTCAACTCTCCTCTACACTACTTTACTCTACTCTACTTTGCTCTACTCTACTCTGCTCTGCTCAACAATAGTCTTGCTTAGCCTAGCTTAACCTTGCCCTAATCTACTCTAATCTACTCTATTATACTCTATTATACTCTACTCTATCCTACTTTGCTTTACTCCATTCTGCTCTACTCTACTCTATTCTACTATACTCTACTCTAAACTAACCTAGCTAGCCTAGCCTTACCTAGCTTTGCTCTACTCTACTCCTACCCAGCCTAGCATTACCTAGTCAAGCCAAGCTTAACTTAGCTTTGCTCTACTCTGCTTTACTCCACTATGCTAAGATCCTCACTTCTCTACTCTGCTATGTTCTACTCTACTATACTCCACTCAACTTTAGCTAACCTAGCATAGCCTAGCTTAACCTAGCTCTACTTTAGTTTACATTACTCTTCTCTAGCCTAGACTAAGCTAGTCTATCCTAGCCTAGCCTCACCTAGCCTAGCCTAACCCAGCTCTATTCTACTACACTCTACTCAATGATACTCTACTCCATAATACTCTTCTCCACTTGACACCATTCTACACTACTCCACTCTACTATACTCTGCTCTACCCTACTCTACTTTACTCTACTCTACTCTAACCTAGCCTAGCCAAGTCTAACCTGGCCTAACTTGGCCTAACCTATCTCTACTCTACTCTACTCTACTTTGCTCTACTCTACTTTGAACAATTCTACTATACACTACACTTCTGTGCTCTATTCTACTCTACTCAACTCTTCTCTACACTACTCTACTCTATTATGCTCTAATCTACTCTACTCTAAACAAACTAAGCCTAGCCTAACTGAGCTTTACTCTACTCTACTCTAGCCTAGCTTAACCTTGCCTAATCTTACTCTACTCTACTTTCCTCTACTATGCTCCACTATGTTCCACTCTACTCTACTCTACTCTACTCTACTATACTCCACTCAACTCTACTTTACTCTACTCTACTCTACTCTACTATACTCCACTCAACTCTACTTTACTCTACTCTACTCTAACTTAGCCTAGTCTAGCCAAACCAAGCCTTACTTTACTCTACACCACTCAACTCTAGCATAACCTTACCTAACATAGCCTAGCCTAGCTTAGCTTAGCCAAACCTAGCTCTACTTTTCTCTTCTTTATTATGCTATGCTTTTCTCTACTCTACTCTACTCTATTCATCTCTAATTTGCTCAACTCTACTCTACTATGCTCTGCTCTACTTCGTACTTTAGACTAGCCTATCCTAACATAGCTCTACTCTACTCTAAGCTATTCTACTCTACTTTACTCTAGCCTACCAAACCCAAGCCTTGCCTAGCTAGCCTAGCCTTCCTTAATCTAGCCTAACCTAGCTCTACTCTACTCTACTCTACTCTACTCTGCTCTTCTCAATTCTACTCTACCCTACTCTACTCTAACCTAGCCTAGTCTAACTTAGATCTATTCTGCTCTACTCAGCCCTACTCTGCTTTTCTGTACTCTACTCTAGCCTAGCCTTCCTATCCTTGCCTAGCTTAACCTCACCCCACTCTACTCTGCTCTACTCTACTTTACTCTACTCCACTCAACTCTAGCCTAACTTAGACTACCCTAGCCTAACCTTGCCTAGGCTATCCCAACCTATCCTAACTTTACTCTAACCTGGCCTAGCCTAACCTTGCCTAACCTAGCTCTACTCGACTATACTTACTTTACTCTCCTCTGCTCTACTCTACTATACTCTACTCTTGCCTAGCTTAGTCTAGCATAACCAAGCTTTGCTCTGCTCTTCTCTACTCTTCTCTAATCTGCTCTACTCTACTATGCTCTGCTTTACTCTACACTGCTATATTTTTCTTTGCTCTACTTTGCTCTAGTCTAATCTACTATGCCCTACTTTGATCTAATCCACTCTACTAAGATCTACCATCATTTGGATCATAAACATGAATTTATTGGAAAAGAATTTAATTTTAAAACTAATACTTTTTAAAGATAATTTTTTTAAAATTTTTTTAAATATTTTTTAAGTAAAAAACTCAAGCAAAACGTAACGTTTTTTTTTTAAAAAAATTCAATTTTAATAATGATTTTTATCAACTGTTATGAAAAAAATTAATATATTACAAAAATCAATAAAAGGACTCTTAAGAAATAACTTTGTATATAATATATGGGTTTAATAAATTAATAAGTATTTTTAAAATAGTTTTACAAAATATATTTCATAAAAAATTTTTTGATTCAATTTTTTAATAAATTTTTTCATTATTAGAAATTTCGAGAAAATCTATTTTAAGTAAATATTTAAAAATAAGTTCTGAATTTCATTTATTGAAACAAAACTAATAATTATAAAAACGGTTATCACTGAACATCTTTTATTAGATAATTGCATAAAACATAATAACTTTTATGTAATATAAATTTAAAATTTATTTTTAGATTTTTTATTTTATAAAAAATATTTTCTTTAGAATATTTTTTCCTATTGCTTTCTTAAAGAAAAGGAAAATATTTAGTCTTTTATTAGATTTTTTTACTGAGAGAAAAAATTCAAAAAAAATATAAAAAATTATTTTATCTATACAAAATATAAAAAATATTTTGCTAATGTTTTCTAATAATCTTAAAATCTATGACTAATACGATGCAGATATTGTCATTTAAGTTTAATTTTAAAGATAATTTTGAGTGATAAACATTTTAATAAATAATAGTTTTAAAATGAAATTTTAAAATTGCTATAAAAAAAAGTTCTATATTTAATAAATTTGTTGTGTATAGTGACTTCATAAATAGTTATATTTTAAAATGAATAAAATAGTATTCACTTTTTATAAAAAAAATCTCTCTTCTTCATTATTGTTTATGAATAAAATTAGTATTTGTTTTGGTCAAACTATGTTTTATTTTTTTAATTAAACAAAACTTAACAATGTGCTTATAGAACTGTATAAACTACTCTACTCTATCTTACTCTACTCTACTTTATTCTGCACTACCCTTACTAGCCTAGCATAGCCTAACCTAACTCTACTTTATCAAAGCCTAGCCAAGCTTAGCGTAACTTATCTCTGCTTTGCTCTACTCAGCTCTGTTCCACTCTGCTTTGCAATGCTTTGCTCGGCTCTGCAATGCTCTACTCTACTCTGCTCTGCTCTCCTTTACTGTTGTTTACCCTAGCCTAACCTAACCTAGCACTACACTATTCTACTCTACTATACTCTACTCTACTTTACTATACCATACTCTAGCCTTGCCTTGCCTAAACAATCCTAGCTTGGCCTAGCTTAGCCTACCCTAACCTAGCTCTACTTTACTTTACTATACTCCACTCTACTCTACTCTACTCTATTCTACTCTATTCTACTCTACTCTACTCTACTCTAGCCTAACCAATCCTAACCTAACTTAGGTCTACTCTATTCTACTCTATTATACTCTATTATAGCCTAACCTAGCCTAGCCTAGCTAACTTTGCTCTACTTTACTCAACTATGCTCTGCTCCACTATACTCTTCTCTACCCTCTCTGCTTTACTCTACTCTGCTCTACTCTACTCTCCTTAACTCTACTCTACTCTATTTTACTCTACTCTACTCTACACTACTCTACTCTACTTCAATATAGCCTAGGCTAAGCTAGCTAGACTCTTCTCTAGTCTACTCAACTCTACTGTACTATACTCTATTCTACTTTACTCTAGTCCAGTCTAGTCTAGCCTATCCTAACCTAGCTCTACTCTACTCTAGTCTATTTTGCTCTTATTTTCTTGGCTTTGTATTGCTCTACTCTGCTCTACCTTTTTCCACTCTACTCTACTATATGCTACTTTAGCCTAATGTAGCCTGACCTAGCTCTACTCTACTCTACTTTACTATACTCTACTCTACTCTACTCTACTCTACTCTATTCTACTCTAACCTAGCCTAGCCTTACCTAGCTTAACAAAGCTTTAATTTACTCTACTTTAGCCTATTATAGCCTTGCCTAGCCTAACCTAGCTGTGCTCTACATTGCTTTACTCTACACTACTCCACTCTATTCTACTCTACACTGCTTTGCTCTACTTTGCTCTGCTATGCTTTCCTATACTCTACTTTAATCTAGCCTAGCCTAGGTTATCGTAACCAAACTTTACTCTGCTCTACATTACTTTACTCTCCTCTTCTCTAGCTTAGCCTGACCTAGCCTAATTTAGCCTAGCCAAGCCTAGCTTAAGCAAGATCAACTCTACTCTACTATACTCAACTATACTCAACTATACTATACTATACATTACTCTACTCTACTCTACTCTTCTCTACTCTACTCTACTCTACCTTACTCTACTCTACTCTATTCTACTCTACATTATTTTATCCTTTCCTAGCTTAGCTTAGCCTAACCAAGCTCTACTCTACTTTTCTTTTCTCTTCTTTACTCTACTCTATTCTCTTTTGCTCTACTTTACACTGCATTGCTCTGTTATTCTCTACTGTACCATACTTTGCACTACTCTACTCTTCTCAACTCTACTATACTCTACTCTAGCCTAGCCTTGCCTAATTTAGCCTAACAAATTTTACTCTAATCCACTCTACTCTACATTACTCAACTCTAGCCTAGCCTATCTTAGCCTAGGTTAGCCTGCCTAGCCTAACCTAACTTACCT
Organism: Vanilla planifolia; assembly: GCA_023846275.1. Classification (NCBI taxonomy): domain Eukaryota; kingdom Viridiplantae; phylum Streptophyta; class Magnoliopsida; order Asparagales; family Orchidaceae; genus Vanilla; species Vanilla planifolia. The sequence goes on from JAIUJO010000697.1 coordinate 113,346, forward strand.
TTGCTCCACTCTACTGTACTCTTTTCTACTCTACTCTACTCTACTCTACTCTAACCTAGCCTAGCCAAGCCTGGTCGAACCTAACTCTACTGTACTCTAACCTAGCTTTGCCTAGCCTAACCTAGAGTTACCTAGTTCTGCTTTACTATGTTTTACTTTGCTCCACTCAACTCTGCTCTGCTCTATTCTACTCTATTTTGCTCTACTCTACTCTTCTCTACTTTACTCTAATTTACTTTACTCTACTCTACTCTATTCTATTATACTCTGACCTAGCAAAGCCTTGCCTGACCTAGTTCTACTCTAATAAACTCTACTCTACTCTACACTAGTCTAACCTTTCCTTGCCTAGCCAAACCTAACCTAGCTCTACTCTACCCTTCTCTACTCTCTCTACTCTACCATACTCTACTCTAGCCTAGCTTAACATAGCTTACTCTAGCCTATCTTAGCCTAGCCAAACTTAGCTCTACTCAACTCTACTCTACTATACTTTACTCTACTCTACACTACTCTACTTTAATTTACTCTACCCTACTCTAACCTAGTGTAGCCTAACTTAGGCTAGACTAGCTTAGCCTAGACTAGCTCTACTCTACTCTTCTTAGCTCAGATCTGCTTTTCTTAGATCAGCTCAGCACTACTCTACTCTAACTAAGCTCTACTCTACTCTATTATAATTTACTCTAGCCTTGCCTTGCCTAGCCTAGCCTAACCTAACCTTTCTCTACTCTACTATATTATACTCTACTCTACAATATTAAACTCTACTCAACTATACTCAACTCTAACCAACTTAGGTTAGCCTAGGCTAACCTAGCTCTACTATGCTCTTCTATACTCTAGTCTTGCTTAGCCTAGCCTAGGCTAACCTAGCTCTGCTCTACTATGCTCTATTCTTTTTTGCTCTACTCTACTCTACTCTCCTCTGCTCTACTTTGCTCTACTCTACTCTGCTCTACTCTATTATACTCTACTCTATTATACTCTACTCTATTATACTCTAGCCTAGCCTAGCCTAGCTTAGCCTAACTTCACACTACTTTACTTTACTATGCTTTACCTTACTCTACTGTAGCCTAGCCTAGCCTAGCCTACCATAACTTGGCCTAGCCAAGGCTAGCCTAACATAACATAACCTAGCTCTACTATACTCTACTCCATTCTACTCTTCATTACTCTACTCTACTTTGCTCCACTCTACTTTATTCTACTGTTCTTTACTCTATTCTACTCTACTCTACTTTAACCAAGCTTAGCCTTTCCTAGCCTAACCTAACCCTAATCTACACTACTGTAGCTTAGCTTAACCTTGCTAAGCCTTGACTAGCCTAGCTCTGCTCTGCTCTGCTCTGCTGTACTTTGCTATACTCTACTCTACTATGCTCTGCTCTGCTCTTCTCTTTTCTATTCTTCTCCACTCTACTCTACACTACTGTACTCTGCCCTAGCCTAGCGTAACTTAGCTCTACTCTACTCTAGTCTACTCTATTCTACTCTTCTCTACTCTACCCTACTCTACTCTACTCTACTCTAATCTACTCTACTCTACTTTAGTCTACTCTATTCTAATTTAGCATAGCCTAGCCTACCCTAGCCTAACCTAACCTAACCTAGCTCTACTCTACTCTATTCTACTCTAATCTACTATACTCTACTTTAGCCTAGCCTAGCCTATCCTAGCCTAAGCTAGCTCTACTTTACTCTACTCTACTCTACTCTACTTTACTCTACTCTATTCTACCCTACATTACCCGAGCCTAGCCTAGCCTAGTCTAGCAAAACCTAGCTCTACTCAACACTAGCCTAGCCTTGCCTAGATTAGCCTAACATTACCTAACCTACCTCTGTTATACTCTACTCTGCTCGCTGCATTGCTCTGCCTTACTTTGCAATACTCTACTCTTCTCTTCTACTCTACTCTGCTCTACTCTACTTAACTCTACTCTCCACTGCTCTACTCCACTCTTATCTCCTTTCCTCTACTGTACTCTAGTATGCTCTACTTTACTCTATTCTACTTTCATTTAGACTAATCAAATCTACTCTACTCTGCTCCACTCAACTCAACTCTACTCTAGCCCAACCTAAGCCAGCCTAGCCTAATCTAGCTCAGCTCCACTCTCCTCTACTCTAGCCTATCCTAGCCTACTCTAGCCTAGCCTAACATAAACTAGCTCTACTATACTCAACTCTACTCTATGCTACTCTACCCTACTGTACTCTAACCTTGCCTTACCTAGCCTAACCAAGCTCTACTCTATTCTACTCTAGCCTTACCTTGCTTAGCCTAGCCTAGATCAGACCAACATAGCCTAACCTAGCTCTGCATTATTTTGCTCTACTCTACTATGCTCCTATCCACCCTACTCTACTCTACCCTATTTTGCTTTTCTCTACTCTACTCTTATCTTTACTCTAGCTTAGCCTAACTTAGCTCTACTCTACTCTACTTTACTCTACTCTCCTCTACTCTACTCTAGCCTAGCCAAGCCTTGCCTAGCACAGCCTTACTTAGCATATCCTTATCAAGCTTAGCCTTGACTAACCTAGCTCTACTCTACTCTAATCTATTTTATTTCACTCTATTCTACACGACTCTCCTCTCTTCTACTCTAACCTAGACTACCTTAGCCTTACATAACCTAGCCTAGCCTAACTTTACTCTACTATGCTCTGCTTTGCTTTAGTCTACTCTACTCTACTCTACTATTATCTACTCTACTCCACTTTACTCTCCTCTACTCTAGTATGCCCTTCTCTGCTCTGCTCTACTCTACTCTAGCCTAGTCAAGCTTAGCCTAACCTAGCTCTCTCTATGCTACTGTACTCTACTCTAGCCTAACTTGGCCTACTATACCTAGCCTAGCTTAGCCTAGCATAGCCCAACAAAACCAAGCTCTACTCTACTCTACTTTACCCTACTCAACTTTACTTTACTTTATTCTACTCAAACTGAGCCTAGCCTAGCCTATCCTAACCTAGCTCTATTCTACTCTACTCTAATCTACACTACTCTAGCCTACCCTAGCCTAACCTAGCTTTATTGTGGTATGCTCTTCTCCACTCTACATTGCTCTATTTTGTTATGCTCTACTCCTCTTTGCCCTGCTCTACTGTACTCAAGCTTAGCTTAATCTAACTTAGCTCTACTGGACTTTACTCTACTCTCTCTCCTCTACTCTACTCTGCTTTACTCTACTCTAACTTAGCCTAACCTAGCCTAGCCTAACCTAACTGTGCTTTACTCTATTATGCTCTATTATGCTCTTCTCTACTTTGTTCTGGTTTACTCTGCTCTACTCTATTTTGCTTTGCTCTGCTCTACTCTACTCTACTCTTCCCTACTATACTCTACTTTACCTTACTTTATTTTATTCTATTCTACTCTACTTTACAATACTCTAACCTAGCCTATCCTAATTTAGCTCTACTCTACTCTACTCTTGCTTAGCCTAGCCTACCCTATCCTAACCTAGCTATACTCTTCTTTACTCTCCTCTACTCTTTCATCTACTTTGCTCTACTCAACTCTCCTCTCCACTCCTCAACTCTACTTTACTCTACTCTACTCTATTTTATTTTACCCTACTCTATTGTACTTTACTCTACTCAACTCTACTCTACTCTACTCAACCAAACTCTAACCTAGCCTAACCTAGCTCTACTCTACTCTACTCTACTCTACTCTACTCTACACTACTCTAGCCTATCTAAGCCTAGCCTGGCCTAGCCTAGCCTAACCTAATTGTACTATATTATACTCTATTCTATTCTACCCTACACTATTGTATTCTACTCTACTCCAACATAGCATAACCTAACTTAGCCAAGCTCTACTATACTCTACTCTACTCTACTTTAGCCTAGCCTTACTTAGCATTAGCCTTGCCTAGCCTAACCTAGATCTACTCTACTCTTCTATGCTTTGTTATGCTATGCTATGCTCTACTCTTCTCTACTCTACTCTACTCTGCTTTGCTCTCCTCTTTTTTGCTCTGTTCTCTAGCCTAGACGTGCTTAGCCTCCTAACCTAGGTCTACCCAACTTTACTCTGCACTACTCTACTCTACTTTACTCTACTCTACTCTACAGCCAAGCCTAGCCTAGCCTAGTTTAGCCTAGCCTAACCTCGCACTACTCTACTCTACTCTACTCTACACTTCTCTGCACTACTCTACTCTAACTTAGCCTTACCTAACCTAGCCAAATTTAGCCCAGCCTAGCCTAGCCTAACAAAGCCTATCTTTGCTGTACTCGACTATGCATTACTCTGCTCTACTCAACTATGCTTTGCTCTTCTATGCTCTACTCTTCTATGCTCTGCTCTGTTCTGCTTTGCTGTGCTCTGTTATACTCTACTCTACTCTACTCTACTATAGCCTACCCTAGCCTTACTCTACTCGACTCCATTTTACTCTACTCTACTCTGCGTTCGCCTGGCATAGCCTAGCCTAGCTTAGCCCAACAAAACCTAGCTCTACTCTACTTTACTATACTCAACACTTCTCTACTCTTTTTTACTCTATTCTATTATACTCTACTCTGCTCTAACTTACCCTAATCTAGCTCTACCTTACTTTATTCAACTCGATTCTACTCTAGCCTAGCCTAGCCAACTTAACCTAGCTCAACTCTAGTCTACTCTGTTCTATTATTCTCTTTACTGCTCAGCTCTCCTCTACTTTGCTCAACTCTACTCTGCTCTGCACTACTCTGCTTTGCTTTTTTTTACTCTACTCTACTTTGCTCTACTCTTCTCTACAAACCTTTTCTCTGCTCTACTCTACTCTATTCTACTCTACTCTATTACACTTTACTCTTCTGTCCTTTACATTACTGAACTATACTCTAGACTAGCCTAGCCTAGCCTAACCTAACTTTACTCTAGTTTACTACTTTAGTCTCGCCTAGCCTATCCTACCTGAGCCTAGCCTAGCCTAACCTAACCTAGTTCAGTTCTACTTTACTCTACTCTACTCCACTCTAGTCTACTAACCTAGCTTTGCTCTGCTCTTCTCTTCTTTGCTCTACTATATTATACTCTACTTTACTCTACTCTGATATACTCCACACTACTCTACCCTTGCCTATCCTAGCCTAGCCTTGGCTAATCGAGCTCTACACTACTCCACTCTACTCTACTCTATTCTACTCTTGCCAAGCCTAGCCTATGTTTGCCAAGCCAAGCATAGCCTAACCTAACTCTACTCTACTCTACTCTACTCTACTATAATCTAACCTTGCCTTGCCTTGCCTAGCCTAACTTAGCTCTACTATACTCTACTTTACTTTGCCTAGCCTAGCCTAGCCTATCCTTACCTAACCTAGCTTTTCTCTGCTCTGTATTTCTCTTCTTTTCTTTACTCTACAACGTTCTGCTCTACTCTCCTTTACTCTATTATACTCTACTCTACTCTACTCTTTCTACTCTATTATGCTCTCCTTTGCTCTACTCTACTCTACTATATTGTACTCTAACCAAGCCTAGCTTTGCCTGGCCTACCTAGCTCTATTCTTACTATACTCTACTCTACTCTACTTAACTCTTATCTGCTAGAGCCTAGCCTAATCTAACCAAGCCTAGCATAGCCTAAACTAGCTATACTGTACTCTACTTTACTATACTCTAACATAACCTAGCCTAGCCTAACCTAACCTAGCTTTGCTCTACTTTACTTTAACCTAGCTGATCCTAGCTTAACCTTGCTCTGCCTAACTTTGCTATACTTTGTTCTGCACTACTTTACTCTACTCTAATCATCTCTTCTCCACTCTACTCTGCTTTGCTCTGCTCTCTTCTGCTTTGCTCTCCTCTACTGTTCTCAACTCTACTCAACTCTACTCTACTATACACCGCTCTACTGTACCCTAGCTTAGCCAAGCCAATTCTAATACTGCTCTACTCTACTTTATTCCATTCTAGCAAAGCCTAGCCTAACTTAGGTTTACTCTATTCTAATCTACTCTACTCTACTTAGCCTAGCCTAGCTCTACCAAACCATACTCTATTATACTCTAATCTACTCTACTCCACTAAACTCTAGGCTAGCCTAACTGAGACTAACCTAGCATAACCTAGCTCTACTTAGTTCTATGCTCCTCTATTATGCTCTACTCTACTGTGCTTTTTTCTTCTCTACTTTGGTATATTCTACTCTACTCTGCTCTTCCCTATTATACTCTGCTCTCCTATCCTCTCCACTCCTTTACTCTACTCTTCTCAACTTTACTTTACTCTGTTCTTCTCCACTTTACTTTGCTCTGCTCTCCTCTACTCTCCTCTACTCTACTTTACTCTACCCTACTCTAACTTAGCCTTGATAATCCTAGCCTAACTTAGTCTACTCTACTCTGCTCTACTCCACTATGCTCTAGTCTAGCCTTGCCTAGCTTTGCCTAGCCTAGCCTAACCTTGCTTAACCTTACTCTACTCCACTCCACTTTACTCTACTCTTCTCTACTCTGATCTACTCTACTCTTTTATTCTATGCTCTGCTCTCCTTTGCTCTACTCTTCTCTGCTATACTTTGCTCTACTTTACACTATTCTGCTCTACTTTGCACTACTTTACTCTTCTTTGCTTTGCTCCGCTCTACTATACTCGACTCTATTTTGCTCTGCTTTGCTCTGGTCTGCTCTACTCTCTTATACTCAACTCTACACTACCATAGCATAGCCCAACCTTACCAAACCATGTTTAACCTAGCTTAACTCTATTATACTCTACTCTACTCTACTTTAGCCTAGCCTAGCATAACCTAACTAACCTAGCTTAGCTTTACTCTACCCTACCCTACTGTACTCTACTCGACCATAGCTTAGCCTAGCTTAGCCAAACATCCTAGCTCTACTTTGCTCTGCTCTACTCTACTCTACTCTACTCTATTATACACTACTCTATCATACTCTACTTTACTCTATTCTGCTCTACTCTATTCTGCTATACTCTACTATATTCTAGCCTAGCCTGACCAAGCCTAACCTCATCTAACAAATCTTATCTTAGTTTTACTCTACTCTGCTCCACTCAACTCTACTCTACTCTACTCTAAATTAGCTTAGCTTAGTATAGCTTGGCCTAACCTAGCTCTACTCTGCTTTCTGCTCTCTACTCTCTGCTCTCTACTCTACTTTGCTTTGCTCTATTCTACTTTGCTCTTCTCTACACTGCTCTTTTCTTCTCTGCTCTACTCTAACATACTCTACTCTATTATGCTCCACTTTGCTCATCTATTCCTTTTGTCGCTCTCCTTTTTTGTACTCTACTAACCTCTACTTTACTCTAGCGTAGCCTTTTCTCACCTAGCCTAACTGAGCTCTACTCTACTCTGCTCTAGCTTAGCCTACCTTAACCAAGCCTAACCTAGCCTAGCCTAGCTCTATTCTACTCAACTTATTATACTCTACTCTACTCTAGCCTAGCCAAGCTAAACCTAACTTTACTCTATAATACTTTACTCTAGCATAGGCTAACATAGCCTGACAAAGCTTAACTTTGCTCTACTCTGTCCTGCTTCATTCTATTTTTCTTTTCTCTACTCTGATCTACTCTACTTTGCTCTATTATTCTCTACTCTATTTTGCTCTACTCGTCTCTACACTGCTCTACTTTGCTCTACTCTACTCTACTCTCCTCTACTCTCCTCTACTCTATTATACTCTCGCCTAGCCTATCCTCATTTAGCTCAACTCTACTCTACTCTACAGTACTCTAATCGTCTCTACTCTACCATACTCTACTCTAACTTAGCAAAGTCTAGCCTAGTTGAACCTAACTTTGCTCTTCTCTACTCTACTCTCCTCTAGCCAAGTCTAGCCTAGCCTAGCCTAGCCTAGCTCTACTCACTCGACTCTACTCTACTCTACTATGCTCTACTCTACTCTACTCTACTTTAATCTACTCTACTCTGCTCTATTATACTCAAGCTTAGCCTAGCCTAACCTTTTTCTACTCTACTCTACTTTTCTCTACTCATCTATACTCTACTCTAGCCTAGTCTAACCTAGCCTAGTCTAGCCTTGCCTAGCTCTACTCTATTCTACTCTACTATATTATGCTCTACTCTACTCCATTATTCTCTACTCTACTATACTCTACTCTACATTACACTATTGTACTCTACTCTAGCCAAGCCTTGCCTAGTTAAGCCTATTATAGCCTAGCTTAACCTCGTTTAACCTAGCTCTACTCTATTTTACTCTATTCTACTCTAACCTTCTATATTCTACTCTACTCTACTCTAACTCAACTTAGCCTAACCTAGCCTAAGCTAGCTTTACATTACTCAACTCTACCCTACTCTGCTCTACTCTACTCTTGCATAGCATAGCCTAGCCTTACCTAAGCTACTCTACTCTACTATACTCTACTCTACTCAACTCTGTTATTCTCTTCTCTAGTCTACTCTACTCTGCTCTAGTCTACCCTACTCTGATCTTCTCTTCTATGCTTTGTTCTGTTCTATTATACTCTACTCTACTCTATTATAGCCTAGCATAATGTAACCTAGCTCTACTCTACTCTACTCTACTCTTGCCAAGCCTAACCTAGCACTATTTTACTCTACTGTACTCTACTCTACTCTACTCTACTCTACTCTACTTTACTCTACTCCACCCTACTCTAGCCTAGCCTAGCCTAACATAGCCTTACTTAGCTTTACTTTACTCTACTCTACTCTACTTTGTTCTTCCTTACTCTGCTTTACAATGCTCTACTCTGCTCCAATCTACTGTTTTGTACTCTAGCCTAACCTAGCCTAACTTAGCTCTTCTCTACTCCACTCTACTCTTCTCTACTCTATTCTACTCTACTCCACCCTACCCTAGCCTAGCCTATCCTAACCTAACCTACCCTTGCCTAGCCTTGCCTTGGTTAGACTAAGCTAGCCCAAATCTACCATACTCTACTATACTCTATTATACTCTACTATAATATACTCTACTATACTCCACTCTATTTTAACCAAGCCTAACTTAGCCTAGCCAAACCTAGCTCTATTCTACTCTACTCTACACTACTCCAGTATATTAGCTTAACTTAGCCTAGGTTTGCCTAACCTAGCTCTACTCTACTCTACTCTGCTCTATTAAGCTTAGCTCAGCTAAACTCTCCTCTTCTTTTCTTTGCTATGCTCTGCTCTGCTTTACTATACTCTGCTCTACTCAATTCTACTTTACTTTACTTTACTCTACTATGCTCTACTCAAACCTAGCATAAGGTTGCGTAGCCTAACTTGGCTTGGCCTAACCTAGCTCAACTCTGCTTTGCTCTACTTTGCTCCACCCTATATTGCTCTTTTCTGCACTTTTTTTCCTTTTCTTTACTTTGCTCTACTCTACTCTACACTACTCCACTCTACTCATCTCTGCTCTACTCAACTCTACTCTAGCCTTGCCTAGCCTAGCCACTCTAACCTCACCTAACTTAGCTTTGCCTAGCCTAAATATGCTCTACTCCACACACTCTAGTCTTGCCAAGCTGAGCCTAGCCTCGTCTAACCTAGCTCTATTTTACTCAACTCTACTATGCTTTGATCTACTCTACTCTACTCTTCTCTACTCTACCCTACTCTGCTCTACCCTACTCTACTCTTCTCTAGGCCAATTTAGCCTAGCCTAAAAAAACCTAGCTCTACTCTACTCTACTCAACTCTACTTTCCTCTATAATACTCTAGCCTAGCCAAGCCTAGCTTATCCTTGCCTACCAAGCCTAGACTAGCCTAGCCTAATATTGCTCTACTCTACTTTACTTTACCTTACCCTACTCTACTATACTTTAACTCAGCCTAAATTAGCCTAAACCAACCTAGCTCCTCTCTACTCTACTCTACTCTGCTATACCCAGCTCTAGTATAGCCTAGTTTAGCCTTGCCTAGCCTAACCTAGCCCTACTGTACTCTACTCTTCTCTGCTCTACTCTACTCGACTCTACTCTGCTCTATTATACCCTAGCCAAGCCTTGCCTAAGTTAGTTCTACTATACTCTACTACACTCTACAATACTCTACTCTAGCCTAGCCAAGCCTACCCTAGCCTACCCAAGCTTAACCTAGCTCTACCCTACACTACTCGACTATACTCTAGCTTAGTCTTGCCTAGCTCTACTCTACTCATCTTTTCTCTTCTCAGCTCTACTCTACTGTATTCTACTCTTCTCTATTCTCCTCTTCTCTACTTTATTGTTCTCTTCTCTACTCTACTCTACTCTTGCCTAGCCTTGCCTAAACAAACTCTACTCTACTCTAATCTATTACTCTAGCCTAGCATAGCCTCACCTAGTCTAGCTTAGCCTAACATAACCAAGCTTAACTCTAATCTATTATACTCTACTCTACTCTACTCAACTTTAGATTAGCCTAGCCTAACCTAGCTCTACTTTGCTTTGTTCTGCTCTACTTTGCTCTATTCTTCATTACTCTGTGCTCTGATCTACTCTTCTTTACTCTACTCCACTGCTCTACTCTACTCTGCTCTATCTCGAAATACTCTATTCTAATTTACTTTGCCTTTCTCTACTATGCTCTGGTTTGCTCTGCTCCGCTCTAATCTATACTGCTTTGCTCTACTCTACTCTACTTAGCTTTACTCTACTTATTCTACTATACTTTAGTCAACTCTAGCCTATTCTACTCTACTTAGCTCTGCTCTACTCTATGCTACTCTGCTCTACTTTATTCTACCTTATTCTACTCTACTCTACTCTACTTTACACCACTCTACTCCATTCTAGCTTAGCTTAGCCTAGCCTAACTAGCTCTACTCTACTCTAATCTACTCATCTCTACTCTAGCCTAGCCTAGCCAAACCTAGCTCTACTCTATTATACTCTAATATACTATATTATACTATATTATACTTTAATCTACAATACTCTACTCTACTTTAACCTAGCCTTGCCAAACCTACCTTTGTATAGCTTAGCCTAACCTAGCTCTACTATGCTTTCTCTATTTTGCCCTACCTGCTCTGCTCTGCTTTGTTTTTTCTACTCAACTCTGCACTACTCTTCTCTACTCTGCTCAATTCTACTCTACTCTTCTCGGCTCTACTCTATGTTAGTCTACTCTAGCCTAACTTAGCTTATCCTAGTCTAGCCTAACCTAGCTCTACTCTACTCTACTCTATTCTACTCTAGTCTACTCTAGCCTAGCCTTGACTTTGGCCTAACCTAGCCAAGCCTAGCATAGCATAACAAAACCTAACTTAGCTCAACTATACTCTACTCTCCTCTACTCCACTTTACTCTACTCTACTCTACTCTAGTCTACTCTACTCTATCCTATCTTAGCCTACCCTGGTCTAGCCTAGCATAGCCTATCCTAGCTTAGCCCAACCTTACCTAGCTCTACTCTACTATCTTTTACTCTACTCTACTCTACTCTAACCTAGCCCAGCCTAACCTAAACTAGCTCTACTCTATTATACTCTACTCTACTCTACTCTTCTCTACTCTAACTTAACTGAGCCTTGCCAAGCCTAGCTTCGCCTAACCTTGCTCTACTCTACTCTGCTCCACTATTCTCTCCTCTGCTCTACTCTACTCTAATTTACCTACTCTATTACACTCTAATATACTCTTCTCTACTCTTCTTCACTCTGCTCTGCTCCATTCTACTTTACTCTACTCAACTTTGCCCTACTCTATATTACTCCACTCTGCTTAACTCAACTCTAGACTACTCTAGCCTTGTTTAGACTAGTGTAGCCAACCCTAACCTAGCTCCACTCTACATTACTCTACTCTACACCACTCTATTATAGCCTTGCTTGGCCTAGCCATCCCTTGCTTAGCCTAGCCTAACCTAGGTCTACTCTACTTTACTCTAATATACTCTACTCTACTCTACTTTACTATAACTTAGCCTATCTTAGCCTAACCTGACCTAGCTCTAGTCTACTTTAATCTACTCTATCCTATTATACTCTACTCTAATCTAGCCTAGCCTTACTTAGCCTAGCTTAACTTTGCTTTGCTTTACTCTACTCTGCTCTATTGTACTCTTCTCTACTTTGATTTGCTTTGTTCCGCTCTACTTTGCTTTGCTCTGCTCTACTCTACTCTACTATATGCTAGCCTAGCCTAGCCTAACTTAGATCAACTTTACTCTACTATACTCTACTCTACTATACTCTACTCTATTATACTTTAGCCCATCTTAGCCTAACTTTGCCTAGCCTAACCTAGCTTTTCTTTGCTCTACTTCGTTATGGTCTGCTCAACTTTTCTTTGCTCTACTTTTTTGTACTTTGCTTTACTCCCCTCTAATCTGTTATGCTCATCTCTCCTTTACTCTAATCTGCTCTACTTTGCTCTGCTCTACTCTACTCTGCTCTCCTTTTCTTAGCTCTACTCTATTTTGCTCTTCTTTGCGTTACTCTGCTTTGCTCTTCTGCTTTGCTTTGCTCTACTCTACTCTACTCTACTATACTCTAGCCTAGCTTAGCCTAACTTAGCTATTCTCTACTCTACTCTACTTTACTCTACTCTACTTTAGCCTATCTTAGCCTAGTCGAGCCAAGCCAAACCTAGCTTTGCTCTACTTTACTCTGTTATGCTATACTCTACTTTGCTTTGCTCTACTTTTCTCTACTCTATTCTACTATCCTCTAATCTATTCTAGCCTACCCTAGCTACCTTAACCTAACCTAGCCTAGCCTAACTTAGCTCTGCCTTACTATATTATACTCTACTCTAACCTAACCTAGCCTAGCCTAACCATGCTCTATGCTTCCCTACTCTACTCTACCTTACTCAATCCTAGCCTAGTTAAGCTTATCATAGCCAAACCTAGCCTAGCTTATCCTAACCTAACCTAGCTCTACTCTACTCCACTCTACTCTACTTTACTCTATTCGACCCTACTTTACTATACTCTAACCCAGCCTAGCCTAGCCTAGCCTAACCTAACCTAGCCTTACTTAGCCTATCCTAACTTAACTCTACTCTACCAAACTTTGCTCTACTCTACTTTACTATCCCTACTCAACTCTTCTCTTCTTGCCTCTGCTTTACTTTGCTCTGCTTTGCCCCACTCTATTCTTCTCTACTCAAGCCAAGCCTAGCCTCACCTAACCTAGCTCTACTATGCTTTGCTTCAATCTACTATGCACTATTCCACTTTTCTTTACTCTACACTACTATTCTCTACTATACTCTATTCTGGTCTTCTTTGCTTTACTTAGCTCAGCTCAGCTCTACTATACTCCACTCTATTATAGTCTACTCTACTCTATTCTACTCTAGTCTAGCCTAGACTAGCCTAGTCTAACTAAGCTCTACTCTACTCTATTATTCTCTACACTACTCTACTCTACTCTACTCTAGCCTAGCTTAGCATACCCTACCTTAGCCTAGCCTCGACTTACTTAGCCTAACCTAACTCTACTCTAGTCTATGGTATTATATTATACTCTACTCTACTCTAACCTATCCTAGCCTAACTTAGCTCTACTTTACACTACTCTAGACTAGCCTAACATAACCTTGCTTTGCTCTGTTATGCTCTTCTCTACTCTACTATGCTTTGTTCTACTTCACTCTACTCTATTTTACTCTACTCTACTCTACTCTGCTCTGCTCTCCTCTCCTCTCCTTTACTCAGCTCTACTCAAACATAAGCTAGCCTAGCCTAACCTATCCAAACTCTACTTTACATTACTCTACTCTACCTTATTCTACTCTATTCTACTCTAGCTTAGCCTAGCCTAACCTGGCTCTACTCTGGTTAGCTCTGCTCTACTCTATTCTGCTTTGGTCTACTCTACACTACTTTTCTCTATTCTACTCTACTCTAATCAATTGTACTCTAGCCTAGCCTAACGTAACTCTACTCTAATCTACTCTACATTACTCTGCTCTTCTCTACTCTACTCTACTCTACACTAGTCAATCCTAACTTAGCTCTACTCTATTTTGCTCTTATATGCTCTACTCTACTCTATATTGCTCTATTATTCTCTACTTTGTCATCTCTCCTCTACTCTACTATGGTCTTCTCTACTTTGCTCTTGTTTGCATTGCTCTACTATTCTCTGCTTTGCTTTGCTCTGCAATGCTCTACTTGTCTTTGCTCTACTCTACTCTCCTCTCTTCTCTTCTCCTCTACTCTCCCCTTATTTTCTCTCCTCTCCTCTCCTTTCCTCTCTACTGCTCTACTCTACCCTACCCTACTCTACTCTACTCAACTCCACTCTACCCTACTCTTCTTTACTCTATTCTACTATACTCGACTATATTCTACTCTATTTTACTCTATCCTAGCCTAGCCTAATCTAGCTCTACTCTTGTCTGCTCTAGGCTAGCTTAGCCTAACCTATGCTATCCTTGCATAGCCTAACCTTGCTCTGCTTTACTTTACTCTACTCTATCCTAACTAGACTACCCTAGCATATCTTAGCCTTATTATGCTCTAAACTGTTATACGCTATACTGCTTTAATTTGCTCTACTCAACTTTACTATAATCTACTCTTCAATTCAACTCAGCTCTACTTTGCTCATCTCTCCTCTCCTCTACTCTATGGTACTCTACTCTACTCTACTCAACTCTACTTTATCTCTTTTACTCTACTCTAACCTAGCCTAGCATAACAAAACCTAGCCTAACCTAACTATACTCTACATTAGTCTACCCTAGCCTGGCATAGCCTAACCAAGCTCTACTTTACCATACACTACTCAACTCTACTCTACTATACTCTACTCTAACTTAGCTCTACCTAGTCTAACCAAGCTATACTCAACTCTACCCTACTCTAGCTTACCCTTGCCTAGGCTAATTTAACTCTACTCTACTTTGCTATGTTTTGCTCTACTCTGCTCTACTCTACTTTTCTCTACTCCACTCTACTCTGCTCTTCTCTACTCTACTCTACTCTACTCTACTCTACTCTGCTCTGCTCTACTCTACTCTTCTCTCCACTGTACTCCATTCTCGTCGAAGCTTAACATAGCCTAACCTAGCTCTACTCTACGCAACTCTACTCTACTATACTGTATTTTTGTCTTCTCTACTTTACTTTAACGTAACATAGACTAACTTAGCTCTGCTCAGCTCTACTCTGCTCTGCTCTACTCTACTCTGCTTTGCTCTGCTCTACTTTTCTCTACTTTGCTCAGCTCTGCTCTACTCTGCTCTACTCTACTCTACTCTACTTCTCTCTATTATGCTCTACTCTACTCTAGCCTGGCCTAGCCTAGCTTAGCCTATCTTAGCTCTACTCTACTCTACTCTAGTCCATTCTACTCTACTATACTCTACTCTAGCCTAGCTTAGACTACATTATCCTAGCCTAACCTAGCTTAACCCAACCAAACATAGCTCTACTCTACTCTACCTTACTCTACTCTTCTCTACTCTATTATACTCTACTCTTCATTACTCTACTTTGCTTTCTCTTCTCTACTCTACTCTCCCATTCTCTACTCTACTCTGCACTACTATGCTATACAAAGCTCTGCTCTACTCTTCTTTACTCTACACTACTCTACATTACTCTACTATACTCTAGCCTAGCCTAGGCTAACCTTACCTTACCTATCCTAACCTAGCTCTACTCTCTTACTCTAACCTAGCCAAACCTAACCTAGCATAGCTCTACTTAGTTATACTTTACTCTACTCTACTCTAATCTACTCCTTTATATTCTACACTAGCCTAACCTATCCAAGCCTTACCTATCCTAGACTTACCTAACCTAGCTCTGCTCTATTATACTCTACTCTACTCCATACAATTCTACTATACTCTAGCCAAGCCTAACTTAACCTAATCTAACTTATCTCTTCTCTATTATAATCTACTCTATCACTCTATTGTAGCCTTGCCCAGCCTAGCCTAGACTAACCTAACTTAGCATAATTTTGCTTTACTTTGCTCTACTCTAGCCTAGCCTAGCCTAACTTAGCGTAACCTAACCTACTTCTATTCTACTTTACTCTACTTCGCTCTTCTCCACTCTACTCTACTCTACTCTTCTATGCTCTACTCTACTTTATGCTCTACTCTGCTCTAATCAACTCTCTTCACCTCTCCTCTACTCTCCTCTCCTCCCCTCTCCTCTCTTCTCCTCTACTCTACTCTGCTCTATTCTACTCTACTCCACTCTACTCTGCTCTACTCTACTCTACTACACCCTACCCCATTCTACTCTACTCAACTCTACCAATCTCTACTCTACTCTACCCTACTTAGCTCTAACCTAGCCTAACCTAACCTAACTATACTCTACTCTACTCTAGCCTTATCCTAGCCTAACATCACTTTGCTCTTCTCTACTCTACTCCACTCTACTCTGCTCTTCTCTACTCTACTTTAATCTACCATACTCTACTCTACTCTACACTACTCTCACCTAGTTTATCTTAGCCTAGCCTAGTTTAACCTAAACGAGCTCTACTCTAATCTAGCCTACCTAACCTAACTACCCTAGCCTAACTTAGCTCTATTATACTCTACACTACTCTAATGTACTCTACTTGACTCTACTATAGCTTAGCCTAACCTAGCTCTACTCTACTTTACTTAACTCTATTCTATTCTACTCCACTCGCCTTTACTAAAGTACACACTTCTTTACACTACTCTAGCCTTGCATAGCCTAGCCTAAGCAAACTTTACTCTACTTTACTTTATTCTACTCTATGCTACTTTGCTCTTCTTTATTGTACTCTATTTTATTCTACTCTACTCTAACTTAGGCTGGCCTGCCTTAGCCCATCGTTTCCTAGCCCAGCCTAGGCAAACCTAACCTCTACCCGACGCTACTCTGCTCTACTTTCCTTTGCTCTTTTCTACTCCACTCTACTCTACTCTACTCTTGCTAAGCCTTATTTAGCCTAACCTAGCTCTACTCTGCTCTACTCTAATCTACTCTACTCCTCTCTACTCTACTCTACTCCACCCTAGCTTAGCCTAGCCTAACCCAACCTAACCTAGCCTAGCCTTTCGTAACATAACCTAGCTCTACTCTACTCTATTATACTCTATTATACTCTACTATACTCTACTCTTCTCTACTCTACTCTACTCTAACCTAGCCTAGCCAAACCTTGCTCTACTCTACTCTACTCCACTCTAATATAGCATAGCTCAGCTTAGCCTAACCTTGCTCCACTCTGCTCTTCTCTACTCTACTTTGCTCTACTCTGCTCTACTTTTCTTTGCTCTGTTCTACTCTACTTTAGCCTAACATAGCCTAGCTTAACCTGACCTAGCTTTACTCTACTATACTCTACTCTACCATACCTTAGCCCAACCAAGCCTTACCTAGCCTAGCCTAACCTAGCTCAACTCTACTCTCTCCTACTCTACTCTACTATATAATACTCTACACTACTCTACTCTACTCTACTCTACACTAATCAAATCTACTCTGCCCTTTCAAATCTACTCTACTCTACTTTACTTTTCTCTAGCTTAGTTTCACTAAATACTACATTACTTTACTCGACTATACTCTACAGTACTCTACTTAATAATACTCTAGCATAGCCTTTACTTTACTCTACCCTACTCTACTCTATTTGACTCTACTCTACTCTGCTCTACTTTAATCTACTTTACTCTACTCTGCTCTACTCGAGTCTAACCTAGCCTAGCCTTACCTAATTTTGTTCTACTTTACTTTAACACCACTTTACTCTACCCTACTCTAGCCTAGCCTATCCTAACCCATTTCAGCTAAGCTTAGCTCTACTATACTCTACTCGGCTCTACTATGATCTGCTTTTCTCTACTCTACTCTACTCTATCTGCTCTACTCTAACTTAGCCTAGCCTAGCCTAGCTCTGCTCCACTCTACTCTAGTATACTTTACTATACCTTACTCTACTCTAGACTATACTATTCTTTTCTACTCTACTCTACCCCTAACCTAACCTAACCTAGCCAAGACTAACCTAACCAAGCTTTACTCTACTCTACTCTTCTTTCTATACTCTACTCTATTACAATCTAATTTATTGTATTCTACTCTTCTAAATTATACTCTTCTCTACTCTACTCTAACCTTGCCTAGTCTAGACTTGCTCAGCCTAACCCACCTTTACTATGCTCTACTCTTCTCTGCTATACTCTGCCCTACTCTATTCTACTATGTTCTACTCCGCTCTACTCTATTATGCTCTTCTCTACTCTGGTCTACTCTTGTCTCGTTTGTTCTACTCTGCTCTACTCTACTCTACTCTATTTTATTCTATTTTGCTCTACTCTAGTTTACTCTACTCTACCCTACTCTAATATAGCATAGTGTAGCCAACCCTAGCCCAACCTATCTCTACTCTACTTTGATCTTCTCTACTCAACTCTGTTATGTTATATTCTACTCTACTCTACTCAACTCTACTCCACTCTACTCAACTTTACTCTAACCTAACCTAGCCTAACCTGACTCTACTCTAGCCCAGCCAAGCTTAGCCTAGCCTAGACTAACTCTTCTCCGCTCTATTGCTCAGCTTTTCCCTTTTCTGCTCTACTCGGCTCAGTTCTTCTCAGTTATGCTTTGCTCCACTTTGATTTCCTCTGCTCAGCTATGCTCTACTTTATTCTGCTCTACTCTACTCTACTCTACCATGCTCTGCTCTTACAAAGCCTCAACTAGCTTAACCATGCTCTACTTTACTTTACTCTGCTCTAATCTCCTCTACTCAGCTTAGCTCAACTCAGCTCTATTCTGTTTTACTCTGCTCTGCTTTTCTGCTCTACTCTATTATACTCTACTTTGTTCTTCCCTGCCCAACACTACTCTGCTGTACTCTACTCTACTCTATGTTATTGTACTCTACTACATTCTAGCCTAGTTTAGGCTAGGCTAGTCGAGTATGGCCTAACTTAGCTCTACACTACTCTGCTTTACTCTACCCAACTGTACTATATTCTACTTAAGCCTAGTATAACCTAGCCTAGCCTATCTGAGCCTAACCTAGCCCTACTTTAATCTACTCTACTCTACTCCAATCTTCTATACTATAATATTCTCTCTCTGACTTAGCTTAGCATAACTTAACATAACCTAGCTCTATACCACTCTACTTAAGTCTAATATGGCTTAGCCTAGCCTAACCTAGCTCTACTCTACTTTACTCTACTCTACTCTACCCAAATCTTCTATACTCTACTATACTCTACTCTAACATAGCCTAGCCTAGCCTAACATAACATAACACTACTCTTTTCTACTTTACTCTACTCTACTCTATTATGTTCTTCACTAGCTCAGCCTAGCCTAGCCTAAGATATTCATGCCTAGCGTAGCCTTACCTTGCCAAACCTAACCTAGCTCTACTCTACTCTACTTTACTCTAACCTAGCCTAACCAAGGCTAACCTAGCTCTAATCTGCTATACTCTTCTTTGCTCTACCTTACTCTGCTATGCTCTACTCTACTATGTCTTTCTCTACTCTACTATGCTTTCTTCTGCTCTACTCTACTTTGCTCTGCTCTGCTTTGCTCTGCTTTGCTCTGCTCCACTCTACTCTCGTCTAGCCTAGTTTAGCCTAACCTAACTCTACTCTAGCCTAGCCTGGCCTAACCAAGCCTACTCTAGCCTAGCCTAGCCTAACCTAGCATAGCCTAATCTAGCTCTACTCCACTCTACTCTACTCTATTCTACTTGAGCCTAACCTAGCCTAGCTTAGCCTACCCTTGCCTAGCCTAGCCTAACTTAGCTCTACTCTATGTTACCCAATCCTACTCTACTCTACTTTTCTCTACCCTAGCCTAACTTAGCCTTGCCTATCCTAGCTTAACTTAGCTCTGCTCTACTCTACTCTACTCTACTCTACATTGCTCTACTCTCCTCTCTCCTCCTCTCCTCAACTCTACTCTGCTCTACTTTGCTTTACTTTACCCTACTCTACTCTACTTTACTCTACTCAACTTTACTCTATACTAAACTAATATATACTACTCTACTCTACTCTAACTTAGCCTGGCTTAGATAGCTTAACCTAGCTTTACTCTACTCTACTCTACTAGACTCATTCTTAGCCTATCTTAGCCTACTCAAACATCACTCTGCTCTTCTTTGCTATACTCTGCTCTACTTTGCTCTACTCTACCCCACTCTACTTCACTCTATTGTACTCTTGCCTAACATAGCCTAACTTAGCTCTACTATACTCTACTCTACTCTTTCCTAGCCTTGCCTATCTTAACCTAACCTAGCCTAGACTAACCTAGCTCTACTCTACTCTACCCTCCTAGACTCTACTACATTCCACCCAACTCTACTCTACTATACTCTACTCTTCTCTATTTACTCTAACCTAGCTCTATTCTATTCTACTCTACTCTACTTTACCTTACTTTACTCTACTCTACTCTACTCTAACCTAGCTTAGTCTAGCTTAGTGTTACCTTGCCTAGCTTAGAAGTGCCTAACCTTGCTTTGCTTTGCATTGCTCAGCTTTCGTCTGCTCTTCTTTGCTCCACACTGTTATGATCTACTCGACTATACTCTGCACTGTCCTACTATACTCTATTGTACTCTACTCTACTTTAACCTAACCTAACCTCACTTAACCTAACCTAGCCTAGCTCTACTCTACTCTACTTTACTCTAACCAAGCCATGCTATCCTTACCTAACCTAGCTCTACTCTACTCTGCTCTACTCTACTCTACTCTACTCTAATCTACTCTACTATGCTCTACTTTGCTCTTCTCTACTCTACTGTACTATGCTCTATTCTTCTCAACTTTGCTCTACTCTACTCTACTCTAATCTACTCTACTATGCTCTATTCTATTATATTCTAGTATAGTTGAGCCTAGCCTATAATAGCCTAACCTAGCTCTACTCTACTCTTGCCTATCATAGCTTAGCCTAGCCTAGCATTGCTTAACCAAGCTCTACTTTGTTCTGCACTGCTCTTCTCTACTCTACTATGCTCTGTATTGCCAACTCTACTCTTCTACTCTACTCTGCTCTGCTTTGTTATACTCTGCTCTCCTCTACTTTGCTCTACTCTACTCTGCTCTACTCTACTTTACTTTACTTTGCTTTACTCTACTCTACTTTACTCTACTCTACTATACTCCACTCTACTCTATTTTACTCTACTCTACTCTACTTTATTCTAACATAACCTAGCCTTGCCTAACCTAGCTCTACTTTACTCTACTCTACTTTAATCTATCTTAGCATAGCTTAGCCTCACTTAGATTACCCTAGCCTAAGTTAGCTCTACTTTATTCTACTCTACTCTCCTCTACTCTAGCCCATCATAGCCTTTCCTAGCCTTATTTAGCCAAACTTAGCTCTACTCTGGTCTACTCTACTCTACTATGCTTTGCTCTGCTATGCTCTGCTCTACTCTACTCTTTTCCATTATGATCTACTCTTCTCTGTTTTTCTATGCTCTACTCTATTCTCTAGCCTAACCTAACCTAGCTCTACTTTATGTTATCCTACTCTACTCTACTCTAGGCCAACTTAGCCTACGATACCCTAGCCTTGGCTCGCCAACCTTAGGTTAGCATATCTTACCACTACTCTACTCTAATTTACTATAATCTACTCTACTCTACAAGACTCTACTCTACTCTACATATCTTAGCATAGCCTATCCTAAGATAACCTAGCCTGAATTAGCTTAGCCTAACTTTGTTATCCTTTTCTCTGCTCTACTATACTCTGCTCTACTCTGCTTTGCTCTAATCTGCTCTACTCTGCTCTGCTCTGCTCTATTCTACTCTACTAAACTCTACTCTACTCTACTCTATTCTAGCCTAACCTAGCTTATCCTAGTCTACCCTAGCATAGCTTAACCTTGCTCTATTGTACCCTACTCTTCTCTACTATACTCTTGCTTAGCCTACCATAACCTAGCCTATCCAACTTAGCTCAGCTAAACTTAGCTTTGCTCTACTCTATTCTACTCTACTCTTCTCTAATCCACTATATTATAGCCTAGCATAAAATAGCCTAGCAATTCCTAACCTAGCTTAGCCTAACCAAACCTAGCTCTACCCTGCTTATATCCATTATACTCTACTCTAACTTTGCTTAGCTTAGCCTATCCTAACTTAGCTCTACTCTACTCTACTTCATTTTACTTTATTCTACTCTAGCCTAGCCTAAACTAACATTACTCTGCTTAGGTCTACTCTACTCTATTTTGCTTTTGCTATGTTCTACTCAGCTCTTCTCTAGGCTACTATGCTCTACTCTTCTCCACTCAACTCTACTCTGTCCTACCCTGCTCTTCTTGTCTCTAATCTACTTTGCTCTGCTCTACTATTCTATGCTCTTCTCTCCTCAACTCTTGTCTGCTCTTCTCTGCTCTGCTCTATTGTACTCTACTCTGCTCTTCTCTACTCTCCTCTAGTCAACTCTACCCAACTATATTCTACTCTACTCTACTTTACTCTAGCCTAGCCTAACCGAACCTAGCCTACCCTATCCTAGCTTAGTCGAGCCTAACCTTGTTATACTCTACTTTACTCTATTCTTCTCTCCTCTACTCTAATCTACTGTATTATACTCTACTGTACTCTAACCTAACCAAGCCAAACACAACATAGCTCTACTCTACTTTGCTCTTCTATACTCTACTCTACTCTACTCTACTCTACCATAGTCTAGCCTAACATAGCCTAACCAAGCTCTACTCTACTCTTCTCTGCACTACTCCACTCTACTCTACTCTACTCTAGTCAACTCTAGCCTAGTTTACCCAAGCCTTGCTCTGCATAACATATCTATACTATATTCTACTCTACCATGCTCTAGTTTACCCTATCCTAGCCAACCCTAACCTAGTCTAGCTTAGCCTAGCCTAACCTAGACTAACTTAGCTATACTTTACTCTATTATACTACATTCTACTCTATTATACTCTCCTCTACTCTAATCTACTCTACTCTACTCTACTCTACTCTCACCTAGCCTAGCCTAGCTTAAACTTGGTCTAGTTTACTCTACTCTAGCCTAGCCTAGCCACGTCTTGCTCAGCTTAGCCTAACCTAACTCTGCTCTACTCTACTATATTCTGCTCTATTTTTGTCTACATTGCTTTGCTCAACTCAGCTCTAAACTACTCTATTATACTCTAGCCTAGCCTAGCTTAACTTAGCTATATTCTACTCTACTATACTATACTCAAGCCAAGCCTAGCCTAGACTAGCCTAGCCTAACCTAGCTTGGCCAATCTTAGCCAAGCCTAGCCTAACTTAGCTCTACTCTACTCTACTCCACTCCACTCTACTCTATTATTTTCCACCCTTCTCCACTCTTCTCCACACTTCTCTACTCTACACTACCCAACTCTACTCAAACCAAGCCTAGCTTAGTCAAGCCTAACTGAGCTCTAGACTACACTACTCTAGGCTAGCCAATCCTAGCCTAGCATAACCTAACCTTGCTATGCTCTACTCTGCTTTGCTTTGCTCTACTCTACTCTGCACTACTCTTTTCTGCTCTACTATACTTGGCTCTACTCTGATCTTCTCTACTATACTCTTATCTACTCTACTCCATTGTACTCCATCATAGCCTAGACTAACCTACATATACTCTATTCTACTCTACTTTACTCTAGCCTAGCCTTGCTTAGTTGAACATAGCTATACTCCACTTTACTCAAGCCTAGCATAGCCTAACCTAGCCTAACCTAACCTAACCTTGCTCTACTCTACTCTAGCCTAGCCTAGACTAGATTGGCATAATGTAGACAATCCAACCTCTACTCTACTCTATGCTGCTCTATGCTGCTCTATGCTGCTCTATGCTGCTCTGCTCTACTCTGCTCTACTCTACACTACTCTGCTCTACTCTACTCTACTTTACTCTGTATTGCTCTTCTCCACTCTTCCACTCTACCCTTCTTTATTTTTCCTTGCTCTACTCTACTCAGCTCTACTCTACTCTCCTCTCCTCTACTTTACTCTGCTCTGCTCTACTCTACTCTACTCTAATCTACTCTATTATATGCTACTCTACTCTACTTTACTCAAGCCTAGCATAACCTAACCTAGCCTAACCTAACCTAACCTTGCTCTACACTACTTTATTCTACTCTACTCTAGCCTAGCTTAGATTGGCATAGCGTAGACTATCCAACCTCTACTCCACTCTATGCTGCTCTACTCTACTCTGCTCTACTCTGTATTACTCTGCTCTACTCTACTCTACTCTGTATTGCTCTGCTCCACTCTTCTACTCTGCTCTTCTCTATTTTGCCTTGCTCTACTCTACTCAGCTCTACTCTGCCCTCCTCTCCTCTACTTTACTCTGGTCTACTATACTCTAATCTACTCTATTATATGCTACTCTACTCTACCCTACTCTTCTCTACTCTAGTCTACGCGACTCTACTCTACTCTAGCCTAGCCTCGCTTAGCTTAGTCAAACTCTGCTCTACACTACTCTACTCTACTCTTGCCTATTCTTGTATAGCATACCCAAGCTTAGCCTAGCCTAACCTTGCTCTACTCTACTATACTCTACTCTACTCTAACTTTCCCTTGCTTATATCTACTATACTCCATACTATTATACTTTAATATTTACTCTAGCCTAGCCAAACTTAGCTTAGCCTAACTTAGCCTAGCCTAACCTAGATTTACTCTACTCTACTATACTCATCTCTAGCCTACCCCAACATTGCCTACCATAGCCTAGCTTAGCATGCCTAACCTAACTCTACTCTACTCTAATTTACTCTACTTTGTTCTACTCCACTTTGCTCTACTCTACTCTACTATAACCTAACCAAGCCTAGCCTTTCCTAACCTCGGCTAACCTAACTTAACTTTGCTCTACTTTGCTTTACTTTGCTTTACTCTGCTCCACTCTGCTCTTCTCTGATCAACTCAACTCTACTCTACTTTTTTCTGCTCTGCTCTACTCTTCTTTGCTCAACTCTACTCTACACTACTCTACTCTAGCCTACCCTAACTTAGCCTAACCTAGCTTTACTTTATACTACTACAATCTACTCTACTCCACTCTAGCTAGCCTACCCTAGCCCTCCTTAGCCTAGCTTAGCCAAACCAAACCTTGCTCTACTATACTCTACTCTACCCTACTATACTCTACTCTATTCTACTCTACTCTACTCTAACTTAGTTGAGCCTTCCTAGCCTACCCAAGCCTTGCCTAACCTAGCCTAACCTAACTCTACTCTACTCTAACCCAGCCTAGCCTAGCCTAGCATAGCTTAACTGAGCTCTACTCTACTCTACTCTATGCTAATCTACTCTACCCTACTTACCCAAGCCTAGCCTAGCTTAACCTAGCTCTATCTTACTCTACACTACTCCACTCCACTCTAGCCTGGCATAGCCTATCCTAGCTTAGCCAAAAAAAACCTAACTCTAATTTACTCTACCTTAGTCTACTCTACTCTAGTCTACTCTACTTTACTCAACTCTACTCTAGCCTTCCCTAGCCTAGCCTAACCTGGCTGTGTTCTACTTTACTCTATTCTAACTTAGCCTAGCTTAGCTTATCCTAACCTAGCTCTACTTTACTCAACATTACTCCACTCTATTCTAGCCCTTGTATAACCCATCTTTACTCTAACCTACTATACTCTACTATACTATGCTCAATTTCCTTATGCTCTGCACTACTCTACTCTACTCTACTCTATTCTACTCTAGCCTTGCTTAGCCTATCCTGATTTAGCCAAGCTTAACCAAGGTCTACTCTACTTTACTATACTCTACCATAGCATCGCCTTGCCTAACCTAGCTCTGCTCTACTCTACTTCCTTTACTTTGCTCTGTTGTACTCTACTCTACTCTACTCTACTCCACTCTGCTCTCCTCTATTCTACCCTACTCTACTCTGCTCTACTCTACTCTACTCTATTCCATACTACTCTACTCTAGCCTAGCCTTGTATATCCTAACCAAGCTCTACTCTACTCGACTCAACCATAGCCTAGCCCATCCTACCCTAGCCTAGCATAGCCTAGTCTAACCAGGCTTAGCTTAGCCTAACCCAACTCTACCATGCTTTCCTCTGCTCTATCTCTGCTAAACTCTTCTCTACACTTCTCTGCTCCTCTCTACTCTACTCTACTATACTCTTCTCTACTCTTCTTTGCTTTGCCCTTCTATGCTCTACTATGCTATACACTACTTTGCTCTACTCTACTCTAGCTTATTCTAAGCTAGCTTAGCCTAGCAAATCGAGCTCTACTCTACTCTACTTTAATGATACTAGCTTACCCTAGCCTAAACTAGTTGAACACTGCTCTACTTAACTCTGTATACTCTACTGCACACTAACTTAGCTTAGCCTAGCCTAGCTTAACCTAGCTCTATTTACTCTACTATGCTCTAGCATAGCTTAGCCTAGCCTAGCCTAGCCTTGCCTTGCCTGACCTGGCTGAGCCTAACATAATGCTACTTAGCTCAGCTCTACCCTACTCTACTCTACCCTATTTTTCTCTACTCTACTACACATTACTCTACTACACTCTAGCCTAACATAGCCTAACCTAACTCTACCCTATGCTATTTTACTCTACTCTACTGTACTATATTAAAGCTTAGCATAACCTAATCTAGTCTATCCTTGCCAAACCTAGCTCGTCTCCATGCTACTCTACTCTGCTCTACTATACTCTACTCTAACCTAGCTATAATCTACTCTATCTCAACAGTATACTGTAGTCTACTCCACCCTTGCCTAGTCTATCCCTGCCTGACCTAGCCTAGCATAGCTTAGCTTAGCCTAACCTTGCTCTGTTTTGTTCTGCTCTACTCTGCTTTATTCTACTCTACTTTTCTCTACTCTATTTTACTCTACTTTGCTCTACTCTACTATGCTCTACTCTACACTACACTACTCTCCTCTCCTCTCCTCTACTCTACTCTACTCCATGCCACTCTACTCTAACCTAACCTTGCCTAGCCTATCTTAACCCTGCTCTACTCTATACTACTCTACTCTACTCAAGCCTAGCTTATCCTAGCTCTGCTTTGCTCTACTTCACTCTACTCTGCTTTACACTTCTTTTTGGTTTGCTATGCTCTGCTCAAATCCACTCTACTCTATTATACTCTACTAAACTATAGCCTAGCCTACCCTAGGCTAGGCTAAACAAACCTAGCTTTACTCTACTCTACTCTACTCCAGCCTAACCTAAACGAGCTCTACTATACTCTATTCTACTCTGCTATATTATACTCTACACTAGTCTACTCCATTCTACTCTAATCTACTCTAACCTAGCCTAGCCTAACCTAACCTCGTGTAACTTTTCCTAAACTAGCTCTACTATGCTTTGGTCTGCTCTGCTCAACTCTACTCTGTTCTTCTTTACTCTTCTCTGCTCTACACTACTCCACTTTACTCTACTATGCTCTTCTCTGCTTTGCTCTATTATGCTCTGCTCTATTATATACTTCCCTACTCTACTCTGCTCTATTGTACTCTGCTTTGGTTTTCTCTACATTGTAATTTTCTACTTTGCTTTGCTCTACTCTACTCTATACTACTCTACTCTGCTCTACTCTACTCTACTCTATTCTAGCCAAGCTTACCTTAGCCTAGTCTAGCCTAATCTAACCAAGTTGTAGCCTACACTATTCTACTCTACTCTACTCTACTTTAAGCAAATATAGTCGAACAAAGCTCTGCTCTGCTCTACTCTACTATGCTCTACTTTGCTTTACTCTACTCTATTCTACTTTACTTTATTCTGCTCTACTCTTATCTACTCTGTTCTACTCTACTCTATTATACTCTACTCTACTCTTCTCTAGTCTACTCTACATTAGCCGAGCCTAACCTAACATAGCTCATCTCTACTCTACTCTACTCTACTCGGGCCTAGCCTAACTAGCTTAACTAGCTTAGCCTCACCTAGCTCTATCATGCTCCACTCTACTCTACTCTACTATGCTCTACTCTACTCTACTTTGCTCTACTTTGCTTTGCTCTTCTTTGCTCTACTCTACTTTTCTCTACTCTACTTTACTCTATTTTAGCCAAGCCTAACTTAGCTTAGCCTTACCCAACCTAGCTCTACTCAACTCAACTCTACTCTACTCTACTGTACTCAAGCCTAGGTTGACCTAACCTAGCCCAGCCTAACTTCAGCTAGCTCTACTCTACTCTGTTCTACTCCACCATATTATACTCTACTATACTTTACTCTACTTTACTCTACTCTACTCTAACGTCATTTGACCTAGCTTAACTTAGCCTAACCTAGATCTACTCTACTATGCTCTACTCTTCTCGACTCTACTTTGCATTACTCTTCTCTATTCTACTCCGCCTTGCTCTCTTATTCTCTACTCTTCTTTACTCTGCTCTACTCTACTCTACTCCACTCTACTCTAGCCTAGCTTAGCCTACCCAAGCTCTACTCTACTTGACTTTAATCTACACTACTCTACTCTACTCTACTTTAGCATTACCTTTCCCAGCCTACCCTAACCTACCCTAGCTTAACCTAACCTAACCTAACTATACTATACTCTACTCTACCCTAACTTATCCAACCCTTGCCTAACCTAGCTTTACTCTACTCTACTCTACTCGAGCTTAGCTTAGCCTAGCCAATCCTAGCCTTACCTAGCCGAGCCTAGATTAGCCTAACCTAACTCTACTCAGCTCTACTCTACACTACTCTAGTCTACTCTGCTCTACTCTACTCTGCTTTGCTCTGCTCAGCTCGACTCTGCTCAAGTCTTGTCTGCTTTATAGTGCTCTATCCTTGCCTAGCCAAACCTAACCTAGCTCTATTCTACACTACTCTACTTTACTCTAACCTAGCCTTCCCTAGCTTAGCCTACCCTAACCTCACCTCGGCTAACCTAACCTAACCTAGCTTGATTTTACTCTACTCTACTTTAGCCTAGACTAGCCAAACGTTGCTCTACTCTGCTCTACTTTTCTCTACTCTACTCTACTTTTCTCTACTCATCTCTACTCTACTCTACTCAGCTCTGTTATGCTAATCTCTGCCCACCACTACTCTACTCTAGCTTAGCCTAGCCAAGCCTAACCTTGCTTCACTCTACTCTACTACACTCTACTCTACTGTGCTTTACTCTTCTCTACTCTAGGCTAGCCTAGCCTAGCTTAGCCCAACATAAGCTAACTCTACTCTACTCTAATTTACTCTACTCTAATCTAACATAGCCTAGCCTAGCTTAACCTAACTCTACTCTACTCTACTATACACTTCTCTACTCTACTCTACTTTACTCTAACCTAAGCTAGCCTAGGTTGAGTAGAATATAGTAGAGTAGAGTAGATTTGAGTTGAGTAGAGTAGAGTAGAGTTGAACTAGTTTAGGCTAGGCTAGGTTATGCTAGGCTAGAGTAGAGTAGAATTGAGTAGAATACAATAGAGTAGTATAGAATAGAGTAGAGTAGAGTAGAGTAGAGCTGGGTTAGGCTAGGCTAGGCTAAGTTATAGTAAAGTAGAGTAGAGTAGAGGAGAGTTGAAGAAAGTAGAGCAGAGTTGAGTAAAGTAGAGTAGAGAAGAGTAGAGTAGGGAAGAGTAGAGAGGAGTATAGTAGAGTAGAGAAAAGTTGAGTAGAGGAGAGTAGAGCAAAGCATAAAAAAGTAAGGTGAGGCTAGATAGGCTAAGCTAGGCCTAGTTAGGGTATGCTCGAGTGGACTAGAATAGGGTAGAGTTAGGCTAAGCTAGGCTAAGTTAGAGTAGTGTTTGGTAGAGTAGAGTATAGTAGAGTAGTATAGAGTGGAGGTAGGTTAAGCTAAGCTAGAGTAGGCTAGGCTTGGTTAGGCAAGAGTGTAGTAGAGTAGAGTAGAGTAGGGCTTGATTAAGCTAGGCTAGGCTAAGCTAGTTTATACTAAAGTAAAGTAGAATAGATTAGAGTAGAGCAGAGTTGAGCTGACCAAAGTAAGACAGAGTAGAGCAAAGTAGAGAAGAACTAAGTAGAGAAGAGAAGAGTGGAGTAGAGCATAGCAGAGTATAGCAAGATTTGGCTAAGCTAGGCTAGGCTAAGCTAGGTTAGGCTAGGTTAGAGTAGAGTAGAGTAGAGTAGATTAGAGTATAGTACAGTATAGTATGGTATAGTAGAGTAGAGTAGAGCTAGGTTAGGCTAGGCTAGGCAAGGCTAACCTAGGCTAGACAAGGTTAGCCTAGGAAAGAGTAGAGTCATGCAATGTAGAGTTGAGTAGAATTGAGTAGAGCAGAGTAAAATAGACTTGAGTGAGTTACAGTGGGGTAGAGTAGGGTAGAGTCGAGTAGAGAAGAGTAGAGCAAGGTTAGGCTAGGCTAGGCTAGAGTTGACTAGAGATTAGTAGAGTAGAGTAGAGTAAAACTAGGTTAGGTTAGGCTAGGCTCTGTTAAAGTAGAGTAGAGTAGAGTAGAATAGAGTAGAGTAGAGTGGATAAGAGTAGAGTAGTGCATGGTTAAGCTAGGCTAGCATAGAGTGCAGTAAAGTAGAGTAGAGCTAGGCTGGGTTAGGCTAGGCTAAAATAGAGAAAAGTATAGTAGAGTAGGGTAGAGCAGAGCAGAGCAGAGAAGAGAAGAGCAGAGCAATGTAAAGCATAGCATAGTAGAGAAGATAAGAGAAGTATAGAATAGTGTAGAGTGGAGCTAGGCTAGGCTAGGCTTGGTTAATTTATGCTAGGCTATACTATGATAGAGTAGAGTATAGTACAATAGAGTAGAGAAAGTTTAGGTTAAGCTAGGCGACACTAAACTAAGCTAGAGTTGACTAGAGTAAAGTAGAGTTGAGTAGAGTATATTAGTATAGAGCAGAGTGGGGCAGAGAAAAAAAGAATTGAGTGGAGTAGAATAGAGTATACTAAGGTAGAGCAAAGTAGAGAAAGTAAAGTAGAGTAGAGTAGAGTTAGGTTAGGCTAGGCTAACAAAGGCTAGGCTAGGTTAATGTAGTAGAGTACACTAGAGTATGTTGACTAGAGCTAGTTTAGGCTAGGTTTAGCTAGGTTAGGTTAGGCTAGGCTTAGCAAGAGTAAAGTAGAGTAGAGAAGAATAGACCATAGTAGAGTACAATAGAGCATAGTAGAGTAGAGCAGACCACAACCGAGCAAAATAGTGTAAAGTTGAGTAGAGTAAAGAAGAGTAGAGTAGAGGATAAGATAGTAGAGCAGAGAAGAGAAAAGTAGAGTAGAGTAGAGTAAGGTAGAGCAGATCAAAGTAGACTAGAGCAGAGCTATGTTAGGTTAGGCTAGGCTAGAGTTGAGTAGAGTGTAATAGAGTAGAGGAGAGTATTGCTAGGTTAGGTTAGGCTAGTCTAGGCAAGAGTAGAGTAAAATAGAGTAGAGTAGAGTATAGTAGAGCTAAGTAGAGCAGAGCAGAGTAGAGTAAAACAGAGAAGAGTAGAGTAGAGTAGAGTAGAGCATAACTAAACTGAGCAAAGTGAGTAGAGTAGAGCAAAGTAGAGAAGATCAGAGTAGAGCAACATAGAGTAGAGCTACGTTAGGTAGGCTAAGCTAGTGTAGAGTAGATTATAGTAGAGTAGAGTTGAGTAAAGTAGAGTCGAGTAGAATAGAGTAGAGTTTTTCCAAGGTATGCTAGGTTAGGCTAGGCTAGGCTAAAGTAGAGTAAAGTGGAATAGAGTAGAGCTAGGTTGGGCAAGGTTATGCTAGGTTAGAGTAGAGTAGAGTTGAGTAGACTAAAGTAGATTAGGGTTGAGTAGAGTAGAGTAGAGTTGAACAAAGTAGAGTAGAGTTGAGGTTAATAAAGGCTAAGCTAGAGTGTTATTGAGTAGAGTAGTGCAGTGATGAATAAGGTATAGTAGAGTATAATGGAGTAGTACTTGGCAAAGCTAGGTTAGAGAAAAGAAGAGTAAAGTAGCATATAGTATAATATAATAGAGTAGATTAGAGCTAAGTTAGGATAGGCTAGGCAAGGCAAGGTTGGGCTAAGTTAGATTAGAGTAGAGCAGATTAGAGCAGAGTATAGCTAGGTTAGGTAAGGTTAGGCTAGGCTAGGCTAGAGTATTATAGAAAAGAGCTAAGTAGAGCAGAGTAGAGTAGAGCAAAGTAGAGCAATGTATAGTTGAGCAGAGTAGAGCTAAATTAGGCTAAGCTAGGCAAGGGTAGGCTAGAGGTTAAAGAGCATAATAGAGTAAAGTTAGGTTAGGCTAGGCAAAGCTAAGTTATTTTAGAGTATAATAGTATAAAGTAGAGCAAAGTATAGTAGAGTATAGTATAGTATAGTAAAGTAGAGCTAGGTTAGGCTAGGTTATACAAGGATAGGTTAGGCTAGGCTAGAGTAGAGTAGAGTAGAGTAGAGAAGAGTAGAGTATAGCAGAGTAGAGTATAGAATTTTAGGTTAGGCTAGTCAAGGCTAGGAAAAAGTAATGTAGAGTAGCACGGAGTAGAATGGAGCAAAGCAAAGTAGAGTAGAGTAGAGTAGAGCAAAGCAGAGTGTAGTAGTGCAGAGAAGAGCAGAGTTAAGTTAGGCTAGGTATGTCTGGGATCGACTAGGTTAGGCTAAAGCTAGGCTAAGCTAGAGTGGAGTATACTAGGGTAAAGCTGGGTTAGGTTAGGTTATGCTAGGCCAAGTTAGAAAAGAGTAGAATAGAGTAGAGTAGTGTAGAGCTATGTTAAGTTATGTTAGGCTAGGTTAGTATAGAGTTGGGTAGAGTAGAGTAAAATAAAGTAGAGTAGAGTAGAGGAGAGTAGAGTTAGGTTAGGCTAGGCTAGGCTAGGCTCGACTGGGCTGTGCTAGCATAAGCTATGATAGGCTAGGCTGGAGTAGAGCAGAGTAGAGCATGGTTTGACTAGGCTAGGCTAAGATGGAGTGGAGTAGAGTAGAGAAGAGTAGAGCAGCGTAGAGTAGAGTATAGCATAATAGAGAATATAGCAGAGTAGAGTAGAGCAGAGTAGAGCCAAGCAGAGCAGAGTAGGGCTTCGTTAGGCTAAGCTAGGCTTGGTTAGGGTAGAGTAGAGTATAGTAGGGTAGTGTAGTGTAGAGTGGAGCTAAGGTTAGGTTTGGCTAGACATGGCTATGCTTTGCTTATATAGAGTATAGTAGAGTAGAGTTGAGCAGAGTAAAGCAAAGAAAAGTATAGCAAAGTAGAGCTAAGTTAGGCTAGGCTAGAGTTGAGCTGAGTAGAGTATAGTATAGTTAGGTTAGGTTAGGCTAGGCTAGAGTAGAGTAAAGTAGAGTTGAGTCAAGTAGACTAGAGAAGAGAATAGTAGAGTAGAGTAGAGCAAAGTAGAGTGGAGTAGAGTAAAGTAGAGGAGAGCAGAGTAAACAGAGTATGGAAGAGCAGAGTTGAGCATAATAGAGTAGAGCAAAGTATAACAAGGTTATGCTTGGTTAGGCTGGACAAGAGTAGAGTAGAGTAAGGCTTGGTTAGGCTAAGCAAGGGAAGTATAGGCTTACCTAGGCTAGTGTCGAGTAGAGTAGAATATAAAAGAGTTTAGTAGAATAGAGTAGAGTAGAGTATAGAAGAGTATAGTAGAGTAGGGTAGAATAGAGTAGAATAGAGGGGAGTAGAGTAGAGTAGAGCAGTGCTAAGCTAGGCTAGAATAGAGTAAAATAGAGTAAAGATAGGCTATGCTAGGATAGGCATGGTTAGAGAAGAGTTAAGTAGCGTAGAGTAGAACAAAGTAGAGTAGAGTAGAGCAAAGTAGACTAGAGTAGGGTAGTGCTAAACTAGGTTAGGTTAGGCTAAGCTAGGCTAGGCTAGGCTAGAGTAGAGTAGTAGAGTAGAGAAGAGTGGAGTAGAGTAGAATGAGGTTAGGCTAGGTTAGGTTAGGCTTGGCTAGGCTAGGCTTGAGTACCGTGGAGCAGAGTAAAGTAGAGCAGAGAAGAGCATAACAGAGCAAAGTAAAGTTGAGCATAGTAGAGTAGAGTAAAGTTGAGCAAAGAGAGTAGAACAAAGCAGAGTAGAGTAGAGCAGAGCAGTGTAGAGTAGAGTAAAGCAAAGTAATATAGAGCAGAGTAGAGTAGAACAGAGCAGAGTAAAGGAAATCAGAATAGAGAATGGAAAAGTAGGGTAGAGTCGAGTAGAGAAGAGTAGAGTAGAGCAAAGTAGAGTAAGGGTAGGTTAGGCTAGGCTAGATTAGAATAGGGTATTATAGAGAAGAGTAGAGTGAAGTAGAGTAGAGCTAGGTTAAGCTACGTAAGGCTTAGCTAGGTTAAAGTAGAGTAGAGTAGAGCAAAGTATGGTAGAGTACAGTAGAGTAACGTAGAGTAAAGTTGAGTAGAGTAGAGTAGAGATAGGTTAAGTTGGGCTATGTTAAGTTAGATTCGGGTAGGCTAGGCTATGCTAAAGTAGAGTAGGGTATAGTAGAGTAGAGTAGTGTAAACTAGAGTAGTGTAGTAGCTATGTTAGGCTAAGCTAGGCAAGGCTAGAGAAGAGTAGAGTAGAGCAAAGAAGAGAAGAGTAGAGTAGAGATGACTTAAGCTAGCTAGGCTTTGCTAGGCTAGGATAAGCTAGGCTAAGTTAGAGTTGTGTAGAGTAGAGCAGACTAGAGAAGAACATAGTAGAGTAGAGTTGAGTAGAGTAGAGCTAGGGTAAGCTATGCTAGGCTTGCTAGGGTAAGCGAGTTAGGCAAATCTTGGCTAGAATAGAGTATAGTATAGTAGGGCTAGGTTAGGCTCGACTAAGCTAGGCTAAAGTATAGAGACAAGTAGAATAGAGAAGAGTAGAGTTAAGTAGAGTAGAGTTGAGAAGAGGTTGGCTAAGATAGGTCAGGCTACACTGGGCTGGAGTAGTGTTGAGTATAGTAAAGTAGATTATAGTACAATGTAGTAGAGCAGAGTAGAGTAGAGTAGAGTAGAGTGGAGTAAAGTAAAGAAGAATAGAATAGAGTAGAGGGGAGCAGAGGAGAAGAGAGTAGAGCAGAGTAGAGTAAAATAGAGCATAGCCGAGTAGAGTAGTGTAGAGAAAAGCTTAGTGGAGTAGAGTAGATAAGAGTAGAGTAGAGAAAAGCAAGGTTAGGTTAGGCCAGGCTATGCTAGGCTAGACTAGGATAGAGTAGTATAAAGTAGAGTATAATAGAGTAGAGTAGTGTAGAGTAGAGCTAGGTTAACCTAAGCTATGCTAGGTTAGGCTAAACTAGACAAGAGTAGAGTAGAGTATAAATGAGTTGGGTATAATAGAGTATTGTATAGTATAGTGTAATAATTATAGTAGAGCTAGGTTAGACTAGGCTAGGCAAGGCTAAGCTAGGCTAGGGCTAGGTTGGCCTAGCCTAGAATAGAGTAGAGTAGAGTCATGCAAAGTAGAGCAGTGTAGAATAGAATAGAGCAGAGTATAGTTGAGTAGAAAAGAGCAGAGTGAGGCAGAGTGGAGAAGAGTAGGATAGAGTATAGTAGAGTAAAGTGGAGCAGAGTAGAGTAGAACAGAGTATAGTAGAGCAAGCTTAGGCTAGGCTTGGCTATGTTACAATTAAGTAGAGTGAAGTAGAGTAGAGATAGGTTAGGCAAAGTTAAATTAAGCTAGGTTAGGTTAGGCTAGAGTAGAGTAGAGTAGAGTAGAGAAGAGTAGAGTAGAGTAGAATAGAGCATAATAGAGTAGAGCAAAGTAGAGTAGAGTAGATAATAATAAAAGTAGAGTGAAGTGGAGTAGAGTAGAGCAAAGAAGAATAGACCAGAGAAGAGTAGAGTAGAGTAGTGTACTGCTAAGTTAGGCTAGGCTTGGCTTGGCTAGGTTAGGCCAGGCTTGGCTAGAGTAGAATAGGGTAGAGCATAGTACATTAGGGTTAGGTCAGGCTATGGTAAGCTAGAGTACAGAGTAGAGTAGAGTTGAGTAGAATAGAGAAGAGTATAGTAGAGTAGGGCATATAAGAGTAGAGTAGAGCTAACTTAAGCTAAGCCATGCTAGGCTAGGCAATGCAAAGCTAGGTTAGAGTAGAGAATAGTAGAGTAGAGTATAGTAGAGTGGAGTACACAAAAGCTTCGTGAGGCTAGGCTAGGCTAGGTCTGAGTAGTGTAGACTAAAGTAGAATTGATTGGAGTAGAGCTAGGTTAGTCTAGGCTAAGCTAGGCTAGGGTAGTCTTAGAAAGGATAGGCTAAGCTAGAGTAGCATAGAGTAGAGTAGAGTAAAGGTGAGTAGAGTAGAGTAGAGTAGAGAAGAGTTTGGTTAAGTTAGGCTAGGCAAGGCTATGCTAGAATAGAGTTGAGTATAATAAAGTAGATGAGAGTAGAGTAGAGTAGAGTAGAGTACAGAGGAGAAGAATAGCATAGAATAGAGTTGAGGGGAGCAGAAAGCAAAAAGTAGAGCAGAGAATAGTGGAAGAGTAGAGTAGAGTAATATAGAGTGTGATAGAGTAGACTAGTAAAGAGTAATGCTAAGTAAAGAAGAGCAAAGCATAGTAAAGTAGAGCAAAGGTCGGTTAGGCTAGGTTAGTATAGAGTAGAGTAGAGTAGTGTAGTGTAGTATAGAGTAGAGTAGAGTAGAGATAGGTTAGGGTTGGCTAGGCTAGGCTAGGTTAAGCTAAGCTAGAGTAGAGTAGAGTAGAGTTGAGCTAGATTAGGCTAGCCTAGGCTAGGTTATGATAGAGTAGGTAGAGAAGATTAGAGTAGAGTTGAGTAGAGTAGAGTAGAGGAGAGGAGAGAATAGGAAAGAAGAGGAGAGGAGAGGAG
This sequence comes from Vanilla planifolia, assembly GCA_023846275.1. Classification (NCBI taxonomy): domain Eukaryota; kingdom Viridiplantae; phylum Streptophyta; class Magnoliopsida; order Asparagales; family Orchidaceae; genus Vanilla; species Vanilla planifolia. The sequence goes on from JAIUJO010000697.1 coordinate 149,863, forward strand.
AGGAGATGAAAAGAGGAGGATAGTAGAGCAGAGAAGAGTACAGTGGAACAGAGCAAAGTAGAGCAAAACAAAGTAGAGCTAAGTAGAGGAGACCAAAGTAGAGCAAATAAAAGCACTATAAAGTAAAGTAGAGCAGAGCTAAGTTTGGCTAGGCTAGAGTATAGTAGAGTAGAGATGATTGGAGTAAAGTAGAGTTGAGTATAGTTTAAGTTGAGGAGATCAGAGCTAGGTTAAGATTGGCTTGGCTAGGCTTGGTTAGACTAGAGCAAAAGTAGAATAGATTAGATTAAAGCTAGATTACGTGGTCTAAGCTAGGTTAGGATAGGCTAGGGTAGGCTAGGATAAGTTAGAGTAGATTAGAGTTGGGTAGAGTAAAGTAAAGCAGAGTGGAGTAGAGTCGAGTACAACTACATTAGGGTAGGCTTAGCTAGCCTAGCCTAAAGTAAAGTAGAATAGAGTAGAAAAGAGCAAAGTAGAGAAGAGAAAAGTAGAGTAGAGCAAAGCAAAGTAGAAAAAAGCAGAGCAGAGTAGAGTAGAATAAAGACGAGTTAAAGTAGAGCAGAGTAGAGTTAGGATAGGCTAGGCTTGTTTAGTCTAGGTTAGGCGAGCTAGAGTAGTAGAGTAGAGCTACATGGGGCTAGGTTAGGCAAGGTTAGAGTAGTATGGAGTGGAGTAGAGTAGAGTAGAGTAGAGTAGATTATAGTAGAGTAGAATAAAATAAAGTAGAGTAGTGCTGGGTTAGGTTAGGCTAGGCTTGGATAGGGTAGGCTTGGCTCGACTAGGCTAGGCTAAAGTAGAGTAGAGTAGAGTAAAGAGTAGAGCAGAGTAGAGGAAAGATGAGCAGAAGCAGACTAGAAGAGAGGAGAGGAAAGCAAAGGCGAGTAGGTAGAGTAGAGCATAATAGAGAAGAGAAGAATAGAGCAGAGTAGAGAAAGGCATAGTGAAGAAGAGTAGAGTAGAGGTGAGGAGAGTAGAGCTAGGTTAGGCTAGGCTGGAGTAGAGTAGAGTAGAGTAGAGTAAGGTAGAGCTAGGTTAAGTTAGGCTAGGCTAAGTTAGAGTAGAGTAGAGTATAATAGAGTTAAGTTAGGATTTGCTAGGTTGGGCTAGAGTAGGTTATGCTAGAGTTGAGTAGAATAATGTAGAGTAGTGTAGAGTATAGCTAGGTTAGGCTAGGCTAGGCTAGAGTATAATAGAATAGAGTAGAGTAGAGTAGAGCAGAGCAGAGTAGAGAAAAAATTTAGTAGAGTAGAGTAGAGTAGTGTAGAGTAGAACAGAGTAGAGAAGAGATGAACAGAGTAGAGTAGAGCACCAAAGAGTAGAGTAGAGAAAGGTTAGGCTAGGCTATGCTAGGGTAAGCTGGGCTAGAGTAGATTAGAGTAGAGCTAGGTTAGGTTAAGCTAGATTAGGTTTGGTTAGAGTAGAGTATGGTAGAGTAGATTAGAGTAGAGTATGGTAGAGTAGATTAGAGTAGATTATAGTAGGCCTGGGCTAGAGTAGATTAGAGTAGGGCTCGGTTAGGTTAAACTAGGCTAGGTTAGATTAAGCTTGGTTAGGTTAGGTTAGAGTAGAGCATAATAGAGTAGATTAGAGTAGAGTTGAGTAAAGTAGAGTAGAGCTAGTTTTGGCTAAGCTAAGTTAGGCTTTGCTAGGCTAAGCTTGAGTAAAGTAGAATTTAGTAGATTAGAGTAGAGTTTAGAAGAGAGTAGTAGAGAGTAGAGCAGAGCTAAGTAAAGCAGAGTAGAGTAGAGAAGAGTAGAGCAGAGTAGAGAAGAGTAGAGAATAGTTTAGCAAAGTAGTGTAGAGCAAAGCATAGAAAAGTTAGATTAGGCCAAAATAGGCTAAGCTATGCTAGGCTGGGCTAGAGTAGAGTGTAGTTGAGTAGAGTAGGGTAGAACTAGGTTAAACTGAGCTAGACTAAGATAGGCAAGGCTAGGTATGCTAGGCTTGGTAGAGTACAGTAGAGTAGAGTAGAGCTTAATTAGGCTAGACTAGGCTAGTCCATGCTAGAGTAGAGTAGAATAGATTAGAGCAAAGTAGAGCAGAGCTGAGCAAAGTAGAGTAGAGCTGAGTAGAGTAGAGTATAGTAGAGCAGAGTAGAGAAGAGCATAGAAGATAACAGTAAAATGGAGTAGAGCACAGTAGAGTAGAGCTATATTTGGCTAAGCTATGCTACGCTAAGTTAAAGTAGAGCAGAGTAGAGTAGAGTAGAGTAGAGTGGAGTATAGTGGAGTACAATATAGTATAATATAGTATAGTATAGTATCATAGAGATAGGTTAGGCAAGGCTAAGCTAGGCCAGGCTAGGTTAGCCAAGGCTAGAGTAGTGTATAGTAGCATAAAGTAGAGTAGAGAAAAATTGAGTTGACAAGAGCAGAGCAGAGTAGAATTCAGAAGAGCGAGGTAGATTGGAGCAGAGTAGGGTAGAGTAGAGTTGGGTAGAGCAGAGGAGCAGAGCAAGGTTAGGCTATGCTAGGCTAGGCTTGGCTAGGCGAGAGTTGAGTAGAAAAGAGTAGAGCTAGGTTAGGTTAGGTTGGGCTAGCTTAGAGTAGAGTGAAGTAGAGTGGAGTAGAGTAGAGTGGAATAGATTAGAGTAGAGTAGATTAGAGTAAAGTAGAGTAGTGCTAGGTGAGGTTAGGCTATGCTAGTGTAGTGTAGAGTAAAGTAGACTAAATTAATGTAGAGTAGAGCTCGGTTAGGTTGGCTAGGCTAGAGTATAGTAGAGCAGAGTAAAGTAGAGCATAGCAGAGTAGAGGGTAGTAGAGCAGAATTGATCATAGCAAAGTATAATAGAGAAGAGGAGTGTAGAGTAGAGGAGAGTGGGGCTAGGTTAGGCTAGGCTTTGCTAAGTTATGTTAGGCTATACTAAGATAGTGTAAAGTTAAGCAAGATTACGTTAGGCTAGGCAAGGCTAAACTAAGCTAGAGTAGACTAGAGTAAAGTAAAGTATAGTAGAGCACACTAGTATAGAGTAGAGCAGAGCAGAGTGAGGCAGAGCAAAGATGGGAGTATAGTAGAGTAGAGTAGGGTGTGGCAAAGCAGAGCAAAGCAAAGTATAGTAGAGTAGAATTAAGTTGGCTTAGGCAAAGCTGGGCTAGGCTAGGCAAGGCTAGAGTAGGGTAGAGTAGGGTATGGTAGAGTAGAGTAGAGTAGAGTAGCACTGAGGTAGGTTAGGTTAGGCTAGACTAGGCTAGGTTAAAGTACTAGAGTACAATAGAGTATGTAGAGTAGAGCTATTTTAGGCTAGGCTAGGCTAGACTAGAGTATAGTAGCATAGAGTTGTGTAGAGTAGAGAAGAATAGAGCATAGCAGAGTAGAGTGGAGCATAAGAGAGCAAAACAAAGTAGAGTAGAGTAGAGCACAGTGGAGCAGAGTAGAGCACAGCAAAGCTAGTTGTGTATAATTGAGTAGAGCAAAGCAGAGTAGTGTAGAGGATAAGAGAGCATAGTAGAGAAGAGAATTGTAGAGCAGAGTAGAGTAGGACAGAGTAAAGTGGAGCAAAGTAGACCAAGGAAGAGCTTGGCTACGGTAGGCTGGGTTATGCTAGGTTAGAGTCGAGTAGAGTATAGTAGAGTAGAGAAGAGTAGGGTAGAGCTAAGTTAGGTTCGGCTAGGCAAGAGTAGAGTAGAATAAAGTAGAGCAGAGTAGACCAGAGCTGAGAAACTTAGAGCAGAGCTGAGTAGAGTAGAGAAGAGTAGAGCTAAGTAGAGTAGAATTCAGCTGAGCTGAGTAAAGCAGAGTAGAGAAAAGAAGGGAAGAGCAGAGCAGAGCAAAACAGAATAGAGTTAGGTTAGGCTAGGCTAAGCTTGGGTAGAGTATTTTAGATTAAAGTAGGGTAGTGTAATGTCGAGCAGAGTAGAGTAGAGTAGAGGTTTGCCAGGCTAGGCTTAGTTAGGCTAGGTAGGCTAGGCTAGAGTAGAGTAAAGTAGAGTAGAATAGAACAGGTAGATTATAGTTGAGTAGAGTGGAGTGGAATGGAGTAGAGTAGAGCAGAATAAAGTAGAGTACAGGAGAGAAGAGGTGAGTAGAGTAAAGCACAATAGAGTAAAAGAGCAGAGTAGAGTAGATTAGAGTAGAATAGAATAGAGCATAGTAGAGAAGTATAAAGTAAAGTAGAGTAGAGTAGAGCTTGCTCCAGGTTAGGCTAGGTTTGGCAAAGCTATGCTAGGCTAGGATAGGCTAGGCTATGCAAGAGTAGAGTCGAGTAGAGTAGAATTGAGTAGAGCTAGATTAGGCTAAGCTAGCCTAGGCTTGGCAAGGCTAAAGTGGAGTAGGGTAGAATGGAGAAGAGCAGAATGAAGTGAAGTAGAGTAGAGTTGATTAGAGTAGAGTAGAGTAGAGTACTGTAGAGTAAAGTAGGCTAGAGGAGAGGAGAGGAGAAGAGAGGAGAGGAGAGGAGAGTAGAGGAGATGAAAGGAGAGAAGAGTAGAAGAGAAAATAATAGAGTAGAGTAGAGAAGAATAGAATAACGTAAAGCATAGTAGAATATATTAGAGCATAACAAATTAGAGTAGAGTAGAGAAGAGCATAGTAGAGTAGAGTAGAGTGGTGTAGAAGAGAGTATTGGAGAGCTAGGTTGGGCTAGGTTAGGCTAGGCTAGGTAAGGCTAGGCTAGGGTAGGTAAGACTAGGCTAGGCAAGAGTCGAGTAGAGTAGAGCTATCTTAGGTTAGGCTAGGCTAGCTTTGGATTGGCTAATGTAGAGTAGAGTAGAGCAGAGTAGACTAGAGTAGAGTAGAGCAAAGTAGTGCAAAGAGGAGTAGAACAGAGTAGAGTTGAGCAGAGTAGAGAAGAGTAGAGCATAGCATAGTAAGAACAGAGTAGAGCTAGGTCAGGCAAGGTTAGGATGGAGTAGAGTAGAGTAGAGTAGAGTAGAGCATGGTTAGGCTAGGTTAGGCAAGGCAATGCTAAACTAGGCTAGAGTAGAGTAGAGTATAGTAGTGTTTAGCAGAGTAGAGCTTAGTAGAGTAGAGTAGAGTAGAGCAAGTTAGGTTAGGCTAAGCTAGGCTAGTCTAAGCTAAAGTGGATTAGAATAGAGCTAATTTAAGTTAAGCTAGGCTATGCAAGGTTCGAGTAAAGTAGAGTAGAGATGACTAGAGTAGAGTAGAGTAGAGTAGAGTAGAGTAGAGCTAGGTTAAGCTAGTTAGGTTAGGCTAGGCTAGGTTAGAGTGGAGTAGAGTAGAGTAGAGTAGAGAAGAGTAGAGTAGAGCAAAATAGAGCATAACAGAGTAGAGCAGACCATAATAAAGTAGTGTAGAGTAGAGCAGAGCAGAGTAGAGTAGAGTGGAGCAAAGTAGACTAGAGCAGAGTAGAGTAGAGCAAAGTAGAGTAGAGCAAAGTAGAGTAGAACAGAGCATAGTAGATTAAGGTAGAGTAGAGTAGAGTAGAGTAGTGTAGAGTAGAGCAGAGCAGAGAATGGAAAAGTAGATAACAACTTATTATAGAAGAGTAGAGTAGCTCATAGTGGAGTTGAGTTAGGTTAGGCTAGGCTAAAGTGCATAGTGTAGGTAGAGTAGAGTAGAGCTAGGTTCAATTAGGGTTGGCTTTGTTAAGTTAGAATAGAGTAGAGTAGGGTAAAGTAGAATTGTGTAAGTATAGTAGAGTACAGTTGAGCTAGGTTAGGTTTTGGCTACGGTTGGCAAGGCTAGGCTTGGTGTGGCTAGGTGGGCTAGGTTTAGGCTAGAGTAGAGTAGACTAGAGTATAGTAGAGCTAGTTACGTTAGGCTAAGCATGGGCTAGAGTTCAGAATTGTAGAGTATGAGCAGGAGCAAAGTAGAGCAGACTAGAGTTAAGTTAAGCTAGGCTAGGCTTGGTTAGGCTAGGTGAGAGTACAATATAATAGAGTATAGAAGAGCAAAGTACAGTAGAGTTGAGTAGAGCAAAACTAAGCTAGGCAAGGCTAAGTTAGGTGAGGCTAGGTTAGGCTAGGCTAAGTTAGAGTAGATTAGGTTAGAGTATAGATGAGATGAGTAGAGTAAGGTTGACTAGAGTAGTACTAGGCAAGGCTAGGCGAAGCTAGGTGAGGCTAGCGTAGGACAGGTAAGGCATGGCAATGCTAGGCTCACTAGAGTAAAGTATAGTAGAGCTAGGTTAGGCTAGGCTAGGTTACAGTTGAGTAGAGTAAAGCTAGGTTAGGCTGGACTAGGCTAGACAAGAGTTGGCAAGGGTTGGTAGGCTAAGCTAGGCAAGGCTAGAGTAAAGTAGAGTAGAGTAAAGTAGATTAGAGTAGAGTAAGGCTTAGTTAGGCTAGGCTAAGCAAAAGAAGAGTAGAGTATAGTAGAGTAGTGTAGAGTAAGGTAGAGTAGAGGAGAGTAAAGTAGACTGGAGTTGAGTAGAGCAAAAATAAAGTAGAGTGGAGGAGAGTAGAGTAGAGCAGTGTAGAAGAGCAAAGTAGAGTAGAGTAAAACTAAGTAGAGTAGAGTAGAGTAGTACAGAGCAAAGTAGAGTAGAGAAGAGAAGAGCTCAGAAGAGGAAAGGTAGGTTTGGCTTGGCTAGGTGAGGATAGAGTAGAGTAGAGTAGAGTAGTGTAGAGTAGAGTAAGTAGAGTAGTGTAGAGCAGAGTAGAGTAGAGTAGAGTAGAGTAGTGTTTGGTCAGGCTAGGCATGGCTAAGTTAAGCTAGGCTAGGGTAAGCTAGGCTTGGCTAGGTTAGAGTAGAGTAGATCAGACTGGAGTAGAGCTAAATTTTGTTAGGTTAGGCAAGGCTAGGCTAGCGAGAGTGGAGTAGAGTAGAGTAGAATATAGTAGAGTAGAATAGAGTAATTTTGAGTAGAGTGGAGTAGAGAGTAGAATAGAGTAGAGTAGAATAGTGCAGAGAAGAGGAGAGGAGAGGAGAAGAGAGGAGATGAGAGGAGAGGAGAGGAGAGGAGTGGAGAGGAGAGTAGAGCATAGTTTAGTAGAGTAGAGTAGAGAAGAGTAGAGTAGTGCATAACAGTGCAAAGTAGAGTGGGATAGAGGATAGCAGAGTAGAGCAGAGTAGAGTAGAGCAGAGGAATATAGAGCAAAGCAAAGAAAAATATAGCAAGGCTGAGCAGAAAAGAGTAGAGTAGAGCAGGGCCAATTAGGCTATGCAACAGTAGAGTAGAGTAGAGCAGAGTAGAGTAAAGGAGAGTAGAGTATAGGCGAGCAAAGGAGAGCTAGGTTAGGATAAGTTGAGCTAGGAAAGGTTAGAGTAGAGTAGAGTTGAGTAGTGTAGAGTAGAGTAGAGTAGAGCAAGGTTAAGTTGGGCTAAGCTAGGCTAGGGTAGGCTAGGCTAGGATACATTAGAGTAGAGTAGATCGAGTAAAGTATAGTGAAGTAGAGTAGAGTAGAGGAGAGTAGAGTAGAGCTAGGTTAGACAAGGCTAGGCTTGGGTAGGCTAGGCTAGAGTAGAGTAGTACAGGTAGAGCAGAGCATAGTAGAGCAAAGCCAAAAAGAGCTAAGCAGAGAAGACTAGAGAAGTGCATAGCAGAGTTAGGTTAAACTAAGCTTGGCATGTATAGGTTAGGTTAGGCTAGAGTAGAGTAGAGTAGAATAAGTAGAGCAAAGTAGATTTAGGTTTGGCTAGGCTAGGTTAATTTAGGGTAGAGTAGAGTAGAGCAGATTAGAGTTAAGTAGAGTAGAGTAAAGTAAAGTAGAGCTAGATTAGGCTAAGCTAGGCTAGGATAGGGTGGGCTAGGCTTAATTATGCTAGGCTAGAGTAGAGTAGAGTATAGTATAATAGTGTGGGGTAGAGTAGAGTAGAGTGGAGGAGAGTAGAGGAAAGCAAAGCAAAGTAGAGTAGTGTAGAGTAGAGGAGAGTAGACCAGAGATGAACAAAGTAGAGTAGAGTATAAGAGAGGAGAAGAGAGTAGAGCAGAGTAGAGCTATGTTAGGCTAGGTTAGGAATGGCTAGGTTGGGCTAGAGTAGAGTAGAGTGGAGTAAAGTAGAGTAGGGTAGAGCTAGGTTACGGTTGGCTAGGTTAGGTTAGGGTTGAGTAGAGTAGAGGAGAGTAGAGTAAACCTAGGTTAGGTTAGGCTAGGCTAGGTTATTATTGGCTTGACTAGGCTAGGCTAGGCCAGAGTAGAGTTTAGTAGAGTAGAGCTTGGTTAGGGTAGGCTAGGTTAAAGTATAGTAGAATAGAGTAGAGCAGAGCTAAGCAAAGTAGAGCAGAGTAGAGTAGAATAAAGTAGAGTAGAGTACAACGAAGTAGAGTAGAGCAAGGTAGAGTAGAGCAAAATAGCATAGAGCTAGGTTAGGCTAAGCTAGCTTGGCCAAGGCTAGGGTAGAGTATAGTAGAGTAGAGCAGAGTAGAGTAGAGTATAGTAGAGTAGAGTATAGTATAGTAGAATAAAGAGTATAGCAAGGTTAGGCTAGGCTAGGTTAAGATAGGCAAAATTAAAGTAGAGTAGAATAGAGTAGAGTAAAGTAGAATATAATAGAGTAGAGTAGAGCAGAGCAAGGTATAGTAGAGTAGAGTAGAATAGAGTGGAGCAAAGCCAGGTAGCATAGAGCAGAGCAGAGTGGAGCAGAGTAGAGTACAGTAGAGTAGGGTTGAGACAGGTTAGGCGAAACTAGGTTTGGTTGGAGTTGGGTATAGTTAAGTAGAGTAATGTAGACTATAGTTGAGCTAAATTAGGTTAGGCTAGGCTAAGCTTAACTAGGCAAGGTTATAGTAGAGTAGATGTGATTACAGTACAATATAGAGTCGAGTAGAATAGATTAGAGTAGAGTAGAGTAGAGCTAAGTTATGCTAGGATGGAGAAGGCTAGGCTAGGCTAGAGTAGAGTAGATTAGAGTAGAGCTAGGGTTGGGCAAGGTAAGGCGATAGTATAATAGAGTAGAGTAAAGTAGAGTAATGTAAAGCAAAGCTTAGTAGACCATAGCATTGTAGAAAAGAGAAGAGTTGGGTGGAGCAGGGCCAAGTTATAGCTAGGTTAGGCTATGCTAGGTCAAGCTAGCTAGACTAGGCTAGGCTAAAGTATAGCAGAATAGAGTACAACAAGGTTATGCTCGACTAGTCTAGGCTAAACTAAGCTAGAGTAGAGTACAATAATGCAGAGTAGAGTAGAGTACAACAATGCAGAGTAGAGTAGAGCGAAGTAGAGTAGAGCATAGTAGTATAAATTAGAGCATAGCAAAGCAAACTATGGTAGAGCTAGGTTAGGCTAGGCTAGGCTAGGTATACTATAGTAGAGTAAAGTAGAGTAGAATAAAGTAGTGCTAAGCTAGGTTAGGTTAGGCTAGGCTAGGATGAGCTAGGATATGTTAAGCTAAAGTAGCAAAGTAAAGAAGAGTAAAGTAGAGAAGACCAAGTTTGGCCTAAGCTAGGCTAGGTTAGGCTTGGCTAAAGCAGAGTAGAGGTAGAGTAAAATAGAGCAGAGCAGAGTAAAGCACAGTAAAGCAAAGTAGTATAGAGTAGAGTAGAGTAGAGATAGGAGAGTAGAGTAGAGAAAAGAAAAAGTAGAGCTTAGCAAAGTAGAGCAGAGCAGAGTGGAGTGGAGTAGAGTAGAGCTAGGTTAGGCTAGGCTAGAGTAGAGTAGATTAGTGAAAAGTATTGTGGATTAAAGTATAATAGAGCAAGGTTAGGTCAGGGTAGGCTAGGCTATGCTGGGCTAGATTAGGGTAGATTGAGTAGCAGCAGAGTACTGTAGAAAAGAGCAAAGTAGAGCAGAGTATCATAGAGCAGAGTAGAGTAAAGCAAGGTTAGGCTAGGCTAGAGCAGAGTAGAGTAGGATAGAGTAGAGTAGAGCTTGTAAAGTTAGACTAGGCTTGGCTTGGTTGGAATATAGTAGAGCAGACCTAGGTTAGGATAAGCCAGGCAAGGCAAAGCTAAGGTAGGCTAGGCTAGCCTAGGCTAGGTTTAGCTTGGCTAAGGTAGGCTATGCTACGCTAGGCTCGGCTAGGCTAAGGTAGAGTCGAATAAGATACAGTAGAGTAGAGCTTGTTAGGATAGGCAAGGCTAAGTTAGGTTAGAGTATAGTATAGTAGAGTAGAGTATAGTATAGTAGAGTAGTTTAGAGTAGAGCTAGGTTCGATTAGCTCGTCTGAGCTAGGCAAGAGTAGACTTGAGTAAGGAAGAGTACAGCAGAGCAGAGTAGACCAAAGTAGAGCAAAGAATGATAAAGAAGAGTAGAGCAGAGTAGAGCTAGGTTAGGCTTGGCTAGGCTAGGCTAAGCTAGGCTAGGCTAGGCTAGAATAGAGTAGAGTAGAGTAAAGTAGAACTAGATTAGGTTAGGTGAGGTTAGGCTGGGTTAGAGCAAAGTAGAGCAGTGTAAAGTAGAGTATAATAGAGTGGAGTAGAGGAGGAGAGGAGAGGAGAGGAGAAGAGAACAGAGCAGAGTGGAGAAGAGTATAATAGAGTAGAGTAGAGTAGAGCTAGGTTAGACTAGCTAAGCTGAGCTAAGAAAGGCTAGGAGTATTGTATAGTATAATAGAGTAAAGTAGAGTAGAGTTGAGTATAGCTAGGTTATGCTAGGCTAGGCTGGAGAACAATAGAGTAGAGCAAAGTAGAGTTGAGTAGAGTAGAGTATAGTAGAAGCAAGAGTAAAGCAAAATAGAGTAGAGCAGAGCAGGGTAGAGCTATGTTAGGCTAGGCTATGCTGGTTAGGCTCGACTAGGCTAAGATAGAGTAGAGCAGAGTAGATTAGAGGAGAGCAGAGTAGAATAGAGTAGAGTAGGGTAGAGCAAAGCAAAGTAGAGTAGAGTAGAGCAAAGAAAAGTAGAGTAGAGAACAAAAATATAAAGTAGAGTAGAGCAGACCAAAGTAGAGCAAAGTAGAGTATAACAAAGTAGAGCAGAGTAGAGTAGAGAATTTAGAGCAGAGTAGAGTAGAGTATATTAGAGTAAAGTGGAGTAGATTGGAGTAGAGTGAAATAGAGTAGAGGTAGGTTAGGTTAGGCTAGGTTAGGATAGGCTAGGCAAGGCTAGCTAGGTAGGCATGGCAAGGCTAGGCTAGATTAGAGTAGTGTAGAGTAGAGTAGTATAGAGTATAGTAGGGTAGATCTACGTTAGGCTAAGCTAGGCAAGGATCTGTTAAACTAGGCTAGAGTAGAGTAGAGTGGAGTAGAGTTAGAGTACTACAGAGTAGAGAAGAATAGAGTAGAGTAGAGCAGAGTAGAGTAGAGCAAAGCAGAGTAGAGCAGAGCAAATTAGAGAAGAGAAAAGCTGAGCAAAATAGTGTAGAGCAGAGTGAAGCAAAGCTAGGTTTAGGCAAGGCTAGGCTTGAGTAGAGTAGAGTAAATAGTGTAGAGGTAGGTTGTGCTAGGTTAGGCTAAGTTAGGTTTGAGTAGAGTAGAGTAGAGTAGAGTAGAGGTAGGTTAGACTAGACTAGGTTATTCTAGGCTAGGGTTGGTTATGCAAGGCTAAAGTAGAGTAGAGTAGATAAAAGTAGAGTAGAGTAGAGTACAGTAAAGTAGAGCTATGTTAGGCATGGCAAGGCTTAGGTAAGCTAATTAGAGAAGAATAGAGTAGTATAGAGCATAGCTGAGTGAATTATAATAGAGCAGAGTATAGTAGAGTAGAGTAGAGCTAGGTTAGGCTAAGCTAGGCTAGCTTAAAGCATAATAGAGCAGAGCTGAGTAGAGCAGTATAGAGCACAGAACAGAGTAGCACAAAGTAGAGCATAGTAGAGCTGAGCAAAGCAAAGCATAATAGAGTAGTGTTGAGCTAGGTTAGGCTAGGCTAGGTAAGGCTAGGTCAGATTAGAGCAGAACAGAGCAAAGTAGAGCAGAACAGGGTACAGCAGAAAAGAGTAGAGTAGTGCAGAGCAGGGTAGAGTAGAATAGAGGAGAGTGGAGTAGAGTAGAGTAAAAAAGAGTAGATTAGAGTTAGGTTAGGCTAGGCTAGGCTAGAGTAAAGTAGAGCTAGGTTAGGCTAGGTTATTTTAAGTTAGAGTAGAGTAGAGTAGAGTAGAGCAAAGTGGAGTAGAGTGGAGTATAGTTGAGCAAAGTTGAGTAAAGTAGCATAGAGTGGAGTAGAGTAGAGTGGACTATAGTATAGTTGAGTTGAGTATGGTAGAGTAGAGCTAGGTTAGGTTAGGCTTGGTTAGGGTAGGCTTTGATAGGCTTGGCTAGAGTATAGTAGAGCAGAGTAAAGCATAGTAGAGTAGAGCTCAATTAGAATAAGCTGGGCTTAGAGTAGAGTAGAGTACAGTAGAGCAGAACAAGGTAGAATATAGTAGAGTAGAGTAGATCAAAATAGAGAAGAGTAAAGCAGTATAGAGTATAGTAGAGTACAGTAGAATAAAGCATAATAGAGTATAGTAGAGCAAAGTAGGGCAGAGTATAGCCAGGTTAGGTTGAGCTAGGTTAGGCTTGGCTAGGCTCAACTGGGTTAGAGTTGAATAGAGTAAAGAATAATAAAGTTGAGTAGAGCATAATACAGTAAAGTAGAGTAGAGTATAGTATGGTAGTGTAGAGTAGAGTATAGTATAGTAGTGCTAGGTTATGCTAGGTTATGCTAGGTTAGGTAAGGCTAAAGAAGAGTAGAGAGGAATAGAGTAGAGTAGAGTAGATTAGAGTAGGGTATAATAGAGTATAGTAGAGTAGAGTAGAGCTAGGTTAGGCAAGGTGAGGTTATAGTATAGTAGAGTAGAGTAAGGTAAAGTAGAGTAGAGTAGAGTAGAGCAGAGTAGAGTAGAGTAGAGCAAATAAAAGTAGAATAAAACTAGGTTAGGCTAGGCTAGGCAAGACAAGAGTTGAGAAGAGCAGAGTAGAGTAAAGCAAGGCTTGTCTAAGCTAGGCTTGGCTAAGTTAGGGCAGAGTAAAGTAGGGTAGAGGTAGGTTAGGCTATGCTAGGGTAGGCTAGGCTAGGCTAGAGTAAGGTAGTATAGAGTAGAGTAGAGCAGAGTGGAGCTATGTTAGGCTTAGCTAGCCAAGGCTATGCTCAACTAGGTTAAAGTAGAATAAAGTAGAGTAGAGTATAGTTGATCAGAGCAAAATAGAGAAGAGCAGAGTAAAGTGGAGTGGAGCAGAGTTGAGCAGAGCAGAGCAAGGCAAAGTAGAGCAGAGCTAAGCCAAGTGGAGCAGAATAGAGAAAAGTAGAGCAGAGTAGAGTAGAGCAGTGTAGAGTAGAGCAAAGTTTAGCTCAATTAGGCTAAGCTAGGCTAGGGCTAGAATAGAGTGGGAGTAAGGTAGTGTAGAGCAAGGTAGAGCAGGGTATAAAGCAGAGCAGAGCAATGTAGAGTAGAGTAGAGCATAATAGAGCGAGCAGAGGAGAGAAAAGAAGAGTATAGTAGAGTAAAGAAGAGTAGAGTAGAGAAGAGCAAAGCAGACCCTAGGTGAGGTTAGGCTAGGCTAAGCATAAGTAGAGTAGAGTAGAGTAAGTTAAGGTAGAGTATATCAAGGCCAGGCTAGGCTAGGTAAGGTTAGGCGAAGCTAGTCTAGGCTAGGCTAAGTTACGCTAGAGTAGAGTAGTTTAGAGTAGCATAGAGCCAACTTAGGCTTAGCTAGGCTAGAGTAAAAGAAAATATAAAAAAATAGTTTAGAGTAGAGTAGAGTAATGTAGAGTAAGGCTAGGCTATGTTATGAGAGGTTAAGTTAGGATAGGTTAGGTTAGGCTAGGCTAGGCTAAGATTTGGTTAGGATAGACTAGGCTATGGTAGGGTAAGGTAGGCTAGTCTAGGCTAAGCTAGAGTCAAGTAGAGTAAAGTAGGGTAAAGTAGAGTTATGTATAGTAGTGTATAGTAAAGTTAGGCAAGGCAAGCCTAGCTCAGGCTTGGCTAAGCTAGGCTAGGCTAGGATAAGCTAGAGTAGAGGTAAAGTTTAGTATCATAAAACTATGTTAGGTTTAGCTAGGCTAGAGTAGAATAAAATAAAGTATAGTAGAGTATCGCTAGGCTAGGCTCAATGAGGTTAGGTAAGGCTAGGTTAGCCTAGGCTTTAGTAGAGTAGTGTGGAGTAGGGTAGAGTACAGTGTAGTGTGGTTGGGCAAAGTTTGGCAAGTTAGATTAAGCTAGGTTAGGTAAGGCTAAGTTAGGTTACATATAGTAGAGTGATATGGAGTATCATAGAGCAAAGATAGGCTAAGTTAGGCCAGAGTTGAACAACATAAAGAAAAGTAGAGTATAGTAGAGTAAGGTAATGCTAGGCTTGGTGAGGTTAGATTAGGCTAGGCTAGAGTAGAGTAGGGTGGAGTAGAGTAGAGCTTGGCTAGGTTAAGGAAAGCTAGGTTAGACTAAAGTAGAGTAGAGTAGAGTAGAGCTAGGTTAGTTTAGGCTAGGATAGGCTAGAGCAAGCTAGAGTAGTGTAGATTAGAGGAGAGTAGAGTAGAGTAAAGTATAGTCGAGTAGTGTAGAGCAGAGTAGAGTAGTGGAGAGCAGAGAAGAGGAGAGTAGAGGTGAGGAGAGTAGAGGAGAGGAGAGTAGAGAATTACAGAGTAAAAGAATAGAGTAGAGCAATGCAGAGCAGAGTTGAGAGGAGCAGAGTAGCATAGAGTAGAGTAGAGTAGAGGTAGGTTAGGCTATGCTAAGCTAACCTAAGCTTGGTTTGGTTAGAGTAGAGTAGGGTAGAGTGGAGTAGAGCTAGGTTAGGCTACGGTAGTCTAGGGTAGGCTAGGCTAGGCAAGAGTAGAGTAGAAGTAAAATAAAGTAGAGTATAATAGAGTACAATAGAGTAGGGTAAAGTATAGCACTATAGAGCAACGTAAAATAGAGTAGAGCTTGTTAGGCTAGGCTAGGCTAGGATAAGCTAGGCTGGGCCTAGGCTAGGTTAGAGTAGAGTAGAGTAATGTAGAGTAGAGTAGAGTAGAACAAGGTTAGGCTTGGTTAGGATAGCATACAATAGAGTAGAGTATAGCAGAATAAAGCATAATGGAGAAGAGTAGAGTAGAGCAAAGGAGAGTAGAGTAGAGTGGATTAGAATAGAGTGGAGTGGACTAGAGTAGAGTAGAGGAGAGCAGAGCTAGGTAAGGCTAAACTAGGCTAGGTTATGTTAAGCTATATAGTGTAGATTGGTGCTAGGTTGGGCTTATCTAAGCTAGTCTTGGTTTAAAGTAGAGAGAGTTGAGTAGAGTAAAGTAGTGTAGAGTTAGGTTAAGCTAGGCTAGCCTAAGCTAGTCTCGACTATGCTAGGTTTGCCTAAGCTAAGCTAGATTAGAGTAGAGTAGAGCAAGGTAAGGCTATGCTAAGTTGGAGTACAATATTGTAGAGTATAGTAGAGTAGAGTAGAGTAAAGTGAGAGCAGAGTAGAGCAGAGCAGAGTAGAGAAGAGTAGAGCTCGATCAAGTAGAGCATAGAAGAGTAGAGCAGAGCAGAGTTAGGTTTGGCGAGGCGAAGCTAGGCTTGGCTAAGCAAGGATAGAGTAGAGTAGATAAGAGTGGTGTAGAGCTAGATTAGGTTAGGCTATGCTAGGCTAAGTTAGAGTAGAGTAGAGTAGACTAATGTTGAGTAGAGTGGAGTAGAGTAGAGTTTAGTAAGGTAGAGTACAGTACAATATGATAGAGTAGAGTGAGGTTAGGCTAAGCTAGGCTAGGCTAGGTAGGCTAGGCAAGGCTAGGCTACAAGAAAGTAGAGTAGAGTTGAGTCGACTAGAGTATAGCTCGGTAAGCTAGGCTAGAATAGAGTGGAGTATAGTAGACTTAAGTAGAGTAAAGTTGAGCTGAGCTGAAAAGAGTATAATAGAGTAGAGTATGGTAGAGTAGAGTAAGACTAGGCTAAGCTAGGTTAGGCTAGGCTAGGTTAAAGTAGAGTAGAGTAGAGTCTAGTAGGGTAGAGTAGAGTAGAGTTAAGTAGAGTAGAGGGTAGACTAGAGTATAATAGAGTAGAGTAAAGTAAAGCTAGGTTAAGTTAGGCTAGGCTATGCTTGGCTACACAAAGTTAGGCTAGGCTAGAGTAGAGTGGAGTAAAGAAGAGTAAAGTAGAGCTATGTTATTCTAAGGTAGGCTAGGCTAGAGTAGGGTAGAATAGAGAAGAGTATAGTAGAGCAAAGCAGAGCAGAGAAGAGCAGAGTAGAGTAGAGTAGGAAAGAGCAGAGTAGAGTAGAGTAGAATAGAGTAGGCCAGAGCAGAGCAAAAAATAACAAAGTGGAATAAAGCATTGTAGAGTAGACTAGAGCAAAGAAGAGTAGAGTAGAGTAGAGCTAGGTTAAGCAAAGCTAGGCAAGGTTTAGCTAGGCTATGTTGGAGTAATATAGTGTAGAGTATAGTAAAGTATAGTATGGTATAGTATACTAGAGTATAGTAGAGCAAAGCAAGGTTAAGCAAGGCTAAACTAGTCTAGGTTAGGCTTGGAGAGAGTAGAGTAGAGTGAAGTAAGCTAGAGTAGAGCTAAGTTAGGTTAAGCTAGGTGAGGTTAAGATAGACTAAAGTAGAGTAGAGTAGAGTAGAGTAGAGTAGAGCAGAGCAAGGTAGAGCAGAGCAGAGTAGAGCATAGCAGTGTGTAGCAAAGCAGAATAGAGCAGAGCAAAGCAAAGCTGAGAAAAAGAGAAAGTAGAGTAGAGTAGAGTAAGGTTAGGCTACACTAGGCTAGGAGGCTCTACACTAGGCTAAGCTAAGCTAGAAGAGAGTAGAGTAGAATAGAGTAGACTAGAGTAGAGTTGGGTAGAGTGGAATAGAGTAGAGTAGAGTAGATTAGAGTAGAGTAGAGCTAGGTTTGGCTAGGTTAGCCTAGGGTAGCCTAAGGTTTGCAAGAGTAGAGTAGAGTATAGTAGAGCTAGGGTAGGCTTAGCTATGTTAGAGAACAATAGAGTAGAGTAGAGCTGAGTAGGGTGGAGTAGACCATAGAGAGTAGAGTAGTGTAATGTAGAGTTGAGTAGAGTAGAGTTGAGTAGAGTAGAGTATAGCAGAGCGAGGTTAGGCTAGGTTAGTCTAGGCTATGATAGAGTAGACTAAAGTAGAGTAAAATATAGTAGATTAGTGAAGTGTAGAGTAGAGTAGAGTAAAAGTAAAGTAGAGCTAGGTTAGGTTTGGCAAGGCTAGGCTAGGCTAGGCCAGAGTGGGCTAGGACAAAAAGGATAAGCCAGAGTAGAGTAGAGAAAAGTAAAGTAGAGTAGAGCAAGGTTAGGTTAGGCTAGGCTGGGCTAAACTTGGCTAGAGTAAAGTAGAGTAGAATAGAGTAGAGTAGATTAGAGAATAGTAGAGAAAAGCAGAATAAAATAGAGCAGAGTAGAGTAGAGTAGGGCAAAGCTGAGTAGAATAAAGTAGAGCATAGAAAAGTATAGCAAAGCAGAGAATAATAGAGCAAAGTAGAGAAGAGCAGAGCAGAGTAGAGTAGAGCTACGTGATGCTAGGGTAGAGTAGAGTAAAGTAGAGTAGAGTAGAGTAGAGTAGGATATGGTGGAGTAGAGCAGAGCTAAGTTGGGCTAGGCTTGGCTAGCCAAGAATAGGCTAGGCTAGGCTAGAGTAGAATAAAGTAGAGTAGAGTAGACTAGGGTAGAGAAGAGCAGAGCTAGGTTAGAGTAGGCTAGGTTAGATTACAATAGAGTACATTCAAGTATAATAGAGTAGAGTAGAGTAGAGTAGAGTATTGCAGAGCGTAGCAGAGCAAAGCAGAGCAGAGAAGAGCTAGGTTAGGCTAGGCTAGGCTAGAGTAGAGCAGAGTAGATTTTGCATAGAATAGAGTAGATTAGAGATTGGGTATGCAAGATTAGGCTAGAGTAGAGTAGATTGGCATAGAGTAGAGTAAAGTTGATTATAGTTATGTTAGGCTAGGCTTGGCTAGGGTAGGCTAGAGTAGAGCAGTGTATAATAGGATAGAGTAGAGTAGAATAGAGTAGAGCTAGGTTAGCCTAGGCTCAACAAGGCCAGGCTAAATAATGCTAGAGTAGAGTATGGTATAGTAGAGTAAAGTAGAGTTAGTAGAGCAGGATTTAGTAAAGCATAGCATAGTAAAACGGAACATAGAGTGCAAAGTAGAGTATAGTAAAAAAGAGCAGAGCATAAAAGAGTAGAGTATAGTAGAGCATAATAAAGCAGAGAATAGTAGAACAGAGCTGAGCTTGTGGAGCAGAGTAGAATTAAGCAAGGATACGTTAGGCTAGGCAAGGCTTGGCTAGGCTATGTTAGGCTAGAGTAGAGTAGGGTTAGGCTAGGCTAAGCAAGCCATGGCTAATTTAGAGTAGAGTAGATTAAAGTGGAGAAGAGTAGAGTGGAGTTGAGTGTAGTAGAATATAGTAAAGTAGAGTCGAGTAGAGTCGAGTAGAGTAGAGTAGAAAAAAGTAGAGAAGAGCTAGGTTACGTTAGGCTCGACTAGGCTAGGTTAGGTTAAAGTAGAGTAGAGTAGAGAGAGTAGAGCAGAGTAAAGTAGAGTAGAGAAGAGCTCGGTTAGGTAAGGCTAGGCTAGAGTAGTGTTGGGTAGAGCAGTGCAAAACAAAGTAGAGCAAAGTAGAGTAGAGCATAGCAGGGTAGAGAGGAGTAAAGCAGAGTAGAGGAGAGTAGAGTGGAGCAGAGTAGAGCTGGGTTAGGCTGAGCTAGGCTAGGCTTGGCTAGGCTACACTGGGTTACAATGGAGTTTGGTAAAGTATAGTTGAGTAGTATATAGCAAAATAGAGTAGAGTAAAGTAGAGTATAGTATAATACAGTGTATTAGAGTAGAGTAGAGTAGAGTGTAGTAGGGCTAGGTAAGGTTAGGCTTGGCTAAGCTAGGCTTGGCTAGGTTAGATTAGGATAGAGAAAAGTAGAGAAGAATATAGTAGAGTAAGATAGAATAGGGTAAGGTGTGATAAAGTATAGCAGAGTAGTGGTAAAGTAGAGCTTGGTTAAGCTAGCCTAGGTTAGAGTATAAAAGAGCAGAGAAGGGTAGAGTAGAGTAGAGCAGAGCATGAGTAGAGCAGAGCAGAGTAGAGTAGAGCATAATAGAATAGAGCAAAAAAAGTTTGGCTACGTTAGACTAAGCTAAGTTAGACAAGGCTAAGTTAGGTTAGGGTATAATACAGTAAAGTTGAGTAGCATAGAGCTAAGATAAGCTTTGTTAGGCTAGAGTTGAATAAAATAAAGTAGAGTAGAGTAAGGTTAGGCAAGGCTTAACAAGGTTAGGTTAGGTTAGGTTAAGCAAGACTAAGATAGAGTAGAGTAGAGTTAGTTAGAGTAGAGTATAATTAGGTTGGGCTACGCCAGGCTAGGTTAGGCTAGGCTAAGGTTGGCTAAGTAAGAATAGAGTAGAGTATAGTAGAGTAAAGTAGAGTAAAGTATTGTAAAGCAGAGAAAAGAGAGTAGAATATTATAAAGCTTGGGTAAAGCTATGCTAGGCTAAGCTAAGTTAGACTAGAGTAGAGTAGAGTAGAGACCAATATCATAAAGCTAAGTTTAGGCTTAGCTATGCTAAAGTAGAATAAATATAGTAGAGTAGAGTAGAGTAAGGCTATGCTACGTGAGTTTAGGTTAGGCTAGGCAAGGTTCGACTAGGGTAGGATAGGCTAGGTTAGAGTAGGGTAGGGTAGGGTAGAGTAGAGTAGAGTAGAGTATAGTAGAGTAGAATAGAGTACAATGTAGAGTAGAGTGGAGCAGAGGAGAGAAAGAGTAAGAATAAGCTAGGCTAGGTAAGGTTTTCTTAGGATAAGTTAGGCTAGAGTAGGTGCAGCTATGCTAAGCTAGGCTAGGCTAGATGAGATTAGGCTAGGCTAGGCAAGGTTAGGCTAGGCTAGGCTAGGCTAAGCAATGCTAAAGTAGAGTAGGGTAGATTAAAGTATAGTAGAGTATAGTAGAGAAGACTAGAGTAGAGTATCGTAAGGCTGGGTAAGGCTAGGCTAGGTTAGATTAGGCTAGGCTAGGGTAGGTTAGGCTAGAGTAGAGTAGCGTAGAGTAGAGTACTAAAAAGCTAGGTTAGGCTTAGCTAGGCAAGAGTAGAATAAAATATTTAAGAGTAGAGTAGATTATAGTAAGGCTAAGCTAAGCTATGTGAGGTTAGGTTAGGTTAGGCTAGGCTAGGATAGAGTAGGATAAGGTAGAGTAGAGTAGTGTAGGATAGAGTAAAGTAGAATAAAATATAATAGAGTAAAGAAGAGCAAAGTAGAGTAGAGTAGAGTAAAGTAGAGTAGAGTAGAGTAGAGTAGAGCAGGGTAGAGCAAAGTTTAGTAGACTAGAGTAGTATAAAGTTGGATAAAGCTTTGTTAGGCTTTGCTAGGATTGAGTAAAATAAAATAAAGTAGAGTAGAGTGGAGTAAGGCTAGTCTAGACTAGGTTTGTCTAGGTTAGGCTAGAGTAGAGTTGACTAGAGTAGGGTAGAGTAGAGTATAATGAGGCTAGGCTAGGCTAGACTAAGCTAGGCTTGGTTAGGTTAGAGTAGAATAAGGTAGAGTAGAGTAGCATAGAGCTAAGTTAAGATTAGCTAGTCTAGAGTAGAATAAGATTGAGTAGAGTTTAACTGAGTAGAGTAGAGTAGAGCAAAGCTTGGCTAGCCTAGGCAAGTTTAGGTTAGGCTAAGCTAAAGTTGTGTAGAGTAGGGTAGAGTAGAGTATAGTAAGGTTGGGCTAGGCTGGGCTAGGTTAGGATAGGCTATGTTAGGCCAGAGTAGAGTCGAGTAGCATAGAGCTAAGTTAGTCTTAGCTAAGCTAGAGTAGAATAAAATGGAGTATAGTATAGTAGAGTTGAGTAGAGTAGAGTAAGGTTAGGCTAGGCTAGGAGATGTTAGGTTAGGATAGGTTAGGCTAGGCTAGGCTAGGCAAGGCTAGACTAGATTAGAGTAGAGCATAGTACAATAGAGTAGAGTGGCATAGAGCTAAGTTGGGCTTAGCTTGGCTTTGATAGAATAAAATAGAGTAGGGTAGAGTAAAGTAGAGTAAGACTTAGTTAGGCTAGGTGAGGTTACGTTAGGTTAGGCTAAACTAGGATAGGCTAACTTAGGCTTTGCTAGGCAATGCTTTGCTAAGTTAGAGTAGAGTAGTGTAGAGTAGAGTTGAGTCACATAGAGTACAATAGAGTAGAGTTGAGTAGAGTAAAGCATAGTATAATAGAGTAGAGTAGAGTAGAGTAGAGTGGAGTAGAGTAGAGTAAAGCTAGGTTAGGCTAGTTTAGGCTAAGCAAGGCTAGGCTAGGTTAGGCTGGGCAAGAGTAGAGTATAGAAGAGTAAAATAGAGTAGAGTAGAATATAGTAGAGTATAATAGAGTAGAATAGAGTAGAATAGAGTAGAGCTAAGTTATGCTAGGCTAGGCGAGAGTACAGTAGAGCATAGTAGAGTAAAGCAGAGCTAGGTAGAGTAGAGCATAGTTGAGTAAAGCAGAGCATAGCTGAGTAGAGCTATGTTAGTCTAGGCTAGGCAAGGCTAGGTTAGAGTAAAGTAGAGTAGAGCTAGGTTTGACTAGGCTACGCTTGGATAAGTTAGAGCTGAGTAGAGTAGAGACGAGAAGATTAGAGTAAATTAAACTAGAGTAGTGCTAATTTAGAAAATAGTAGGCTAGAGTATAATAGAGTAGAGTAGAGTAAAGCTAAGTACAGTAGAGTAGCATTGAGAATAGTAGAGCAGCACAAATAAGGTAATAGTAGAGCAAAGTAGTGCAGAGCAGAGCTAAGTTAGTCTAAGCCAGGCTAGGTTAGGCTAAGAAAGGCTATGCTAGGCTAAGCTATGCAAGAGTAGTTTGGAGTAGAGTAGAGCTACGTTAAGCTAGGCTAGGCGAGGTTAAGTAGAATAGAGTAAGGTAGAGCTCGGTTAGGCTATACTAGGCTAGGTTAGGCTAAGCGAAGCTAGTATAAGCAAGGGTAGAGTAGAGTAGAGCTATGTTAAGCTTAGCTAAGCTAGAGTAGAATAGAGTAGAGTAGAGTAAAGTGGAGTTGAGTAAAGTAGAATAGATTAGAGTGAAGTAGAGCAGAGTAGTGTAGGGGAGAGCAGAGCTGAGTAAAGTAGAGAAGAGATAAGCAGAGCTATATTAGGCTAGGCTAAACATGGCTAAAGTAAACTAGAGTAGAGCTATGTTAAGTTAGGTTACTCTTTGTTAAGTTATAGTAGAGGAGAGCAGAGTATAGTAGAATGGAGTATAATAGAGCTAGTTTAGGCTAAGCTAGCCATGGCTAAGTTAGGCTAGGCTAGGCTAGATTGGAGTATAGATAAGTAGAGTAGAATAGAGTAGAGTAGAGTAGAGTTGAGTTGAGTAGAGCTAGGTCAGGCTAGGCTAAGCTAGGCTAGAATACAATAGACTAGAGAAGAGTAGAGAAGTGTGGAGGAGAGCAGAGAGCAGAGCAGAGTAGAAAGAGCAAATTAGAGTAGAGCAGAGTAAGACAGAGTAGAGTAAAGGAGAGAAAAGTAGAGCGAAGTAGAGTAGAGTAGAGTAGAGTATAGAAAAGCTAAGTTAAGCTAGAGTAGAGTAGAGTAGAGCTAAGTTAGGCTAGGCTAGGCTACGTTAATTTAGAGTAGAGTAGGGTTGAGTGGAATTGGGTTAGGCTAAGCTTATCTAGGTTAGGATAGGCTAGGTTAGGCTAGGCAAGAGAAGAGTTGAGTAGAGTAGAGAATAGTAGAGTAGAGTATAGCTCGATTTTGGCTAGGCAAGGTGAGGCTAGAGTAGAGTAGAATAGAGTAAAGTAGAATAGAGTAGAGTAGAGCAGAGCAGAGTTGAGTAGAGTAAAGCAGATAAGAGTACAGTAGAGTGGAGTAGAGTAGAGCTTGGTTAGGCAAAGTTAGGCTAGGTTAGAGGAGGGTAAAGTAGAGTACAGTAGAGTATAATAGAATATAATATATTAGAGTATAATATAGTAGTGTAGTATAGAGTAAAAAAGAGTAGAGTAGAGCAAAATAAAGCAGAACAGAGCAGATCAAAGCAGAGTAGAGCAGAGCAGTACAGAGTAGAGTAGAGTAGAGAAGAGTAAAGCAGAGGAGAGTAATGTAGAGAAGAGAAAAATAGTGTAGAGTATAGTAGAGTAGAGCAGAGTTGGTGTAGAGAAGAGTAGATCAAGGTTAGGCTAGGTTAGAGTTGAGTAGAATAGAGTATAGTAGAGCAGAGTAGAGTAGAGCTAAATTAAGCTAGCTAAGCTAGGCTCGGTGAGGCTAGGTTAGAGTAGAGCGGAGTTGAGTAGAAAGGAGTAGAGTAGAGTGGTGTAGAGTAGAGTAGAGCTAGGTTAGGATTTACTAGGATAGGGTAGGCTAAGCTAGGCTAGAGTAGAGTTAGGTTAGGCAAGGCTTGTCTTGAGCATAATAGAGCAGAGTGGAGTAGAGTAGAGAAGAGCAGAGTAGAGTAAAGTAGCAAAGAGTAGAGTAGAGCAGAACAAAGCAGAGTAGAGAAGAGAAGAGTAGAGCTAGGTTAAGCTAGGCTAGAGTACAACAGAATAGAGTGGAGTAGATTAGGGTAGAGTATATCTCAGTTAGGCTAGGCTAGCCTAAACTAGGCTAGAGTGGACTCGAGTAAAGTAGAGTAGCAAAGTAGAATATAGTCAAGATGAGCAAAGAAGAGCAGAGTAGTACTGAGTGGAGTAGAGTATATTTGAACAAAGTAAAATTGAGCATAGTAGAGCTAGGTCAGGCTAGGCTAGGTCAAGCTTAAGTATTGTAAAGTGGAGTAGAGCTTTGCTAGGTTAATTTAGGCTAGGCTAGGCTAGAGTAGTATAGCAGAGTAGAGTATAGTAGAGTAGAGCTAAGTTAGGCTAGGCTAGGTTAGGTTAGGCAAGGCTAAGCAAGGCTAGAGTAGAGCTAAGTAAACTAGGGTAGAGAAGAGTAGAGTAGAGTAAAGTAGGGTAGAACCGAGCAGAGCAGAGCAGAGTAGAGTAGAATAGAGTAAAGTAAAGTAGAGCTAAGTTAGGTTAGGCAAGGCTAGGCCATGATAGGCTAGGCTCAGGTAGGCTAGGGTAGTTTAAGCGAGGCTAGAGTAGAGTATAGTTGAGTAGAAAAGAGTTGAGAAGAGTAGAGCATAGTAGAGTAGAGAAAAGTACCACAAAGTAGAGGAGAGCAGACCAAGGTTAGGCAAAGTTAGGCAACATTAAGCTAGAGTAGAGTATCATAGAGCTAGGTTAGAGTAGAGTACAGTACCACAGAGTAGAGTAGAGCAAGGTTAGGCTACCATATAGTATAATATAGTTGAGTAGGATAGAGTAGAGTAGAGAAGAGTAAAGTAAAGTAAAGTAGAAGAGATTAGAAGAGAGGAGAGGATAGGAGAGCAGAGGAGAGGAGAGTAGATCAAAATAAAAAATAGGAGGCAGAGTAGAGTAGAGTAGAGCATAATAGAATAAAGCAGAGCTAAGCAGAGAAGAGCAGAGTAGAGCAGACCAAAGCTAAGTTAAGTTAGGCTAAGCTTGGGTAGAGTAGAGTAAAGCTGAGCTAAGTTAGGTTATGCTAAGCTAAGCTTGCTAGGCTAAACTAGACTAGAGTAATGGAGTATGGTAGAGAGGCTAGGCTATATTAGGTTAAGCTAAGCTAGGCTAGGCTAGAGTAGAGTAAGGTAGAGTAGAATAGAGTGGAGTAGAGTATAATGGAGTAGAGCAGAGAAGAGTAGTGTAGAGTAGAGTAGAGCTAGTTTAGGGCAGGGTAGGCAAGGTGAGGCTAGAGTAGAATGGAGTTGAGTAGAGTAGAGTAGACTAGAGTATAGTAGAGTAGCATACAACTGACCTAGGTGAAGTTAGGCTAAGTTAGGATAGGCTAGGCAAGGTTAGGCTAAGTTATATTAGGTTGGAGTAGAGTAGAGTAAAGTAGAATAAAGTAGAGTATAGTAGAATATAGTTGAGTATAGCAGAGTAGAACAAAGTAGAGATCAGTAGAGTAGAGCAGAGAAGAGTAGAGTTGAGAAGAATAGACCAATGCAAAGCAGGGCAGAGTAGAGCAAAGTAGACGAGAGCAAAGTAGAGAAGAGAAAAGTAAGGTAGGGTAGAGTAGAGCAGAGCAAGGTTAGGCTGGCTAGGATAGGCTAGGATAGCATAGAGTAGACTAGAGCAGAGTAGGTACAATAGAGTAGAGTATTATAGAGCTATGTTAGGCTATGCTAGGCAAGCTTAGAGTAGAATAGAGTGGAGTAGGGTAGAGTAGATGAGCAAAGAGTTGAGTAGAGTAGAGTAGAGTAGAGTAGAGTAAAGTAGAGTAGAGTTGAGTAGGATAGAGTAGAGTAGAGTAGAGCTAGGATTGGTTGAGTTAAGCTAGGTAGACCAACAAAGAATAGAGTAGAGTAGAGTAGAGTAAAGCAAGGTTAGGCTAAGCTAGGGTAGTGTAGTCTAGAAAAGAGTAGAGTGAAGTAGAGTAGAACAAAGTAGAGAAGAGCAGAGTAGAGCATGTTAGGCTATGCTAAGCTTGGCTAGCCTCACCTAGCCTAACGTAGCTCTACTCTACTCTATTATACTAAGCTCTACTCTACTCTACTCTAGCATAGTCTACCCTAGCCAAGCCTATCCTAGCCTAGTCAAACCTAACCTAGCAAAACTCTACTCCATTGTACTCTACTCTAACGTAGCCTTGCCTAGCCTATGCAAACCTAGCTCTACACTACTCTTCTCTACCTTAACCAAGCCAAGCCTAACATAGCCTAACCTAACCTTGCTATACTCTACTCTACTTTTCTCTGCTCCACTTTGCTCTACTCTACGCTACTCAACTCTACTTTCCTCTACTCTATGCTACTCAGCTCTACTTTGCTCTGCTCCACTCTGTTATGCTCCGCTCAACTCTTCTCTACTCTGCTTTGCTCTGCTCTACTCCACTACAATCTACTTTAGCCTAGCCTGCCTAACTTAACCTAGCTCTGTAATACTCTACTCTAATCTACTCTACCTTAGCCTATCCTAATTTAGCTTAACTTAGCCTAGCCTTTCATAACCTAGCCTAACCTCACTATACTCTACTCTTCTCTACTCTACTATACTCTACTCTACTCTAACCTAGCTTAGACTAGCCTAGGCTCTCCTCGCTTAGCCTAACCTTGCTCTGCTCTACTTTACTTTGCTCTGCTCTATTTTGCTCTGTTTTACTCTACTCTACACTTCTCTACTATGCTCTGCTCTATTATAAATTATTATTCTCTGCTCTACTCAACTTTACTCTGCTCTAACCTAACCTTGCTTAGCGTACCCTAATCAAGCTCTACTCTACTCTACTCTACTATAACCTAGCCAAGGATAGCCTAGCCTAACCTAACCTAGCTCTACACTATTTTACTCTACTCTACTTTACACTTCTCTACTCTACACTACTCTAACTGACCCTAGCCAAGCCTAACTTAGCTCTACTCTACTCTACTCTACTTTGGCCTACCCTGGCCTAGCCTAACATAACCTAGCTTTACTCATCTCTACTCTGCACTTCTCTACTTTTCTTCGTTATGTTCTACTCTGATCAACTCTTCTCTACTATGCCCTTCTCTACTCTACTCTTCATTACTCTACTATACTCTATTATACTCTAATCTAGCCTTACCTAGCTTTACTCTACTCTACTCAAGCATAACCAAGCCTAGCCTCACCAAACCTAGCATAGACTAGGTTAGCTTAGCCTTACCTAACAAAGCTCTACTCTACTTTACTCTTCTCTACTCTACTACACTCCACTTTACTTTGCTCAAACCCAACCTAGCTTAGCCTAGCCTAGCTGAACTTTACTCTACTCTACTATACTCTACTCTACTTTACTCTACTATACTTACTATACTCTACTCTACTCTAGTCTACTCTACTCTACTCTACTATAACCAAGCCTAACCTGACCTAGTTTAACTCTACTCTATTATAGCCTAACCTAGCCTAGCCTAGCGAAACCTAGTTATTCATAACTCTACTCTACTATGCTTTGTATGGCTTTACTCTACTCTACTTGACTCTACTTTACTCTAACCTAGGTTAGTCTCGTCTTGCCTAACATAGCTCCCCTACTTTGTTGTACTTGACTCTACTTTTCTCTGTTTTACTCTTCTCCTCTTTAGCTTAGCCTAGCATAGTCTCGTCTAGTCTAATTTATCATAACCTCGCTCTACTCTACTCTACTCTATTCTGCTCCACTCTACTCAAACTTAGCCTAGCCTTGCCTAGCCTAAGCTAGCTCTGCTCTACTCTACTCTATTATACTCTACTCTACTCTACTCTATCTTAGCCTAACCTACCCTAGCCTAATCATGCTCTACTCTACTATACTCAATTCTACTCTGCTCTACTATGCTATGCATTGCTCTATTTTGTTATGCTATGCTCTACTCTTCTCTTCTCTACTCAACTCTACTTTACTTTAGCCAAGCTTAGTCTATCCTGACATAACGTAGCTCTACTTTTCTCTACTCTACTCTACTCTAACCTTTCTTAGGCTAGTCTAACCTAAACTTTCTCTATTCTACTCTACTCTACTATAGCCTAGCCTTGTCTAGCTTACCTCTACTCTACTCTACTCCACTATACTCTACTCATACCTAGCCGATCCTAGTAATGCCTAACCTAACTCTACTCTACTCTAATCTATTCTAGCCTAGCCTAGGATAACCTCACTCTGCTCAGTTCTCCCCTCTTTTGATAGGCTCTTGTTCATTCTTCTCACCTCTGCTCTTCTATACTCTACACTACTTTGCTCTGCTCTACTTTGTTCTTCTCTACTCTACTTTACTGTGCTCTTCTCGCCTTTGCACTTCTCAACTCCACTCTGCTCTACTCTATTATGCACTTCTCTACTATACTTTAGCCTAGCTTAACATAGCTTAGCCTAGCCTAGCCTTGCCTAACTTAGCTTTACTCTACACTACTTTACTCTACTCAGCTTTGCTCTACTCTACTCTATACTCCTCTACTTTGCCCTTCTCTACTCTGCTCCACTCTACTCTACTATAGCCAAGTGATGTAGGACAAAAAGGGGTAGGGTGACACGAAAAGATACAGGTTTGTGTGTGTAGATAGAAAAGGAAAGGGAAATGGTAAAACTTTAGATTTTGGGATAGGAAGATGGATTGTAGAACCAGTGTCGGGGATAACTTACTGGTGTGGCGTCTCACCACTTGGACCTCGCGTCCCTCCTCCCAGTATCAGAGCTTTATAGACTGGAGTGGCGTCTCACCACTTGGACCTCGCGTCCCTCCTCCCAGTATCAGAGCTTTATAGACTGGAGTGGCGTCTCACCACTTGGACCTCGCGTACCTCCTCCCAGTATCAGAGCTTTGACGAGTCAGCACACCAAAGACACTCAGAGCACTCACAAACTCAGAATGGAAGCAAAGAACACTCAAAAGCTTGCATTAACTGTTCCATCCCCTACAACAGAAGAGGGCTCCCCTTATATAGGAGTCCATAAGGGTACAAAAGACATTTGACTCATAACATGGGAATACTAAAGGACACATGGGTAAATTAAAAGGCACCTAAAAATTACAAATAGACTCCTAAAAATCTGAGAAAAATAATGAAAATTAAGTTCATTCATGTATTTATCCCTAATTTCGGATGGCTGGAGGAGCGGCGACGGCGGCGGCGGCGGCGGTGCGGGCTGGTGTGACTCGGCGCGAGCTGGCGTGGGTCGGCGCGGGTCACAGTTCGCGGGTCTGGCGTGGGTCGGCGCGGGCTGGCGTGGGTCGGCGCGGGTCACAGTTCGTAGGTCTGGCGTGGGTCGGCAGGTTGGTGCGGGTCAACGAGCCCGGGCGGGACTCGGGCGCGGGTCTGGCTCGTCGGTCGATCCCGGGTCAGGTTCGGCGGCGGCTCCGGTGGCGGACGGCGCGGCAGGCGGCGGAGGGAGCCGGCGACAGGAAAAGTGTTTTTTCGCACTGTTTTGGCTCCTGGGAGTCCGTTTGAACTCCGAATTCGATTCCGAAAGATGTTCTGGAATCCATGTTTCGGTGCGTACGTCATTGAATCATTTTTTACCTCATAATATTTCAAAAAATATTTTGAAAATAAAAATTGTTCCCCTGTTGTTCGTGCAACGCCAAGCTTTGATGTCCGCATCACCAAGCCTAACCTATCCTAGCCTAGCCTTGCTTAACCTTGCTCTACCCTACTCTACTCTTCTCTACTCTGTTCTACTCTATTCTACTCTACGCTACTCTACCCTAAACTTGGCTAACCTAAATCTACACTACTCTACTCTACTCTTTCTACTCCACTCTACTCTACTCTACTCTACTCTATTATACTCAAGTCTACTCTTGCCTCGCCTTGCACAGCCTAGCCTCGCCTAGCCTAACCTAACCTACCTCTCCCCTACTCTCCTATGCCATACTCTACACTACTACACTATACTCTATTCTACTACAGTCTACTCTACTCCAACCAAGCATAGCCTAGCCTAACCAAACCTAGCTTCGCCTAATTAGCTCTACTCTGTCCTGTTCTTCTCTTCTCTACTCTGCTCTGTACTCCTCTGCTCTGCTCAGCTCAGCTCCACTCCACTCTACTCTTCTTTGCTCTACATTGCTCTTCTCTACTCTACTCTGCTTTGCAATACTCTCTCTACTCAACTCTACTCAATTGTGCTAATGCCAAGCTAGCCAAAACGAGCTTTATTCTAGTCTACTCTACTTAACTAGATTATACTCTACTCTAGCATAGCATAACCTATCTCTACTATACTCTACTATACTATAATCTACTCTACTCTGGTCTAACGAAACCTAGCACAACCTAATGTAACATAGCTTAGCCTAACATAACCTAACTCTACTTTGCTCTACTCAACTCTGCTCAGCTTTTCTATGCTCTACTCTGCTCTGCTCAACTCTACTCTATTCTACTCTACTCAGCTCTACTCAAATCTGTTATGCTCTACTCTATTCTACTCTACTCTACTCAACTCTGCACTACTCTATCGTACTCTAGCTTCCTTTAGCTTAGCTTAACCTAGCTTTGCTCCACTGTACTCTACTCTACTCTTCTCTACTCTTCTCAAGCTTCGCCTAGCTTAGCCTAAACTAGCCTAGTCTCGCTTAGCCTAGCCAAGCCTAACCTTGCTCGACTCTACTCTATTTTACTCTATTCTACTCTACTCTACCCTACGCAAACCTAGCCTAGCCTTGTCAAGCCAAACCTAACTCTACTCTGCTCTACTCTGCTCTACTCTGCTCTACTCTGCTCTACTCTACTCTACTCTACTGTAGCCTAGCCTAAGCTACCTTAGCTATATCGTACTATACTCTACTCTGATCTGCTCCGTTATGCTCTTCTCTTGTTTACTCTACTCAACTTTTTTCTACTCTACCGTTCTCTACACTACTCTACTATACTTTATTCTTGCCTAGACTAGACTAACCTAACTTAGCTCTACTCTACTCTACTCAACTCTACTTTATTCTGCTCTACTCTACTTTAGCCTATCCTAACCTTACCTAGCCTAACCTTACTCTACTCAACTATACTCTACTTAATATATTATATTATACTCTACTAAACTCTACTCTACTCTACTCTATCTTACTCTACCCTACTATGCTCCACTCTACTCTGCTCTACTCTACTATGCTCTACCCTACTCTACTCTAGCCTAGCTTAGCTTAGCCTAACCTAGCTTAATCGAGCTTTATCTAGTCTACTCTATTTTGCACTACTCTACTCTACTCTACTCTATGCTTGTCTAGCCTAGCTTAATGTAGCCCAACATAACCTAACCTAGCTCTACTCTACTATACTCTCACTATTCTAATTAACTCTATTCTACTCTACTCCACTCTATTATAACCTCACCTAGCCTAGCCTAGCTTAACCTGCTCTACTATACTCTACTCCAGCTGCCTAGCTTAGCCTATCTTAGCCCAACCTAGCTCAACTCTACTTTGCTCTACTTTGCTTTACTCTACGCTACTCTGCTCTGCTTTACTCCACTTTAATCTATTCTATTGAACTCTAGCCTAGCCCAATCTTATCTGGCCTAACCTTGCTCTACAATACTCTACTCTAGTCTACTATATGCTAGTCTACTCTACTCAACTCTATTTTGCTCTATTCAAGCCTAGCCAAGCCTATCTTACCCTAGCCTATCCTAAATTAGCCTAGCTTAGCCTAACCAAACATAGCACTACACTACTCTTTTCTACTCTACTATACTTTACTCTACATTACTTTTACCTCACTTAGCCTAGCCTAACCTAACCTAACCTAGCTATACTCTAGCCCATACTAGCCTAGCCTAGCCAAAATTAGCTCTTCTATGCTCTACTCATCTCTGTTTTTCTCTACTCTACTCTGCATTGCTATACTCTACTCGACTCTACTCTGCCCTACTATGGTCTCTTCTAGTGTACTCTTCCATAGCCTAGCCTAACTTATCTCAACTATATTCTACTTTACTCTATTGTTCTCTGCTCTAGTCAAGCTTAGCCTTACCTAACCTACCCTAGCCTATTCTAGCCTAACATAGCTCTACTATAATCTAGTCTACTCTACTCTACTCTACTCTATTCTAATATACTCTACTCTACTCTACTCTTATCTAACCTAGCCTAGCTTAACCTAACCTAGCTCTACTCAACTCGACTTTACTCTACTCTACTCCACTCCACACTAACTTGGCCTAGCCTATTCTAACCAAGCTTAGCCTAGCCTAGCCTAACTTAGCCTTACTATACCCTACTCTACTCTACTCTATTATACTCTTTTCTTCTCTACCCTACTTTTCTCTACAATATTTTGCTCTACTATGCTCTACTCTACTCTACTCTGCTCTGCTCTACTCTACTCTACTCTACTCTACTCTGCTCTACTCTCTTCTCCTCTACTCTACTCTACTCTACTCTGTTTTACATTACTCTACTCTGACCTAGCCTACAATAGCTTAGCCTAACCTTTATCTACTCTTCTCTACTTTACTCTACTCTACTCTACTTTACTCTCTTCTACTCTAGTCTACTCTAACCTAGCCTACACAAGGCTAATTTAGCCTAGCTTAGCCTAGCCTAACCTAACTCTATACTACCTTAATCTACTATATTTTACTCTAACTCTGCCTAGCCTATCGTAACCTTACTTTACTCTACTCTACTCCACTATATTTATACTACTCTATTCTACTCTACTCTAGCCTAGCCTAGCCATGCTTAGCCTATCCAAGCTCTACTCTAGTCTTCCCTTCTCTACTTTACTCATTTTTACTATTCTCTGCCTTGCTCTGCTCTTTTACTCTACTCTGCTTTGCTCTAGTATACTTTCTTTTACTCTACTCTACTCTGCTCTACTATACTTCTGCTTAACCTAGCTCTACTCTATATTACAGTACTCCAGTCTAATCTACTCTATTCTACTCTACTTTACTCTAGCCTAACCTAGCTTAACCTAGCTATTCTCTAATCTACTTTACTTTACTCTGCTCTGCTATACTTTTCTCTACTCTACTGTGCTCTCATCTTACCTAATATTCTCTTTGCTATTCAACTCTAGTCTTCTTTTCTCTACTCATCTCTACTCTGCTTAGTTATACTCTACTTTGCTCTACTCTGCTCTACTCTATTATGTTATGCTCTAATAAGCTCTGCTCTCTTCTCCTGTCCTCACTTATCCTCTCTTCTCCACTCAACTTCTTTACACTACTCTACTCTACCCTACTCTACTCTACTTTACTTTATTCTTCCCTACATTATTCTACTCTACTCTACTCTATTCTATTCTACTCTACTCTAGTCTACTCTATTATACACTAGCCTAGCTTAATCTAGCTCTATTCTACTCTATTAAAGCCTAGCCTAGCCTAACTTGCTCTACCCTACTCTACCTTACCCTACTTTCCTCTACTCTTCTCTAGCCTAACCTAACTTAGCCTAGCCTACCCTAGACTAACCTAGCTCTACTCTACACTACTCTACTCTACATTGCTCTATTCTATGCTACTCTACTCTACCCTACTTTTCCCCCCTCTCCTCTACTCTACTCTACTCTATTCACCTTTACCCTACTCTACTCTACTCTACTCTCCTCTAGCCTAGCCTAGCCTAGCCCAGCATAGCTAAGCCTAACCTAACTCTACTCTACTATACTATACTCTACTACACTCTATTCTACTCTATTTTACTCTACTCAACTCTACTCTAACATAGTACTCTACTCTAACATAGCCTAGCCTCGCCTAACCAAGCTCTACTCACTCTTCTCTACTCTATTCTAGCCTAGCCTTTCTTAACATAGCATAGCCAAGCCTATCCTAGCCTAGCCTAGCATAACCTAGTTCTACTCTGCTCTACTATATCACTCTTCTCTCTTCTTTGCCCTACAATGTATTGCTCTACTCTACTCTACTCTACTCAACTCAACTCTAGTATTTACATTGGTTTAGCCAAAATTAGCTCTATTCTACTCCACTATTCTACTTTACTCTGCTCTAGCCTAGCCTAGCCTTACCAATCATTGCCTAGCCTAATCTTGCTGTACTTTACTCTAGTATGCTCTACTCTAATCTACTCTACTCTACTCTACTCCACTCTACTCTACTCCACTCCACTCTACTATACTCTACTCTTCTCTAATCTATCCTAACTTAGCATAGCCTAACCTAGTTCTCTGCTACTCTACTCTAGCTTAGCATAGCCTTGCCTAACCTAGCTCTACTCTTCACTACTTTGCTCTACTCTACTCTACTCTACTCGAGTCTAACTTAGACTAGCAAAACCTAACTTTACTCTACTCTACTCTTCTCTACTCTACTCTACTCTTGTCATGCCTAACCTAACTTAGCCTTACCTAGCCTACCTTAACATAGCCTAATCTAACCTTACTATACTTAACTCTACTATACTCTACTGTACTCTTCAATTCTCTACTCTAACATAGCCTATCCTAACCTTGTTCTATTCTTCTCTACTCTACTCTAATTTACTTTGCTCTGCTCTAATATGCTATGCTTGGTTTTGCTCAACTCTACTCTTCTCTTCTCTACTCTACTCTAACCTAGCCTAACTTAGCCTAGTCTAGCTATACTTCATATTATTCTACTCTACTCTACTCTAGTCTACTATACTCTACACTACTCTACTCTACTTTACTCTACTCTACTCTTATTAACTCTACTCTACTCTACTCTAACCAAGCAAAGCCTAACATAGCTTGGCAAAGCTTGGCCTAACCAAGCCCCACTCTAATTTTCTCTACTCTACTCTTCAAAACTCTACTCAGTTCTACTCTACTCTACTCTATTGTACCCTACTCTACATTTCTCTACTCTACTCTTTTATACTTTACTCTACTCTGCTCTATTCTACTTTGCTCTACTCTACTCTATAATACTTTACTATACTCTAAACTACTCTAACCTAGCTTAACCTAGACTAACTGAGCTCTACTCTACTCTACTTTAGTCTAGCCAAGTCTAGCATTGTATAACCGAGCATAACCTAGCCTGGCATAGACTAACCAAGCTCTACACTACTCTATCATACTCAACTCCACTCTACTAGACTCTACTCTACTCTATTCTATTCTAACCTAGCCGAGCCTATCCTTACCTAGCTCTACTATACTCCACTCTACTCTAGCCTAGCCTAGCCTAACTGTGCCTTACTTTATTTTGCTCTGCTCTACTAAACACTCCTCAATTTTTTTTTACTCTACTATACTCTACTCTTTTCTACTCTACTCTGCTCTACTCTACTCTACTCTACTTTACTCTACTATTCTCTACTCAACTATATTCTACTCCACCCCATTATACTTTATTATATTGTATCCTCACTTAGCCTAACCTAGCTCTACTCTACCTTACTCTACTCTACTCTAAGCTAACCTAGCCTAGCAAAGCCTAGCCTATCCTAGCTTATCTAAGCCTAGCTTAACCTAGCCTCACCAAGCCTACCTTGGCCAAGCCTAACCTTGCTCTGCTCTACTCTACTCTACACTACTCTTCTATACTCTATTCTACTCTTCTCCACTTTATTTTACTCTACTCTACTCTAACCAAGCCTAGCCTAGCTAACCCCAGCCTAGCTATAATCTATACTACTCAAGCCTACTTTACGCTAGCCTAACCTAGCTCTTCTCTGCTCTACTCTACCCTGCTCTGCTCTTTTGCTCTGATCTGATATGCTCTACTCTGCTCTGCTCTTCTCTACTCTACTCTATAATACTCTACTCTTCTACATTAAACTCTATTCTAGCCTAGCCTAACCTAGCTTTACTCTACTCTACTCAACTCTACTCTACTCTATTCTACTCTAGCTTAGCTTGGCCTATCGTAGACTAGCCTAGCCGAACAAACCTCCACTCTATTGTACTCTACTCTGCACACTCTACTCTACACTACTCTACTCTACTCTACTCTTGTCTAGCCTAGCCTAACATACCCTAGACAAGCCTAGCTTAACTTAGCTCTACTCTACTCTACTCTACTCTAATCAAGCCTAGCCAAGCCAACATATGCCTAACCTACCTCTACACTGCTCTGCTCTACTATACTATACTCTATTCTGCTCTACTCTACACCACTCTACTTTACTTTACTCTTCTCTACCCTAGCCTAGCTTGTCTAACCTTGCCTAATCTAGCTCTACTCAACTCTACTCTACTTTACTCTAGCTTATTCTAGCCTAACTTGGCCTACCCTAGCCTAACCTACCTTTACTCTACTATACTCTACTCTACCCTACTCTACTCTACTCTACCCCACTCAACTCTACTCTAGCCTAGCCTACTTAGTCCAAACAAACCAAGCACTACACTAGTCTATTCTACTCAAACTTACTCTCCTTTACTCTACTTTTCTCTACTCTAGCCAAGCCTAGCCTATCATCACCTAGCCTAGCCTAACCTAGCTTTACTCTAGTCTACTCTACTCTACTCTAGGCTTGCCTAGCCTAACTTACTCTACTCTGGTCTTCTCTGGTCTGCTCTATTTTTCTATGCTCTTTTCCACTCTGCTCTACTCCACTCTACTCTGCTCTACTCTACTTTACTCTAGTATACTCTATTGTAGTCTAGTCTAGCCTAACCTAACTCTACTCTACTCAACTTCACTTTATTCTACTCTACTATACTCTATTCTACTCTAACCTATCCTAGGTTAGCCTTACATTGCTTTGTTTAACTCTATTCTACTTTGTTTTATTTTTTTCATCCCTACTTTTCTTTATTCTGCTTTGCTCTCCTATCCTTTGCTATAATCTATACCCCCCTATTGCCCTCTCTTCTCCTTTCCTCTATTATACTCTAGTATACTCCATTCCACTCTACTATACCTTACTCTACTCTACTCTACTCTACTTTACTCCACTCCACACTTCTCTATAATACTTTACTCTACTCTACTCTAACCTAGCCTAACCTAGCTCTACTCTACTCCACTTTACTCACGACTATCCTTGCCTGGCCTAACCTAGCTCTGCTCTACTCTACTCTACTCTACAATACTCTATTCTACTCTACTTTACTCTACTCTAACCAAGCCTAGCCTATCCAACCCCAACCTAGCTCTAATCTACACAACTCAAGCCTATTTTAACCTAGCCTAGCCTAACCTAACTCTTCTCTACTCTACTCTACTCTACCCTACTCTGCCCTGGTTTGCTCTGATCTGGTCTTGTCTACTCTGCTATGCTTTTCTTTACTCTACTCTATTATACTCTACTATTCTCTATTGTACTCTATCTTAGCCTAGACTAACCTAGCTCTACTCTACTCTGCTTTACTCTACTCTACTCCAGTCTACTCTATTCCATAATAGCTTAGCTTAGCCTATAATAGACTAGCCTATCCAAACAAACCTCCACTATACTATACTCTACTCTACACACTCTACTCTACATTACTCTACTCTACTCTACTCTTATCTAGCCTAGCCTAACATACCCTAGAAAAGCCTAGCTTAACCTAGCTCTACTCTACTCTACTCTAACCGAGCCTAGCCAAGCTAACATTAGCCTAACTTACCTCTATATTGCTCTAATCTAGTATACTCTACGCTACTTTACTCTACTTTACTCTACTCCACTCTTCTCTATTCTAGCTTAGCTTGCCTAACCTCTCCTAATATAGCTCTACTCAACTCTACTCTACTTTACTCTAGCTTATTCTTGCCTAACCTAGCCTACCCTAGCCTAACCTACCTCTACTCTACTATACTCTACTCCACTCTACCCTACTCTACTCTACTCTACCACACTCTACTCTACTCTAGCCTAGCCTAGCTTAGCCCAACCAAACCTTGCTCTACTCCATTCTACTTTACTCAAACTTACTCTACTCTACTCTATCTTACTCCACTTTAGGCAAGCTTAGCCTACCCTAGCCTACCATCATATAGCACAGCCTAACCTAGCTCTACTCCACTCTACTCTACTCTACTCTAGGCTTGTTGCCTAACTTACTCTACTCTGGTCTTCTCTAGTCTGCTCTATTTTTCTATGCTTTGCTCCACTCTGCTCTACTCTACTCTACTTTATTGTAGTCTAGCTTAGCCTAGCCTAACCTAACTCTACTCTACTCCACTCTACTCTATTCGACTCTACTCTATTATATTCTACTCTAACCTAATCTAGGTTAGCCTAACATAACTTTGTTTAACTCTACTCTTCCTTGCTTTATTCTATTCATCCCTACTTTTCTTTACTCTGCTTTGCTCTCCTATCCTTTGCTCTGATCTATGCCTTTCCCTTGCCCTCTCCTCTCCTTTTTTCTATTATAATCTACTTTACTCCACTACACTCTACTATACTTTACTCTACTCTACTCTATCTTACTCTACTCTACTCTACTCTACTCTACTTTACTCTACTCCACTCTACTTTACTCTACTTTACTCTACTCTACTCTAACCTAGCCTAACCTAGCACTACTCTACTCCACTCTACTCTTGCCTATCCTTGCCTAGCCTAACCTAGCTCTACTATACTCTACTATACTCAACTCTACTCCTCTTCACACTAGCCTTTTCTAGCCTAGCCTAGTCTAAACTAGCTCAACTTTACTTTATTCTACTCTTGCCTAGCATAGCCTACCCAAACCTGGCATAGCCTAACCTAGCTCTACCCTACTTAACTCTACTCTATTCAACTCTTCTTTACTCTACTCAACCCTACTCTACTCTAACTTAGCCTAACTTAACTCTACTTTACTCTACTCTACTCTACTCTATTCTACTATACTATACTCTACTTTTCTCTTCCATTCTCTACTTTCCCCTACTCTACTCTATTCTACTCTTCTCTAATCTGCTCTGCTCTGCATTGCTCTGCTCTTCTCTACTCTACTCTACTATACTCTTCTCGATTCTGCTCTACTTTGCTCTTTTCTACTCTGCTCCACTATACTCTACTCAACTTTCCTCCAATCTACTCTAACCTAGCCTGGCCTAGCCTGACCTTGCTCTAGTCTACTCCACTCTACTCTTACCTAGCCTGGACTAGCCTAACCTAGCTCTGCTCTACTCAATTCTACTCAACTCTACTCAACTCTACTCCTCTTTATTCTAGCCTAGCCTAGCTCTACTTCTCTCTACTCTACTATACTCTACTCAACTCAACTCTACTCTACACTAGTCTAATATACTCTACTCTACTTTACTCTACTCTACTCTAGTCTACTCCACTCCACTCTACTCTACTCTAATATAGCTAGCCTAGCCTCGCCTAACTTAGCTCTACTCTACTCTACTCTACTGTAGCCTAGCTTTGCCTAACCAAGCTTAGCTTATCCAAGCAAAACCTAGCTTTTTTTCTCTACTCTGCTCTGCTCTACTCTACTCTACTTTTCCCTACTCTATTCTACTCTAGTCTGCTCTACTTTACTCTGCTTTGCTCTGCTCTACTCTACTCTATACTTTTTGCTCAACCCTGCTCTCCACTACTCTTTCTACTCTGCTCTACTCTACTCAACTCTATCTACTCCTTATACTTTTCTCTGCTTTCCTCTACTCTGTCTACTTAAACCTAAACTACCCTAACCTAAACTAACCTTGGTCTACTCTACTTTACTCTATCTTAGCTTAGCATAGCCTAACTTAACTCTACTCTACTCTTTTTTACTCTGCTTTGCTTTGCTCTAAATATCCCTTCTCAGCACTACTTTGCTCTGCTCTACACTACCTTACTCTGCTCTGTTCTAATATGCTCTACTTTGATCTACTCTTCTCTACTTTACACTACTATACTCTTGCTAAGCAAGCCTAACCTAGCTCTACCTTACTTTACTCTAAGCTAGCCTAGCCTAGCCTACCTTATCCTAGCATAACCTAGCTGTACTTTTATCTACTCTGCTTTGTTCTACTGTGCTCTACTATGCTTTGCTCTTCTCTTCTCTAGTTTATTCTACTCTACTTCACTCTACTATTCTCTACTACACTTAGTTATACTCCCCTCTCCTCTCCTCTGCTCTACTCTTCTCTATGCTACTCTACTCTACTCTACTATGAACTACTCTACTCTAGCCTAACCATGCCTAGGCTAGCCAAGCCTAGCCTAGCCTAGCCTAACTTAGCTCTACTCTGCTCAACTCTACTATGCTATGCTCTACTCTACTATACTTTACTCTACTCTACTCTACTCTATTATACTCTAGCCTAACCTAGCTTATCCTAGCTCTATTATACACTTTTTTATTATACTCTACTCTATTCTACTCTACTCTACTCTTCTCTACTTTACTCTTGCTTAGCTTAGTGTTACCTAGCCTAACCTAGCTCTACTCTACTCTACTATTCAATACTATACTACATTATGTTGTACTATACTCTACTCAACTCTATTATACTCTACTTTACTCTACTCTTCTCTACTATACTTTACTCTAACTTAGCCTAGCCTAGCCTGACTTAGCCTATCCTAGTTCAACTCTACTGAACTCTACTCTGTTATGCTCTTCTTTGTTCTGCTCTACTCTACTCTCCTTTGCTCTACTTTGCTTTGTACTATTCTACTCTTCTCTACTCTACTATGCTCTGCTATACTTTGTTTGCTCTACTCTACTCAACTCTACTGTATTCTAGCCTGGCCTAGCCTAAGCAAGCTATACTTTACTTTACTCAGCTCTATTCTATTCTACTCTACCATAGCACACTACTCTACTCTACTCTACTCCACTCTATTGTACTTTTCTCTACTTCATTATACTTTACTCTACTCCACTTACCCTAGTTTTAATTAGCCTAGCCAACAAAAGCTTAGCCTAACCTAGCTCTATTCTGCTCTACTCTACTCTACCCAAGCCTAGCCTAGCCTAGCCTTACCTAACATAAGTTTACTTTGCTCCACTTGCTCAGCTCTATTGAGTTTTGCTCTGCTCTATTCTCCTCTACTTTGCTTTTTCTCTACTCTACTAAGCTATACCCTACTCTACTCTACTATAGTATTGCCTAGCACAGCCTAATCGAGCTCTACTCTACTCTACTCTGCTCTGCTCTACTCTACTTTGCTATGCTCTACAAAGCTCTTCTATGCTCTGCTCTACTATGCTCTACTCTATTTTTCTTTACTCTACTCTTCTCTTGTATACTTTGCTCTACTCAAGTTTTCATGTCTCAATGTTAAGAAGATGCATTCCAGATCCCTCCCATGTGGCGAGTTACATGGATCCAGACATCGAAATTCAAAAAGATCTGATTTACCCAGAAACACCAGTCAGGATCCTTGATCGATAAGAGAAAAAGCTAAGAAACAAGGTTATTCCCATGGTTAAAGTCTTATGGCATGGTCAAACAGAAAGAGAAGCTACATGGGAAGTAGAGATAGATATGATCACTCGGTATGTAGAGCTGTTCTAAATTTCAGGACGAAATTTTTAAAAGGAGGGAAGATTGTAACTGTCCTAGTTTTCTTTGTTTTATTTATTTTATTTTCTTAAAAGAAAGAGCTTTTTGAGATGAATCCAACGATGTTTAATTTGTAATTTTTGGAGCTCTATTGAATAAATTATGAATTTTTAAAGATTTGGGATAAATTTGTAACGTTGAGGATAGATTTGTAATTGTTAAATGTCGGCTTAATTCAAATTCTATTTGGCTGAGGATATATTAGAAAATACTAAATTAGGAAGGAGTGTTTTTCAAAAGTGCGGTTCATGGCAAGTCGGTTCCGATCACGTTATAAAAGCCGAACCAAGGTACGTTTTGAAAAGAATTTCTTTGCAGGGAGGTAGTCGGAGTGCTAGGGTGAGATTTTTTACGACTGCCGTCATGCTTGGCGAGGTTCTGGAATGCTACAGTAACAGCTAGCGAGGATTTCCATGAATTCCGGCATGCGACGGTGACGGCCGGCGATGATTTCCGTAAGGTATGAAATAATTTATTCGTCGTCAGGGTTATGTAAGTTTTCTGGTGAGCGACGGACACCGAGAGGCGGAAGCCAAGCTGGATTATACCGATCCAGCCATGAAACGGCTGATCCAGCACCGATGAAAGGTTTCGGTTTTTGCGAGACGCACAGGAGAAAAGTAGGAACCGGTTCAGTTGGACTGGGTTTTCATTACTGAATCGGGCGTGCCAAGCGCTGGCAGTCCAGCGTTGTGGAAGAAATTTAAGGGATTTTTGGATTATTTTAGCTGTTTGGGAAAGGTTTTAGAAAGTGGTATTTGGGATTTTTGGTTGTTTGGGAAAGCTTTTAGAAAGTAGAA
This sequence comes from Vanilla planifolia, assembly GCA_023846275.1. Classification (NCBI taxonomy): domain Eukaryota; kingdom Viridiplantae; phylum Streptophyta; class Magnoliopsida; order Asparagales; family Orchidaceae; genus Vanilla; species Vanilla planifolia. The sequence goes on from JAIUJO010000697.1 coordinate 191,123, forward strand.
TTTTTAACTGTTTAGGAACAATTTTTAGAAAGAAACTTTTGGATAATAGGTATATTTTAACTTGATTATGTCTACATTATGAGTTTGTAGGACATCAAGAAGAATAAGAAGTGAGGAAGACAAATTGTACAGCAAATCCAGGTAGATAAATTCCTAACCCTACGGTGTAGCATAATATTATGTGTTTTTACATGCTTTTCTTACTGTTATAGAATTGTGATTGTTGCATATGTTTATGGCATAAAAAGAAAGAAATACTATGGTATGGATTACTTATGTATTTGCATGAAAACTGAAAATGAAGAAATAATATGGTATGGTAATGAAATAAAAAAAAGAAGAAACAATACGGAAAGAAAGGTCTTTCGATATGGCATAATTGTTTGGAATTATGATTGGAAATGGTAGTAAAAATGGATTCTCAGAGAACATTAACCTCACCACTAGGCTTAGCATGTGTTGCTGGGTATCGATCTTTGGATCAGATATCTACCTAGTGTTGTATGTTATGAGCTATGACTCCATGATGATTTACACCAGGCTTAGCATGTGTTGTAGGGTATAGTACCATACCTGCCTGGTGGCACTTGGCTCTGCATGTGTTGCAGGGTATTGGTCTTCAGATCAGATATCTGTCTAGTGTTATGTGTTTGGTTAGATGCCGGCTGGAGGTCATGATGATGATTGGATCCAGAGGATAATGAGTCAAAGGGAATTGGGCCCAGTAATAGCACACTATATAAAGAACTGGCATTTCTTTATGGTTTTCCTTTGCCATTATCTTATATATGATATCTTGTATGGTTTTAGCTTGATGCATATGATTCATCTTTATTGTTTATGGTATTTTGTTATACCTTTATATTTATTTGGCTAACTATGTGGATTTATCTACTGAGATTTATAAAATCTCATTTAGTGCTTACATCACACGTCATGAAACCACTATACCGAGAGATGGAAAAAGTGCTACTACAGAAGAGCCATTTTCAAGAGATGTGTGAGAGAAGGAAAGTTTTGGTGTGATTAAATGTTTTAAAAACATGCCTTTATATACATACATTTGGATTTTTGAGTTAGTGCTTGTCTTACCGACGGGTCCCCACCTTGGGTTTGTTTTTGTCCTCACTCTGATAATAATTTAGCCTAACCAAGCTCCACTCTACCCTACTCAAGCCTTAACTTGCCAAGCCTACTCTAGCCTAGCCTACCCTAGCCTAACCTAGCTCTACTCTAATCTCATATATTCTACTTCAATCTACTGTAACTTAGGCTAGCTTAACCAAGCTCTACCTTACTCTTCCTTAGCCTAGCCTAGATTAACCTAGTCCTACATTACTCTACTCTACTCTACCAAACATTAGCTTTCTTAACCTTGCCTACCCTAGCCTAGCTTAACCTAGCTCTACTCTACATTACTCTACTCTACCCTACTCTAATCTGCCCTACTTTACTCTACTATACTTTACTCAACTCTAACTTTGTTTAACCTAGCCTAGCTTAACCTAGCTCTACTCTACTTTACTTTACTCTATCTTTGCCTACCTCAGCTTAGCATAGCCTAACCTAACGTACCTCTACTATACTCTACTCAGCTATGATCTTCTCTACTTTTCTTTACTCTTCTCCACACCATTATACTCTTGCCTAGCCTAGCCTAACCTAGCTCTTCTCTACTCTACTCTTCTCTGCTCTAGCCTTGCCTAAGCTACCCTAGCCTTGCTTATCCTAACCTCGCTCTACTTTACCCCACTCCACTCTACTCTACTCTACTTTATATTATCCTAGCCTAGCCTAACCTAACAAAGCTCTAGTTAACTCTACTTTTCTCTACTCTACTCTACTCTAGACTAAGCTAGCTTAGGCTAGCATAACTTAGCTCTACTCTACTCTACCCTACTCTACTATGCACTGCTCTACTCTGCTCTGCTTGGCTCAACTCTGCTCTGTATTGCTCAACTCAACTAAGCTCTATTCTACTCTACTTTACTATACCCTACTCTTTGCTGCTATACTCTACTCTGCTTTACTCTACTCTACTCTGCTCTACTATGCTCTACTCTATTCCACTATAGTCTACTCTAGTCTACTCTACTCTAGCCTAGCTTAATCGAGCTCTACTCTACTCTACTCTACTCTACTTTACTCTACTATTGCTTAGCCTAGCCTAACCTACCCTAGCCTAACCAAACTCTACTTTACTCATCTCTACTCAACTCTACACTGCTCTACTCTACTCTACTTTACTCTTGCTTGGCCTAGCCTAACCTATCCTAGCCTAACTTAGCTCTACTTTACTTAGCTATACTCTCCTCTAGTATATCCCAACCTATCTATACATTATTCTACTTCACTCTACTTTACTATAGCTTAGCCTGGCCTAGCCTACCCTTGCCTAACCTCACCTAACCTTTACTCAAATTTTGTTTGGTCTACTCTTCTATGCTATGCTTTGCTCTATTATACTCTGATCTGCTCTACTCTGCTCCACCCTACTCTACTTTCCTATGCTCTACTTTGTTGTGCTTAACTATGCTCTACTCTGTTATGCTTTTCTTTGCTCTGTTATGCTCTGCTCTTCTCTACTGTGCTCTTCTCTAATCTACTTTACTCTACTCTAATATACTCTACTTTATTTTATTCTACTCTAGCTTAGCTATGCCTAACTTAACTCTATTGTAATTAATTCTACTTTAATCCACTCTAGCCTAACCTAGCATAGCCTAACTTAAACCAGCCGAGCATAGCCCAGCCTTATTATACTTTACCCAACTCTACTCTACTCTACTCTAACCTAGCTTAGCCTAACCTAACCTAACTTATCTTAGCCTAACCTTACTCTACTTTAATCTACTCTATTTTATTCAATTCTAGCCAGCTAAGCCTATCTTAGCTCTATGCTACCTACTCTACTCTACTCTACCCTAACATAACTTAGCCTTGCCTAACCTACCTTAGTCTAACATAGCCAAACTTAGCCCAACAATACTACACTCTACTCTTCCATACCCTATTCTACTCTACTCTAGCCTAGCCTTGCCTTGCCTATGCTTACTCTTCTTTACTTAATTTTATTTTACTCAAACCTAGCTAAGCCTAACTTGGCCTTATACTACTCAACTTTACTCTATTCTAGCCTAGCCTAACCTAGCCTAAGCCAGCTTATCCTTACCTAGATTTTCCATACTCTACTTTACACAACTATACTTTATTCTACTCCAGTCTACTCGACTCTAGCTTACCATAGCCTAGCCTATCCCAACCTAACCTAGCATAGCCTTATCTAGCTAGCCTATTCAAGCCTAGCCTAGTTTAACCTATCTTAACCAAACCTGGCCAATCCTAGCCTAGCCTTACTCTACTCTACTCTACACTATAGCAATCTACTCTATTTTATTCTACTCTAGCCTAGCTAAGCCTAACATAGCTTTATGCTACTCTACTCTAGTCTATTTTAACCTAACCTAGCCAAACCTAGCCTTAGCATAACCTTCCTTACCCTAGCCCCCCTTACATACTCTACCTTAACCTACTCTACTCTACTCTACTCTTGCCTAACCTAGCCTAGCCTAGCCTCACTTAAGCTCTACTCTGTGCTACTATGCTCTTCTCTGTTCAGCTTTGCTCTTCTCTACTCTTCTTTGCTCTTTTCTTCTCTGTTATACTTTGCTCTACTCCACTTTGCTCTACTTTCCTCTGCACTACTCCACTCTAATCCACCCTAGCCTAGCCTAACTAAGCTCTACTCTACTACATTAAACTCTACTCTGCTCTACTCTACTCTATCTTAACCTACCTTAACCAAGCCTAGCAAAGCCTAATCTTGCTCTACTCTACTCTAGTCTAGTCGACTCTACAGTAGCCTAGCCTAGCCTAATCAAACTTTAGTCTACTCAAACTATACTCTACTCTACTCTTGCTAGCCAAGCCTACCCTAGCCAAACCTACCCCAACCTATCTATACTCTACTCCACTCTACTCTACTCTAACCTAGCATAGCCTATCCTACTTTAAGTTGGCTTTACTCTACTCTACTTTAGCTTAGCTTGGCCAAGCCTAACTTAGCTTTTTTCAACACTATTTTCACTGCTCTACTCCGCTATACTCTACACTACTTTTCTCTACTACACTCTGCTCTGCTTTTCTCTATTCTGCTTTGCTATTCTCCACTCAACACTACTCTTCTCTACTCCACTCTGCTTTACACTACTCTACTCTATCATACTCTAGACAAGCTTAGCCTACAAAACCTAATCTAGCTCTACTCTACTCTACTCTACTCTACTCTACTCCACTATAATTTACTCTACTCTACTTAGCTCTACTCTACTTTACCCTAGCTTAGCCTAGTCTATCTTAGCTTAACTTAGCCTTTCCTAACCTAGCCTAACCTAACTCTACTCTCTTCTACTCTAAACTACTCTATTCTACTATACTCTACTCTACTCTAACGTAGTTTAACCTTGCTTACCCTAGCTTATCCCAGCTTAATATAGTAATACACTACACTTTTCTACTCTACTCTGCTCTACTCTACTCTACTATACTCTATTCTACTCTACTCTTCTCTACTTTACTCTAACTTTCCATATCGTAGCCTGACCTAGCTCTACTATATTCTACTCTAGCCTAGCCTAGCTTAGTCTAGCCTAACCTAGTTCTGCTCTACTATACTCTGCTCTACTCTAATCTACTCTACTTTGCCCCACTCTGCACTACTCTACTATACTCTACTCTTCTCTGCACTATTCTGCTCTACACTACTCTACTCTACAATACTTTCCTCTACTCTAGCCTAGCCTAGCCTCGCCATGCTTAACAAAGCTCTACTTTGCTTTACTCTACTCTTGTCTACTCTACTCTACTCTACTTACTTTAGGCAAGCCTAGCATTGCTTAGCATACCTCTAGCCTTGCCTAACCTAACATAGCATAACCTAGCTCTACACTATTCTCCTATACTCTAGTCTACTTTGCTCTACTCTGTACTACTCTACTCTATTATACTCAACAAAAATTTAACATAACATAGCCTAACCCAACCTACCTCTACCCTACTCTACTCTACTCTGCTCTACTATACTCTAAACTACTCTATCCTAGCTTAGCCTAGCCTAACTTCACTCTACTTTGCTCCTCTCTACTCTAGTTAACCATTCTTTTCTCTGCTTTGCTATGCTCTGAACTGCTCTACCCTACTCGCTTTCCACTTCTCTGCTCTGCTTTGTTATGCTCCACTCTGCTCTGCTTTACACTATTTTTTTCTGCTCTACCCTACTCTAGTCTACTTTTCTCTACTCTGGTATGCTCTGCTTTACTCTGCTCTACTCTACTCTGCTCTACTCTACTCTAGCCTAGCCTAGCTTAGCCTAATATAGCTATTCTATTTTAGCTTAGCCTCACCTTACTTTACTCTACTCTACTCTACATTATTCTAGCCTTGCCTAAATTGGCTCTGATCTACTCTACTCTACTCCACTTTACTCTTCTCTGCTCTGCTTTACTCTATTATGCTCTCCTCTACTCTACTCTTCTCTGCTTTACTCTGCTATACTCTTCTTTTCTCTACTCTACTCTATCGTAGCCTTGTTTAGCCTAGCCTAGCTTAGCCTAGCATGACAAGAACAAGCTCTACTCTACTATACTCTACTCTACTCTACTCAATGTTATAATACTCTAGCCTTACCTAGCCTAACCTAACTTAGCTTTATGCTCCTTTACTCTACTCTACCATACTCTACTCTAACTTTGCCTAACCTAGCCTAGCTTAGCCTAACCTAGCTCTACTCTACTCTACTCTACCCTACTATACTCTCCTTTAGTCTACTCCAACATAGGCTAGTTTAGCATAGCCTAGCCTAGCCTATCAAACCTTTGCTCTACTCTCCTCTGCAATATTTTACTCTACTCTACTCTACTAAGCTCTGCTCTACTCTGCTTTGCTCTTTTATGCTCTACTCTTCTTAACATGGTTCTACTATACACTATTCTAGCTTAGCCTAACCTAACTCTACTCCACTCCACTCTACTACACTATACTACATAATACTATACCTTAGCCTAGCTTACCAAGCCTATCCTATCTTAATCTAGCCTAACTTAGCTCTTCTCCACTCTACTCTCCTCTCCTCAACTCTGCTATGCTTTGCTATTCTATTCTCTATGATGCTCTTGTCTACTCTACTCTACAATACTCTACTGTACTCTACTCTACACTATTATACTCCAGCCTAGCCTAGCCTAACAAAGCTCTACTATGCTTTATTAGACTCATCTCTAGCCTAGCCTTACCTAGCATAGCATAACTAGCCTAGCCTAACGTCACCTAGCTATACTCTACTCTAATCTACTCTACTCTACTCTACTTTACCCTCCTCTA
>JAIUJO010000697.1:210000-212500 GCA_023846275.1 Vanilla planifolia
AGAAAAAAATTACGAGAAGAAGAAGAAGAAGAAGAAGAAAAATAAGAGGAAGAAGAAGAAGAAGAAGAAGAAGATGATGAAGAAGAAGTTGAAGAAGAAGAAGAAGAAGAAGGAGAAGAAGAAGAAGAAATAGAAGAAGAAGAGGAAGAAGATGAAGGAGAAGAAGAAAAAGAAGGTGAAAAAGAAGTAGAAGAAGAAGAAGAAGAAGAAAGGAAGAAGAAGAAAATGATGATGATGAAGATGAAGAATGAGAAGAAGTCGAAGAAGAAGAAGGGAATAAGAAAAAGAAGTTGATGAAGAAGAAGAAGAAGAAGAAGAAGAAAATGAAGAAGAATAAGAAGCAGAGGAAGAAAAAGAAGGAGAAGAAGAAGTAGAAGAAGAAGAACAAGAAGAAGAAAAAAGAGAAGAGGTAGAACAAAGAAGAAGAAGTAGAAAATGAAAAAGAAAAAGAAGAAGAAGAAGAAGAAGAAGAAGAAAAAGAACAAGAAAAAGAAGGAGAATAAGAAGTAGAAAAAGAATAAGAAAAAGAAGTAGTAGAAGAAGAAGAAGAAAAAGAAGAGGAAGAAAGAAGAAGAAGAAGAGGATGAAGAATAAGAAGAAGTACAAGAAGAAGGACAAGAAGAAGAATTAGAGGAAAGGGAAAAACAAGATCGAGTAGAAGAAGAAGAAAAAGGTGAAAAAGAAGGAAAACAACAAGAAGAAGAAGAAGAAAAAGAAGAAGAAGAAGAAGAAGAAGAAGGAGAAGAAGAAGAAGAAGGAGAAGAAGAAGAAGTAGAAGAAGAAGAAGAGGAAGAAGATGAAGGAGAAGAAGAAGAAGAAGATGGAGAAGAAGAAGAAGAAGAAGAAGAAGAAGAAGAAGAGGAAGAAGAAGAAGAAGATGATGATGAAGATGAAGAATGAGAAGAAGTCGAAGAAGAAGAAGAAGAAGAAGAAGAAGAAGAAAATGATGATGAAGATGAAGAAGGGGAAGAAGAAAAAGAAGTTGATGATGAAGAAGAAGAAGAAGAAGAAAATGAATGAGAATTAGAAGTTGAAGAAGAAAAAGAAGGAGCAGAAGTTGAAGTAAAAGAAGAAGAAGAAGAAAGAGAAGAAGTAGAAGAAAGAAGAAAGGAGAAGAAGAAGAAGAAGAAGAAGTAGAAGATGAAGAAGAAGAAGAAGAAGAAGGAGAACAAGAAAAAAGTAGAATAAGAAGTAGGAAAAGAAGAAGAAGAAGACGAAGTATAAGAAGTACAAGAGGAAGAACAAGGAGAAGAATTAGAGGAAAGGGAAAAACAAAATGGAGTAGAAGAAGAAGAAAAAGATGAAAAAGAAGAAAAATGACAAGATAAAGAAGAAAAAAAAGAAGACAAAGAGGAAGAAGAAGAACATCAAGAAGAGGAAGAAGAAGTAGACGAAGAAGAAGAATAAGAAGAAGAAGAAGAAGAAGAAGGTGAAGAAGCTGAAGAAGAAGAAGAAGAAGAAGAAAAAGAAGAAGAAGAAGAAAAAAAAAGAAGAAGAAGAACAAAAACAACAACAAGAAGAAGTAGAAGAAGAAGAAAAATAAAAAGAAGGAGAAGAAGAAGTTGAAAAAACAAGAAGAGAAGATGAAGAAGAAGAAGAAGAAGATGAAGTTGTTGCAGAAGAAGAAGAAGAAGAAGGCGTGGAAGAAAGAAGAAGAAGAAGAAGAAGAAGAAGAAGATGAAGAGGAAGGAAAAGAAGTAAAAGTAGAAGTAGAAGAAGAAGAAAAAGAAGAAGAAGAACTTGAACAATAAGATAGAAAAGAAGAAGGTGAAGAAGAAGAAGAAGAAGAAGAAGATGAAGAAGATGAACATGAAGAACAATGAGTAGAAGAGGAAGAAGAAGAAGAAGAAGAAGAAGAACAAGAAGAAGAAGTAGAAGATGAAGAACAAGAAGAAGAAGAAGGAGAAGAAGAAGAACTTGATGAAACGAGAAGAAGATGATGATGAAGAAAAAGATTGAAAAGAAGACGAAGAAGAAGAAGAGGAAGAAGAAGAACAAGAAGAATATGAAGAAGAAAAATGAGGAAAGGAAGAAGAAGTTGAAGAAGAAGAGGAAGTTGAAGAAGAAGAAGAAGAACAAGAACAAGTCCTAGAAAAAGAAGTAACAGAGGAAGTAGAAGAAGAAGAAAATGGAGATGGGAAAGTAGAAGAAGAGGAAGAAGTCGAAGAATGAAGAAGAAGAAGAAGAAGAGGAAGAAGAGAAGAAGAAGAAGGAGAATAATAATAATAATAATAATAATAAGAAGAAGTAGAAAAAAAAATAAGTAGAAGAAGAAGAAGAAGAAGTAGAAAAAAAATAAGCAGAAGAAGAAGAAGAAGTAGGAGAAAAAAAGCAATAGAAGAAGAAGAAGAAGAAGAACAAGAAGAAAAAGAACAACGATAAGAAAAAGAAAAAAGATGAGGAAAAGAAGGAGAAGTAGAAAACGTAGAGGAAGAAGAAGAAGATGTAGAAAATGACGAAGATGTAGAAAATGACGAAGAAGAAGAAGATGAAGAAGAGA
>JAIUJO010000697.1:230000-232500 GCA_023846275.1 Vanilla planifolia
AGAGGAGGAAGAAGAAGAAGAAGAAGAAGGTGAATAATAATAATAATAAGAAGAAGAAGTAAAAGGAGGAGGAGGAAAAGAAGAAGAAGAAGAAGAAGAAGTGGGAGGAGTAGAAGAAGAAAAAGTAGAAGGAAAAGGGGAAGAAGAAGCGGAGGAAGAGGTGGAAAAAGAAGAAGAACGAGAAGAAGAAGGAGAAGAAGAAAAAGAATAAGAAGAAGGAAAGAAGAATAGGATGAAGAAGAAGAAGAATAATAAAAGAAGTTAAAGTAGAAGAAGAAGAAGACTAAGCAGAGGAAGAAGAAGTGGAAGAAGATGTAGTTGAAGAAGAAGAAGAAGAAGAAGAAGAAAAAGAAATAGAAGAAGAAGAATAAGAAAAATAAGAAGGAGAAGAATTAGAAGAAGAAGAAGAGGAAGAAGAAGAAGAAGAAGAATAATAATAATAAAATGAAGCAGAAGAGTTAAAAAGAAGATTAAGAAGAAGTGGAAGAAGAAAAAGAAGGGGAAGAAGATGAGGAAGAAGATGAGGAAAAAGAAGTTGAAGAAGAAGAAGAAGAAGAAGAAGAGGAAGACGATGATGAAGACAAAGAAGAAGAAGAAGAAAATGAAGAAGAACAAGAATAAGAAGTTGTAGAAGAAGAAGATGAATAAATAGAAGAAGAAGATGAATAAATAGAAGAAGAAGAAGAAAAAGGAGATGAAGAAGAGGATGATGAAGTAGAATATGCTTAAGTAGATGAAGAGGAAGAAGAAGAAGAAGAAGAAGAAGAAGAAGGAGAAGAAGAAGAAGATGGTGATGATGACCTTGATGATGATGATGAAGAAGAAGAAGAAGAAGAGGAAGAAGACAAAGAGGAAAAGGAAGAAGAAGAAGAGGAAGAAGATGAATAAGAAGAAGAAGAAGAGGAAGAAGAAGAGGAGGATGATGACGATGAAGAGGATGAAGAAGAAAAACATGAAAAGTAGAAGAAGAAAAGAAGAAGAAGAAGAAGAAGAAGAAGAAGAATAAGAACAAGAAGAAGGAAGAGGAGGGGGAGGAGGAGGAGGAGAAGAAGAAGAAGAAGAAGAAGAAGTAGAAGAAGGAGAAGACGAAAAAGAAGAAGAAGAAGAAAAGGAGGAGGAGAAGAAGCAGAAGTTGATGAAGAAGAAGAAGGAGAACAATACGAAGCAGATGAAGAAGAAGAATAAGATGAAGAAAAAGAGGAAGAAGACGACAACTAATAAGAAGAAGATGTAGAGGAAGAAGACTAAGAAGTAGAAGAAGTAGAAGTAGTAGAAGAAGAAGTAGCGAAAGAAGTAGAAGTTGAAGTAGAAGGAGAAGAAGAGGAAGCAAAAGAAGAAGAAGAAGAACAAGAAGAAGAAGATGAAGAAGGAAAAATGAACAAGAAGACGATGAAGAATAAGAAAAGGAAAAGAATGAAGTAGAAGAAGAAGAAGAAAAAGAAGAATTAGAATTAGAAGTAGAATAAGAAGAACAAGAAGGAGAAGAAGAAGACAAAGAAGAGGATGAAGAAGAAGAAGAGGAAGAAGAAGAAAAAGGAGGAGGAGAAGAAGAAGAAGAGGAAAAGGAAGGAGAAGACAAAAATTAAGAGGATGATGATGATGATGATGAAGAAGAAGATGAAGAAGAAGAAGAAGAAGTTTAGAAGAAGAAGAAGAAGAGGGTGAACAAGAAGAAGAAAAAGAAGAAAAAGAAGAAGAATAAGAAAGAGAACAAGATAAACAAGAAGTAGAAGAAGAAGAAGAAGAAGTAGGAAAAGTAGAAGAAGAATTAGAAGAAGAAGAAGAAGAAGAAGAAGAAGGAGAAGAAGAAGTAGATGATCAGGAAGATAAAGAAAAAGAAGAAGAAGAAGAACAATTAAAAGAAGAAGATGAAGAAGAAGAAGGAGGAGGAGAAGAAAAAGAAAAACATGAAGAAGAAGAAGATGATGAAGAAGAACTAGAAGAGAAGAAAAAGAAGAAGAAGAAGAAGAAGATAAAGAAGAAAATGAATAAGAAGAAGTAGAAGAAGGAGAAGTAAAAGGAGGAGAAGTAGAAGAAGAAGAAGACGAAGAAGATGAAGAGGAAGGAGAAGAAGAAGATGAAGAAGAAGAAGAAGGAAAAGGCAAAGAAGAAAAAGTGGAAAAGGCAAAAGAATAATAAGAAGAGGATGAAGAAGCAGGAGAAGAAGAAGAAGAAGAAGGAACAAAAGAAGAATAAGACGAAGAAGATGAAGAAGTAGAATAAAAGGAGAAGAAGAAGTAGAAGAAGAAGAAGACTAAGCAGAGGAAGAAGAAGAAGTAGAAGAAGAAGAAGAAGGATTAGAAGAAGAAGATGATGAAGAAGAAGTAGAAGAACAAGAAGAAGAAGAAAAAGAAAAAGAAGAAGAAGTGGAAATAGAAAATGAAGAAGAAGAATAAGAGGAAGATGATGAAGATGAAGAAGATAACGAGGAAGAAGAAGAAGAAGAAGAAGAAGAAGTAGAAGAGGAAGAAGAAGAGGAGGAACAAGAAGAAGATGAAGA
>JAIUJO010000697.1:247500-255000 GCA_023846275.1 Vanilla planifolia
AGAAGAAGAGGAGGAAGAAGAAAAGGAAGAAGAAGAAGAAGAAGAAGAGGAAGGAAAAGAAGAAGAAGATGTAGAAGAAGAAGAAGAAGAAGAAGCAAAAGACAAAGGAGAAGAAGAAGAAGGAGGAGGAGGAGGAGGAGGAGGAGAAGAAGAAGAAGAAGAAGAAGAAGAAGAAGTTGAAGAAGAAGAAGAAAAAAAAAGGAAGATGATGAAGAAGAAGTTGAAGAAGAAGTAGAAGAAGAACAATAAGTAGTGGTAGAAGAGGAAAAATAAGAAAAAGTAGAAGATGACGAAGAAAAAGAAAAAGAAGAATAGAAGAAAAAGATAAAGAAGGAACTGAATTAGAATTAGAAGAAGATGGTGACGAAGAAGGAGAAGAAGAAGAAGAAGAAGAAGAAGAGGAATAAGAAGAAGAAGAAGAAGAAAGAGAAGAAGAAGAAGAAGAAGAAAGAGAAGAAGAAGAAGGAGAAGAAGAAGAAGAAGAAGAAGAAGAAGAAGAACAAGAAGAATAAGAGGAAGAAGAAGAAGAGGAAGAAGAAGAAGAAGAAGAGGAAAATGAGGAAGAACAAGAAGAAGACGAAGACGAGGACGAAGAAGAAGAAGAAGAAGAAAAGAATAAGAATGTGAAATTGAAGGAGAAGAAGAAGAAGAAGAAAAAGAAGAAGAAGAAGTAAAAGACGTCGGAGAATAAGAAGAAGAAGAAGAAGAAGAAGAAGAAGAAGAAGAAGACAAAGTAGTAGTTGTAGTATGAGGGGAAGAAGTTGAAGAAGAAGAGGAAGAAGAAGTGGAAGAAAAAGAAGAAGAAGAAGGGCAAGGAGGAGAAGAAGAAGAAGAGCTGAAAGGAGGAGAAGAAGTAGAGGAAGAAGAATAAGAAGAAGATGACGATTAAGAAGAAGTAGAAGAAGAAAAAGACAAAGAAGTAGAAGAAAAACAAAAAAAAGAAGAAGAGGAAGAAGATGATGAAGAAGAAGAAGAGGAAGAACAAAAAGAAGAAGAAGACAAAGAAAGAGAAGAAGAAGAAGAAGAAGAAGAAGAAGAAAAAAAAGAAGAAGAAGATGAAGATGAAGGAGAAGAAGAAGAAGAAGAAGAAGAAAAAGATGAAGAAGAAGAAGAAGAAGAAGAAGTAAAAGACGATGGAGAAGAAGAAGAAGAAGTAGAAGAAGAAGAAGATGACGAAGAAGTTGAAGAAGAATAAGAAGAAGTAGTAGTAGTAGTATAGGGGAAAGAAGTTGAAGAAGAAGAAGAAGAAGAAGAAGAAGAAGAAAAGGAAGAAAAAGAAGAAGAAGAAGGAGAAGAATTGGAAGAAGAAGAAGAAGGAGAAGAATTGGAAGAAGAAGAAGAAGAAGAAGAAGAAGAAGTAGAAGAAGAAAAATAAGAAGATGTAGAAGAATAAAAAGACAGAAGTAGAAGAACAAGAAGTGGAGGCAGAAGAAGAAGAAGAAGAGGAGGAGGATGAAGAAGAAGAATAAGAACAAGAAGAAAAAGAAGAAGAAGAGGAAGTAGTAATCCTTATAGTAGTAGGAGTAGTAGTAGAAGAAGATGAAGAAGAAGAAGAAGAAGGAGATGAAGAAGAAGAACAAGTAGTAGAAGAAGAAAAAGTAGAAGACGAAGAACAAGATGAAGAGGAACAAGAAGAAGAAAAAAAGACAAAGAAGAAGAAGAAGAAGAGGAATTACAAGTAGAAGTAAAAGAAGAATAAGGAGAAGAAGAATAAGGAGAAGAAGAAAGGGAAAAACAAGAAGAAGAAGAAGAAGAAAAAGATGATGAAGAGGAAGAAGACGATGAAGAAGAAGTGGAACAAGAGGAAGATGAAAAATAAGATGAAGAAAAGGAGGAGGAAGAAGAAGAAGAAGAAATAGAAGAAGAAGAGGAAGAAGAGGAAGAAGAAGAAGAAGAAGAAGAAGAAGAAGAAGAAGATGATGATGATGAAGAAGAAGATGAAGTAAAAGAAGAAGAAGAAGGAGAAGAAGAAGATGATGATGATGAAGAAAAAGAATAAGAAATAAAGAATAAGAAGAAGATATTGATAATGAGGATGAAGAAGGAAAAAGAGATGAAGAAATAGAATGAGAAGTAGTAAAAGAAGAAAAAGAAGAAGAAGAAGAAGAAAGGAAGAAGAAGAAGAAGAAGAAGAAGAAGGAGAAGGAGAAGAAGAAGAAGAAGAAGATGGAGGAGGAGTAGAAAAGGAAGATTAAGTAAAAAGAGTAGAAGAAGAAGAAGATAAAGAAGAAGAAGAAGAAGAAAAAGTAGATGAAAATGGAAGAGAAATTGAAGTAGAAGATGATGATGATGAAGAAGTAGGAGAAAAAGATGAAGAAGATGAAGCAAAAGAGAATAAAGAAGAAGAAGAAGAAGAAGAAGAAGAATATAAGTAGAAGAAGATGTAGAAGAAGAAGAAGGAGAATAAGAAGAAGAGGAAGAAGAAGAAGAAGAAGAAGAAGAAGAAGAAGAAGAAGAAAAAGATGAAGAAGAAGAAGAAGAAGATGAAGGAGAATAATAATAAGAAGAAGAAGAAGAAGATGATGATGATGATGTTGATGACAATGAAGGAAAAGAAGAAGAATAAAAAACATTGAAGAAGAAGAAGATGAAGAAGAAGAAAAAGAAGAAGGAGAAGAAGAAGAAGGAAAAGAAGATGAAGATGAAGAAGAAGAAGATGATGAAAAAGAAATAGAAGAGGAAGAAGAAGACGAAGAAGAAGAAGAAGAAGAAGAAGAAGAAGAAGGAGAAAAAGAAGGTTATGAAGGCGAAGAAGAAGAAACAAAAGAGGAAGATGAAGAGGAGGAAGAAGAAGAATATGAAGATGAAGAAGATGAAGGAGAAGAAGAAGAAGAACGAGATGGTGATAGTAATGATAATGAAGAAGAAGGAGAAGTAAAACAGGTAGAAGAAGATAAATAGGAAGAATAATAATAATAGTAATAATAATAATAACAAGAAGAAGTAGAAGAAGAAGTACAAGAAGAAGTAGTAGAAGAAGAAGAAGAATAAGAAAAATAATAATAATAATAATAAGAAGAAAAATAAGAAGATGAGGACGACTAATAGGAAGAACATGTAGAAGAAGAAGAAGAAGAAGAAGAAGGAGAAGAATTAGAAACATGAAGAAGAAGAAGAACAATAAGATGAAGAAGTACAAGAAGAAGAAGAAGAAGAACAAGAAGAAGAAGTTGAAGAAGAAGAAGAAGTGGAAGAAGAAGAAGAAGACGAAAAGGAAGAAGAAGAAAAAAAGAAGATGAAGCAGAAGAAGAGGAAGAAGAAGAAGAAGAAGAGGAAGAAGAAGAAGAAGAAGAAGATGAAAGAAGAAGAAGAAGAAGAAGGAGAAAAAGAAGTAGAAAGAGAAGAAGGATATGAAGAAGAAGAAGAATAAGAAGACAAACAAGAAGAAGAAGAAGAAGATGAAGAAGAAGAAGAAGAGGAAGAAGAAGAAGAAGAAGATGAAGAAGAAGAAGAAGAAGAAAAAGAAGTAGAAAGAGAAGAAGAATATGAAGACGAAGAAGAATAAGAAGACAAACAAAAGGAAGAAGAAGAAGAAGAAGAAGAAGAAGAAGAAGCGAAAGAAGAGGAACTAGAAGACAAAGAAGAAGAAGAAGAATAGCATGAAAAAAAGATGAAGAAGAAGAAGAAGAGGAAAGAGGCAAAGATGAAGAAGAAGAAGAAAAAGAAGAAAATGATGTCTAATAAGAAGAACTAGAGGAAGAAGAAGAACAAGAAGAAGAAGAAGAAGATGAAGAAGGAAAAGGAGAAGAAGAAGAGGAAGAAGGATATATGGATAAGAAGAATCAAAAGAATAATAATAATAATTATAATATAAATATTAATAATAGTAATAATAATAATAATAATAAGTAGAAGAAGAAGAAGAAGAAGAAGAAGAACAAGAAGAAGAAGAAGAAGAGGAATAAGAAGAACAAGAAAGATATGAAGAAGATGATGAAGAAGAAGGAGAGGATTAAGAAGAAGAAGATGAAGAGGAAGAGGAAGAGGAAGAAGAAGAAGAAGAAGAAGACGAAAGTGATGATGAAGAAGAGGAAGATGAGTAAGAGGAAAAACAAGAAGATGAAGAAGAAGTACACGGAGAAGAAGAAGCAGAAGAACAAGATAGAGGATTAAGAGGAAGAACTTGAAGAAGAAGAAGATGAAGAATAAGAAGATGATGAAGAAGAAGAAGAATTAGATGTAGAAGAAGAAGAAAGAGAAGAAGAAGAAGATGATGAAGAGGAAGAAGAAGAAAAAGAAGAAGAAGAACAAGAAGAAGAAGAAGGTGAACAAGAAGAAGAAGGAGAAGGAGATGAAGAAGGAGGTGAAGGAGGAGGAGGAAGAGGAGAAGAAGAAGAAGAAGAAGAAGAAGAAGAAGAAGAGATGATGATGATGATCAAGAAGAAGAACTGAAAGAAGAAGAAGATGCAGAAAAAGAATTAGAAGAAGAAGAACGAGAAGAAGAAGAAGAAGAGGAAGTAGAAAAAGGAGGAGGAGAAGAAGAAGAAGAAGAAGAAGAAGAAGAAAAAGAAGTAGAAGAAGAAGATGATGACGTTGATGAAGAAGAAGAACAAGAAAGATGATGATGAAGAAGAATAAGAGGAAGAAGAAGAAGACAAAGAAGAAAAAGAAGAAGACAAAGAAGAAAAAGAAGAAGACCAAGAAGAAGAAGATGAAAAAGAAGAAGAAGATGAAAAAGAAGAAGAAGAAGAAAAAGTAGAATTCGAAGATAAATAAGAAGGAGAAGAAGAAAAAGGAGACGAGAAAGAAGAAGAAGAGAGAGAAGAAGATGAGGAATAAGAAGACAGAGAAGGAGAAGAAGATGAGGAAGTAGAAGACGAAGAAGAAGAAGTTGAAGAAGAAGAGGAAAAAGAAGAGCAAGAGGAAGATGAATAAGTAGAAAATGAAGAAGAAGAAGAAGAAGCAGAGAGAAGAAGAAGATGAAGGATAAGAAGTAGAAGAAGGAGAAGAAGAAGATGAAAGATGAGAAGAAGAAGAAGAAGAAGGAGAAGAAGAAGAAGCAGAAGAAGAAGAAGAAGAAGAAGAAGAAGAGGAAGATAAAGATGACATAGAAGAAGAAGAAGAAAAAGAAAAGGAAGAAGAAGAAGAAGTAAAAGAATAAGAGGAAAAAGATGAAGATGCAGAAGAAAAAGAAGTGGAAGAAGAAGAAGAAGTAAAAGAAAAAGAAGAAGAAGAAACATGAAGAAGAAGAAGAAGACGAGGAGGAAGAAGAAGAAGAAGAAGAACAAGAGGAAAAAGAAGATGAGGAGGAAGAAGAAAAGGAAGAAGAAGAAGAAGAAGAAGAGGAAGGAAAAGAAGAAAAAGATGTAGAAGAAGAAGAAGAAGAAGAAGTAAAAGACAAAGGAGAAGAAGAAGAAGGAGGAGGAGGAGGAGGAGGAGGAGAAGAAGAAGAAGAAGAAGAAGAAGAAGAAGTTGAAGAAGAAGAAGAAAAAAAAAGGAAGATGATGAAGAAGAAGTTGAAGAAGAAGTAGAAGAAGAACAATAAGTAGTGGTAGAAGAGGAAAAATAAGAAAAAGTAGAAGATGACGAAGAAAAAGAAAAAGAAGAATAGAAGAAAAAGATAAAGAAGGAACTGAATTAGAATTAGAAGAAGATGGTGACGAAGAAGGAGAAGAAGAAGAAGAAGAAGAAGAAGAAGAGGAATAAGAAGAAGAAGAAGAAGAAAGAGAAGAAGAAGAAGAAGAAGAAAGAGAAGAAGAAGAAGGAGAAGAAGAAGAAGAAGAAGAAGAAGAAGAAGAAGAACAAGAAGAATAAGAGGAAGAAGAAGAAGAGGAAGAAGAAAAAGAAGAAGAGGAAGATGAGGAAGAACAAGAAGAAGACGAAGACGAGGACGAAGAAGAAGAAGAAGAAGAAGAAAAGAATAAGAATGTGAAATTGAAGGAGAAGAAGAAGAAGAAGAAGAAGAAGAAGAAGAAAAAGAAGAAGAAGAAGTAAAAGACGTCAGAGAATAAGAAGAAGAAGAAGTTAATGAAGAAGAAGAAGAAGAAGAAGAAGAAGAAGACAAAGTAGTAGTTGTAGTATGAGGGGAAGAAGTTGAAGAAGAACAGGAAGAAGAAGTGGAAGAAAAAGAAGAAGAAGAAGGGCAAGGAGGAGAAGAAGAAGAAGAACTGAAAGGAGGAGAAGAAGTAGAGGAAGAAGAATAAGAAGAAGATGACGATTAAGAAGAAGTTGAAGAAGAAAAAGACAAAGAAGTAGAAGAAAAACAAAAAAAAGAAGAAGAGGAAGAAGAAGAAGAGGAAGAAGATGATGAAGAAGAAGAAGAGGAAGAACAAAAAGAAGAAGAAGACAAAGAAAAAGAAGAAGAAGAAGAAGAAGAAGAAAAAAAAGAAGAAGAAGATGAAGATGAAGGAGAAGAAGAAGAAGAAGAAGAAGAAAAAGATGAAGAAGAAGAAGAAGAAGAAGAAGTAAAAGACGATGGAGAAGAAGAAGAAGAAGTAGAAGAAGAAGAAGATGACGAAGAAGTTGAAGAAGAAGAAGAAGAAGTAGTAGTAGTAGTATAGGGGAAAGAAGTTGAAGAAGAAGAAGAAGAAGAAGAAGAAGAAGAAAAGGAAGAAAAAGAAGAAGAAGAAGGAGAAGAATTGGAAGAAGAAGAAGAAGAAGAAGAAGAAGAAGTAGAAGAAGAAAAATAAGAAGATGTAGAAGAATAAAAAGACAGAAGTAGAAGAACAAGAAGTGGAGGAAGAAGAAGAAGAAGAAGAGGAGGAGGATGAAGAAGAAGAATAAGAACAAGAAGAAAAAGAAGAAGAAGAGGAAGTAGTTATCCTTATAGTAGTAGGAGTAGTAGTAGAAGAAGATGAAGAAGAAGAAGAAGAAGGAGATGAAGAAGAAGAACAAGTAGTAGAAGAAGAAAAAGTAGAAGACGAAGAACAAGATGAAGAGGAACAAGAAGAAGAAAAAAAGACAAAGAAGAAGAAGAAGAAGAGGAATTACAAGTAGAAGTAGAAGAAGAATAAGGAGAAGAAGAATAAGGAGAAGAAGAAAGGGAAAAACAAGAAGAAGAAGAAGAAGAAAAAGATGATGAAGAGGAAGAAGACGATGAAGAAGAAGTGGAACAAGAGGAAGATGAAGAATAAGATGAAGAAAAGGAGGAGGAAGAAGAAGAAGAAGAAATAGAAGAAGAAGAGGAAGAAGAGGAAGAAGAAGAAGAAGAAGAAGAAGAAGAAGAAGAAGAAGATGATGATGATGAAGAAGAAGATGAAGTAAAAGAAGAAGAAGAAGGAGAAGAAGAAGATGATGATGATGAAGAAAAAGAATAAGAAATAAAGAATAAGAAGAAGATATTGATAATGAGGATGAAGAAGGAAAAAGAGATGAAGAAATAGAATGAGAAGTAGTAGAAGAAGAAAAAGAAGAAGAAGAAGAAGAAAGGAAGAAGAAGAAGAAGAAGAAGAAGAAGGAGAAGGAGAAGAAGAAGAAGAAGAAGATGGAGGAGAAGTAGAAAAGGAAGATTAAGTAAAAAGAGTAGAAGAAGAAGAAGATAAAGAAGAAGAAGAAGAAGAA